>JAWWEE010000069.1:732985-753048 GCA_035221455.1 Xenops minutus | reverse complement strand
TCCCAGGGTACCCCCGTGTCCTCCCGCTATGTCCCCCACTCTCCGGGGGTCCCGTGTCCCCCTTTGTCCCCCCACTCACGCCGGTACCCCGTGTCCCCCCCCGGCCCCCCGCTCACCCCGGGCCCCTCGCCCGCCGCGTAGTCGATGAGGAGGGTGACCATGTCCCCTGCTCGGGGGGGCTGGGGCAGGCTGACGAGCAGGGCGCTGCCGTAGCTGCTGAAGGGCCGGCTCTGCATGGGCAGCTCCTGTTCGTGCCCGGCCGGCTCTCCGTGCCCCGGCTCGGTGGGCAGCAGCGCGACCCTCCGCACGGCCAGCGCGGGGTGCGTGTCCAGCCGCAGCTCCGCGCCGCCCGCAGCGCCCCGCACGCAGCGCAGCTCCAGCCGCGCCCGGCCCCGCAGCCGCCCCGCGCCCGCCGCGCCCGGGAACCACACGCACAGGTCCAGGTGCAGGTGCCGCAGCGACCACGGCCCCGCGCTGCTCGCCGTGGCCGCGTCCCGCACCGCCGGGGTCGGGTCCCGCACCGCCGGGGTCGGGTCCCGCACCATCGGGGCCATGTCCCGCACAGGAGCCGCCATCGCCGGGCTGGGGAGGGACAGAAAGGCGGGGGAGGGTCGGGACCGCCCCCAGGGGTGGGCAGGGGGAGGATGCGGGCGGTCCGTGGGGAGGGGAATGCGGGGAGGGGCGGGATGCGGGGATGGGGATGGAGCGGGGTGTGCGGGGGGATTGGTGGGTGGGGTGACATGGATGGGGGATCTATGGGGGGATTTGTGGGTGGGGGTGATATGGATGGGGATGGAGGGGAGGTGTGTCGGGGGACTTTTGGGTGGGGGTGACATGGATGGGGATGGAGGGGGGTCTGCGGGGGGATTTGTGAGTGGGGGATTCATGGATGGGGGATCTACGTGGGGATTCGTGGGTGGGGGATCCGTGTCAGGGGGATGGAGGGGGATGTGTGAGGGCCCTATGGGGGTTCCAGTGGGAATTGGGGAGGAAGTGGGAATCCATGGGTTGGGCAGTCCCAAGCCGGAATTCCTTGGTGTCAGGGATCTAGGAGGACCTGTGGAGGGAGAGCCACGGGGGGACAGGGAGGGGAGGACCCAGAGGTTGGGAAGGGGTCAAGGAATTCTTAGTGGGGCATCCCTAGCCGGGGGTGTCCATAGGGATCCAAAATGGGATCTGTTAGAGGGTCCATGTCGGGACTCACGGGGAGGGATTGTGAGAGGGGGTCCTTGGAGAGATCCAGGGAGAACTCCAGGAGGGAGGTACAGAGGGTTCCACGGGAAGATCCAGTGAGGGCGACTGTCCAGGGGCCGGGGATCCATAGGGCATCCATGGGGAATCTATGGGGGATCCAGGAGGGCTCAGAGGGGGAGATCATGTCGAGATCCATGGGGAGACCCTCCAGGACCGGGGCTCACATGGGGCAAGATCCAGTCGGAGAGGGTTATAAGGAGGGATCTATGGGGGGAAAATTCAGGGAAGGGGGGGCAGGATCCGCGGTCCATAAGAAATCCATGGGAGTCCAGGGAAATCGGGCGTGGGGTCCATGGCGGGGACAATGTCAGGATCCATGGGGAGGGGATCGAGGGACGAACCAGCGGGTGGGTTCATGGGGAGATCCCGGGAGAACAGAGGAGGGATCCATGGGGGAGCCGAGGGGTCTGGGCGTCCATATGGGATCCATGGGGAATGGTCCGTGGAGCAATTCCTGGGGGGGTCTATGGGATTTCCCCAGCTCAGACGCCTCGTCTCGGCAGCCGAGCGGCCCCGGGGGCAGCGGGGCCAGGGCGGGGCCGGCCCAGGGACCCAGCGCGGCGGGGATGGGGGTCTCTCCGGCCGGGGGTCCGGGCACCGCGGTCGGGGCGGGCATCCTCGGGCGGCCGGAGCGGCGGGGCCGGGCAGGGCCTGCGTGACTCCTCCTCCCCCAGCCGGCCCGCCGGGTCCGGCCGTGCTGGCGCTGTCACTGGCACTGTCACTGTCACTGTGACCGCCACCGGCGGCTCCGGGCGCTGCCCGCGGGACGGGACGGGACGGGACGGGACGGGGCGAGCGGTGAGCGGGGCACAGGGGCCGGGGCCGTGGGACACATCCCCGTGGGAGCGGGGAGACACGGGGACACAGCCCGGTGGGAGTGGGGAAACACGGGGACACAAGCCAGTGGGAGTGGGGTGACACCCCGGTGGGAGTGGGATGACAACCCGCTGGCAGTGGGGAAACACGGGGGCACAGCCCAGAGGGAGTGGGGTGACACCCCGGTGGGAGTGGGGAGACACGGGGGGACACCTCGGCGAGGACTGGGGGTGACGGGGGCCGTCCTGCGTGGCCCTGGAAGGCAGGAGGGACACCCCGGCGGAGTCGGGCTCTGATAGGGAACACCCCGACGGGGACCGTCGATGACGTGGGGGACATCCCGGCGGGGTCGGAGTGATGTGGGACATCCTTCGGGGACAGGCGTTCTCGGAAGGGACAGCGGGTGGGGGTCAGTGGTGATGGGGGACGCCCCGTCGGGGACCGAGGTGATCGTGGTCGTGCTGCGGGGAGCAGTGGTGATTTGGGGACATGCTGGCAGGGACTGGGAGGGACAGGGGCCCCACCTCTCTGCGGGGGTCTTGTTTCAGCAGTGGGAACTGCAGCGTGGCTGGGCTGGCAAACTCCTGTGTGCCGGTGTCCCGTAGACACCCTGAATCCCTGTCCCTGTCCCAGGGGGCTGCAGGAAAACACCGCGGTGCCAAAGGCAGGTGTGTCCCCTGTCCAGCCCCGGGGAGCACAAAGAGGCCAACAAAGGGTTACAGGGAAACTGAGGCACGGCCACTGCTGGAATGGGTGATGGGGGAACCGAGGCTCGGGGGCTGTCAAAAAAAGCGTGTTGTGCTGCCCCACATCTCTCCGCAGGCAGAACAGGTCAGTACCGGCAGGGCCCGGTGTCTGCCCTCATTTTTGACATGGGAAGGTGCTGCTGGGCTGTAGGCACCCATGGGTGCTTTTCATGGGGATTCTCCACCACCCCAAGGATGCTCCACCACCCCAGACGGAGCACCATCCCACCACCTGGAGTGATGGAGCATCTCCAGGCTCCTTGGAGCCGCGAATGCTGAAGCCAAACCACGATGGCACAGGACGTAGGGAGAACTCTGAGCTGACTTCATCCTGGGCCGTGTCCCCATGGGACATGGAGGTGTCATCCCCCCGCGGGAGGGAGCCGGGGAAGACTCACCGCGTGTGTGTGCCGGCGTGACTCTTTTCCTGGATTTCACCTAGGAAAAAACCAACTGGGAGGAGAGCCAGGGAGTCTGGGTGTGCCAGGATGCCGGGCCCGCAGCCCGCTCTGCTGGATACCCCCGGCTGCCCAAAGCGGGCAACCATGTGCCCCCAGGCAGGCAGGGGTTGCCCGTGGGTTTTCGGGGTGCTGCCCACGCTCCCCAAGGCTTTGGAGTAGCTGCTTGTGCCATCATCCCCAGTGCTGGAGTGTCCGAGTGCTCCCAAGGGGGTCACAGGGATGGGGGAGCCCCCTGCACCCCCCAGCAGGGTGTGTTGGCGTCTGTGTTGTTGGAAGGAGGGGTTCGACCCCCCCATTTTCACAGCCGGGGCAGCTGAGTCAGGAAATCCCGGCTGGCCCGGCCGGATCCTGGCTGAGTCATTTCACTGAGTAAGTGCCCGTGCCGGGGGGTGCAGGGCTCCCGCACCTCTCTGCGGGGCAAGGGCTGCCCCCCAGCAGTGCCCATGGCCCCGGCAGTGCCCACGGCCCCGGCCTCGGGCACTCTTCGCTCTGCCAGCCCCGTGCCTCAGTTTCCCTGCAACTGGATGGGACAGAAAGCTCCGTGGGCACGGGCTGGATCCAGCCCTGCCCCACATCCCAGCACAGGGAGCCGGCTCTGAGGGGTCAGGGTGAGTGTAAAGAGGGGAGACAGGGTGGGATGGGGAGTGGGGGGCTGGGTGAGCTCTGGCGCTCACTGGGAAGAGAATGGTGTTCCCAAGGTGGGGTTTGGGATCCTCCTTCTGTTAAAGAGAGTCTCCAGTCTTGGTATGTGGGGAGAGGGGTGGTGTAGAGGAGAGGATTTGGGTGGGGATGGGATGCACATGATAACTGGGTCTGGAACTAAGATGGGAACTGGGATAGGGATGGGGATAGGGAAGGATGGGGATGAGATGGGATGTGCTGGGGTTGGGATGAGGTTAGGGATAGGGATGGGGATACAAAAAGGATGGGATGAGATGGGGATGAGGGCAGAAATGGGATGGGGACAGGGATGATGCTGAAAGGGCTGGAGCAGAGCTGGGGTGCACATGGGGACGTGGGTGGGGGATCAGGCTGGCCCCGCTGGCAGCAGGATATAAATAACCTGCCAGGACACGGGGTTTTTTTCCTGCCTCTCCCCCGACGCTGCAGCCCCACGGACAGGAAAAAGGTGTTTCCTGCCGGGGACGGGAGCGGGGCCCGGGCTTGGAGCAGGATGTGGGGCCGGGGCCACGGGCAGGGGGATCAGGTGACACTCCTCGGGCTGGTGCTTGGGGTACATCCATTGAGGTGGGCTGGAGAGACCCCCGACCCCCGTGGGGCCACTGCAGCCCCCGGGGTCCGGTAGGGCTGGTGGTGGGAACCCCCGGCACGGGCTGGAGCCGACACAGGGACAGGACATGGTGTCACCCGGCTGGGGCACCCTGTGCTGTCCCAAATGCCACCAGGCTGGGGCACCCTGTGCTGTCCCCAGTGCCACCAGGCTGGGGCACCCTGTCCTGTCCCCAGTGCCACCAGGCTGGGGCACCCAGCAGGCGAGAACCCGGGGGATGTGCCCTCCCTTCCTGGCTGGAGCAGGATCCTCCCCAGTGTGGAGCTGGGGGAGTGGGAGCGGGTGTGTGGGAGGAGGGTGCCTCGCTGTGCCCGTGACCCTGGCAGAGCCATTTCTGCTCGCTGATCCAGTGGGAGGTTTCCTCCTCTGCGAGCGCTCCCTGGGGAGGTCGGACAAGCTCCAGCACCCGCAAAGTGGCAGGGGGACAGCAGCCTGGGCTGGGGACAGCAGTATGGGGTGGAAGTCCTCAGCACCATCCACCCTGCTGCTGGCACATGGGTCCCCCATCACCTGTCTGGGGTGTCCATTTGGTGGCAGCTGGGGACAGCACCCTCCATCCTCCCACAGCCCTTTGTACCCTCTGCAGGAAAAGCCAGCAGTGACAGCCGTGGGGCAGCGGGTACCACGCTGGCTCTGCCCACTGCCCTGTGTGTCCCCAGGGAAAGCCCAGCTCATGTGACTGGCCTGTCCCGGCTGAGCAGGATCAGTCCCCAAGCCCCGAGGAGTGCCAGCTCCAGGGATGCACTCTGGGGAGCCAAGACCTGCCGGGGCAGTCAGTGGCCCAGATGGTGACACGGCTGGTGACAGCACATGGGGAAACTGAGGCACAGGCTGCAGGCAGATGGCACATTGCCAGCATCTGTGGGAAATCCTCAAACGATTCCAGGTGACAGAGCAGCCACCAACCTATCCCAGCAGGATCTGGTGCATTTGCCAGCACAGTTGGAGCCCTGCTCGTTAGCAAGTGACCTCTAATGAGCTTTGCCAGGTTGTGCTGCGGGATTTGGGCAGTGTTATGGACATCAGGCACTGCTGTGGATTGACTGCCTGGATTGAGGAATGCTCAGTGGGAGAGGGGCTGGAGGAGCCCCCAGCACTCAGCACACATCACCACCATCATGGGAAGTGACAATAATTGGGGAAAGCAGGATTTTCTTTAACTGGGGTGGAGGGAGGTCCTGGCTGAGCAGCACAGAGAAGGTTCAGAGCTCTGCTCTGTGCCAGGGGTCAGTGGGGATGTGGGGGCAGGAGCTGGGGTGAAGTTGTGTCTGGCTGTGGATCTTGGTCCCTGTGCACTGCTCTGAGCTTGTCTGGTCAATGCCCCATCCCAGCCCTGAACCACCTGCAGCATCATCACTGCCCCTGGGTCCTTTATAAGGGGCTCTGGCTCACCCTCTCTCGGTGCTGGATTCCCATGGGTTCTGTCGTGGGGCTCCATCCTGCAAGTTCCCTTCTCCTAAGGCTTGTCAGGAGGTCCTGGTGCCACCCTGGCTCCTGCCCTGCTGTCACACCCCCTAGGGATGAATCCAGGAGCCCAGGGCCTGGCCTGCAGGCACTGGGGGCTGGGTTGCCCCAGCTGGGGGACGAGCTGGTGGGGAGAAGCCGCCCATGCCAGGGGCCAGCTGGAACAGTGGGACTGATGTCCTGGCATCCTCTCACCACCTCAGCAAAGTCTTGGACATGCTGCAGGGAACAGATTTGGGGTGGGAACCAGTGCTCGAGTCACTGCCTCCCAGTACCTGCCTGGATTGCGCTGCTCTCCCGGGGGAGCGGAGGTGGAAGCTGGGGGAGCTGGGTTTGTGCTCGTTCTCCCATCCTCATCCTCGGGCCCATGCGGATGCGGCCGGGCGGTGTCACCTCCGGCAGAGGAAACTCCCCCTGAGCAGGGCCGGGCGATAAGTCACGGCTTCTCCTCCACCTCTTCCCTCTGGGCTCCCCTTTCCCTCTCCCCACTGCTCTGTGCCCCCTCCTGGCTCCCTCCTGGGGCATCCACCCCAAGGGATGTTCACTGCAGGGTGGGCGAGGGAAGGCAGGAGTGCTGCCCTCCTCACATGGGCTGCTTGCTGGGGATGTTTGAGGGATACTGATGGGATGCTTGAAGGGTGGTTGTGCTCTCCTCTGGGAAAGCAAAGCATCCTCTGTGTGTGATGGCCCCATGGTGACTCTGTTGGCTGCATCCCATAGAGGTGGGAGGTTTAATTTTGTGTGTAAGAGGCCGGTGGGACCAGAGCTGCCACCTGTGCTTGGGCTGGTGGGGGTTACTGAGGCCAGGGGAGGGCACTGCCATCCCCTGCCCACCTCTTCCAGCCACATGCAGTGAGTGACAGTCCTTAGCTCCTTGGGAGAGTTGGCATCAGGGTCATACTTGGGGTTATTCTGATAATGGGAATGTGAGTCCATCTGGAATGGGGGCTGTCACAACACCCCACACCTCCGGATCAAGCAGGGAGGTGTTTGCCAGCAGTCACTGCGGATTTACAGCTCACTGGAAAATCCACTCATCCCATTAAGGGCTCTCTGTGGCTTTTGCTTTCCATTGCAAATACCTGGTTGTCCCAAGGGAAACCCCCTTCGGGTGCCAGAGGGTGTGTGGAGTTCTTGGGGCAAACCCCCTCGGGAAGGGTCCGGGCTGCAGGAGCAGTGGATTCGTTTATTATGAGGGATTAAGGGAGACTCATCCTGCTTGGCCAGGTAAGACTGGACAGGGAGGTTTAGCTCATGGTGGGAATGGTCCGTGATGGGAATAGTCTGTAATGGAGGGAGAGGGGGTTCCGTTGGGAATTAGATCCATGAATTGACTTTCACTCATTTGATTCATCACCTGAAGCAGATCCAGCATCTAAAAATGCCCCAATTTGAAGCTCGGTGTTGGCACATCCCAGGCTCTGTGTCTCTGCTCTCAGGATTAAATCTCCCGCTTTTGGATCACATTGCTGTGTTTCCAGGGTTATCCACCCCACACTTTCAGCAGCGCTTTTAAATCCTTAACCTTCTTTGGGGGGAAAACCTACCTTTTTCATACCTGCTCTGCCTGCTGCGGGCTGTCAGAGCCGAGCATTGGCAGGAGTGGAGGGGCAGTGAGGGTCTCACCAGGGAGCAGTGGGGATGCTGAGGATGCCTTGCCAGTGCTGGGATGGAGGGGGACAAGCCCAGCTGCCCCCGTGGACCATCCCGACCACCCCAGCCCACACGTACGCGTGCGAAGGCAGCAGCATCTGCTGAGTTAATGTGTTTCACAGCCCCGCTGTGCAGCTGCCTCTCCCCGCCGGCCCGGCAGCCAAGCCAAAATCCGCCAGGGGCTTCCAGGTTTCACGGGTCGGGGACCGGGGGGGCCCTTTCCGCACAGTGGCGGCGGAGGCAGATGCTGCGACATCTGCTCTTGCTCACAATCCTCGGGAGCAAAGGGCCAGGTCTGTGATGCTGCAGGAACACGGGGCTGAATGAATGATGCAACCGGCCCCACGGAGCTTTGGCCCAGGAGAGTTCAGCCGAATGTCACCGGAGCTGTGGGACGGCTCCTGGCCCGGGGCTCGGTCTGACCCTGGGGCATCCTCATTCCCCCGGCAGCGCTGAGGTCCTGGGCAGCTTTTGGGCAGGTTTTAGAGCACTCAGGACATGCAATTTTGGCCACTGTGCTGGGTGTTGAAGGGAGCCCGGGCTCTGCGGTGCCCAGTGATGGTTCGTGTGCTGGAGGAGCTTCCGAGGCTTCACGGCTCTTCCCCCCACGCAGCCTGGGGGGAACGGGGAGGCCGAGCAGCGTGGGAGACCCCCAGGCACAGATCCAGCGCTCCCAGGCACTCCCTCACCGCGGGGCTGAGCGGTCAGCAGAGTGTGGCCCCTGGAGGGACAGCCCAGCCTTGGTCCCTGTGGGTGCTGGGGACACCGGGGGATGACAGGCAGCGCTGCTGAGGGACAGATGGGACCAGGCACGGGACAGATGGTTCCGTCCCAGACAGGCAGCAGAGAGGCCGGGGGGCCCGGGCGCTGCGCCGGTCCCTGGGGGCTCGCCCTGCTGGCCCTGGACGGACAAACATCACCGGGCTGGGCATTGCCGACCCGGGGGACACCGCGCTGGGGAGGGGACGGACAGGGGCTCCAGGGGGTGACACCGGTCCTGGAGGGACACCCGCTGGCGATGGCAGCATCGGACCGAGAGGGGCGACACTGGTGCGGGGTGGGGCGGGTGACACGGGCTCAGGGGGCGACACCGGGCTCGGGGGAGTGACACCGGCTCGGGATGCGGCACCAGGAGGGGCGGAGGTGACATGGGTCGGGGCCGGGAGTGACACCGGCTTGGGATGCGGTACCGGGTGGGGTGGAGGTGACATGGGTCGGGGTCGGGGATGACACAGGTCGGGATCGGGGGTGACACCGGCTGGGGATGTGGCACCAGGAGGGGCGGAGGTGACACGGGTCGGGGCCGGGGATGACACAGGTCGGGATCGGGGGTGACACTGGCTTGGGATGCGGTACCCGGCGGGGTGGAGGCGACACAGGTCAGGGTCGAGGTGACACAGGTCGGGGCCGGGGGTGACACCGGTGGGGGCCGGGGGTGACACCGGCCCGGGGGGCGGCACCGGGGGGCGGTGCCGCGGGCGGAGCTGTCCAGCACTGCCGCCTCCTGAATGTCCCCAGCCGGGGGTCGCGGATGTCCCCGGTGTCTCCCCCCCCTCCGGCCCTGCCGGGCAGCCCCGATCTCCACCCCGCAGAGGTTCTGCCCGGCCGAGGGGACACCCCTGCCCCGGTATCCCTGTGTCCCAGGGGGTGTGGGAACAGCCACAGTGAGACACCCGCGGGGTGGGGACAGACTGGGGGGACACGGAGGAACGGGACAGTGTGTGGGCTGAGTCAATCGGGCCCCGGGACATCCCTGGAGAGAAACCTTCGACGTCGAGGACCCTTGCGCAGCCCCTCACACGGTCCCTGCCACAGATCCTCGCACAGTCCCTTGCACAGAGCCCTGCACAGCTCCCAGGTCTGTCACAGCTCCCAGGTCTGTTTCAGCTCCCAGGTCTGTCTCAGCTCCCAGGTCTGTCTCAGCTCCCAGGTCTGTCACAGCTCCCAGGTCTGTCTGAGCTCCCAGCGCATCCAACCTCATCCCGCAGCGGGATCTGTGCGGGGCACAGCCCAGGCAGAGCTCGATGTCTCGGCTGTCCCCGGTGCTGCCACAGCAGGTCCAGCTCAGGGCTCAGCTTTGCTCAGAGCAGGTTTTATTGAAGTGGGTTAAGGGGCTAACGGGATTGCTGCGGAGGGGCTAGAGCAGGGATTAGTGCTGTGGCTGCGGGCTGGGCATTCCTGGAAGTGTTCAAAAAATGTGTGGATGTGGCACTTGGGGACATGGTTTCGTGGTGGACATGGCAGTGCTGGGTTAGCAGTTGCACTTGATTATCTTGGAGGGCTTTTCCAACTTGAACAATTCTGTGATACTTTCATGATCTCTGCTCGGGCATCAGCCAGTTTCTGTCCTTCAGCCCCTGCCCCAGCCAACAACTCATCTCCCAGCAGCTCCCAGAGCCCTCAGCATCGTGCTGGGGGGAACAGCCCACCAGGACTGGAAGAGCTGGGGCTGCCCAGCCTCGGCTCCCTCCCACCCACCCATCCAGTGCCTGCACCCAGGAGAGCCACCCACCTGCACCCAGCCTGGCCACCACACCCTCCGCCCTGAGCTGTGGGACCTCCCTGGGGAAGGACTCAGCCCGGTGCCCTGGCGATGTGGGTGGTGGCAATGTCCCAGGCAGTGACACCGGCTGGTGGGCAGGCCAGGTCCTGGCAGGGGCTCAGGGGCCAGAGGGCCGGGCCTGGCAGCTGAATTACCAGCTTGTTCTCCTCTGAAGGCCCCTTTCTGCCCTGGCCCCCTCTGTTTCTCTTAGGGAAGTTTTATGTCCCTTGTGTCACAAGGAGCCTTTTCTTTGTCACCCTTGCCGAGTGTGCCAGGGAGGAGGCTGTGCTGGAGCACTGCCATCCCTGATGGCAGCTTGGGGCTGCATCCTGCACAGGGCTGCAAGGTGCAGGGAGCAGCTTTTGGGAGTAGCTGTGTCACAGCACAAGGACCTGTCCCTTGGCAGTGCTCAGCTCCTCGGGCCACTCACACCCCTGGGCTGCCCCCTCCACCCTCACCCTTAAAAACAGAGGATGTTCTGCGCCCCTGAGCATCTCCCTGGGGACACCCAGCATGGCCAGCTCTGCTACAGCCCCTGGCGTTCCTGTGCTGGAGTCCCAAGGGTATCTCGAGGATGGTTCCCAATTTATGGAGCTGTCCTGCAGTCCAGGATACCCGGGGAAGGAGCTGTACTTTATTGCTATTTCTCAGCCTGGTTTCAGCTCCTTCACTCCTTACAGAGGCTGTGTCAGGGTGGGGAAACTGAGGCAGGGAGCAGCAGCGAGTTGTCAGCAGAGGCTGAAGGGTTGAACAATTTTTCCATCACTCAGTGTCCACAATCAGACTCCTTCCAGTTATCCTGGGGCACAGCATTTCATCCCTGACAGGGATCTCAGCTGTGAGAGATAAGAGAAAAGTGAATTTTATCTGGTTTATTTAAGTACCTCCAAAGCTACAAAATACAGAGCAAAATGCTTGCAGAGCCCTTAGCTGTTCTCTTGGGAACATTGGAGAGCTGGAGATTGGCTCCCTCCATGGCACTGGGGGGGGAACTGAGGGCTTCAGCTGCTCAGTGTAGCCCCTGCAGGGCCAGAGACTGTTCCCAGCTTGGCTCAGGTGATGGATGGCTCTGAAGTGGATCTGCTTCAATGCTGGGAATGCTCCAGTGACCCCTCTGGGTCATTGAAATGGGGACATGAAATGAGACCAGGCTCCAGGTCCCTGTTCATTTCTGGCTGCTAAAATCGCACGTGTGAGATGGATTTGGACACGGGGCTGAGGAAGTAGCTCGAGCTTTGGGCACAACAGATGCCTCTTTGAAGGAGATGCCTTCAGGGATGTGCTGGCTTGTGTTTGTCCTGGGATGAAGGATGCAGCTCATGTAATTTTCCTTCAATGTGAACACCCACATCTCTGTGCATGGCAACATCCAAAGGGATCAGAAACAACCTTGCCTCTGGGATTAAAGGTCTTTAATTCAGGGAAAACACAAGTTCACCTCAAGACCTGAGCTCTGGAGACAGCTGGCATGAGCACCCTCCCCTTGGCTGGAAGATGAACATGTCTGGCTGCCCAGGAGGCTCAGCTCTGGTGCCAGGCAGGGCTCTGCTGCCCACAGAACTGCTGCAGCTGCTCCAAAATATCCTCTTGTGCTAAAACACCTCATGTACACCTGCTGCTAAAACATCTCGTGTGCACCTGCTGCTTTTCACTGCCACGGCACCCAGCGAGCACGAGCTGGGACCTGGGGAAGTGATGGGGCCAGCTGAAAGTCCCCCAGTTAAAGCATCAGGTGCAGGGTCCGGGTGCTCCTGTGACCTGGAGGGTGAGCAGCAGCTGGTTCCCGAGAGCTGTTCCTGGGTTGTGCTGAAGGAGAAAGTTGTTTCCCTTTTGAGCTAACTGTGAAGGAGCTGCCGGGTGTATCTGGGTCAAGCCATAACCTGCTTTAGCTGGGCAAAGAGGTGGCAGGACGCCAGCATGACACAGCTTGACACAGTGTGACACAGTGTGACACAGCACGACACATTTTCATGGGGGTCTTGCCCACTCTGGCATGTGCCCCACGTGCCACAATGGCACCACAATGGCAGGGTCCTGGGGCAGAGCTTGAATGGGGTAAAATCAGTCTGGAGGCAAAGGAAGAATTATTTGGGAAGAAGGATGAGCTGAATGTTGCCCAGGAATGGCTTTAGCTCGTGCTGGTTGGTGTTGGATGAGTAGGGGGCTTCCAGGCGTGGCAGCAGCTCCTCCTGGGGCTGCTGAGGGAAGTAGGGATTTGGTGGGAGTCACTTTTATTTTATCCCTTTGGTGCCATCCCTGGGTGTGGGACCTCACCCCGAGGGTCCAGCTGGTGTCACAGCCTGGGGGAGTGGGGCAGCATCCACATCTCCCCTCAGCCATCCTCCAGGAAGCCCCCGGCATCTCTAGAGCAGGGTGAAGCCCACGGAGGGCTCAGCCATGCTTAGCCAGGCACAGTGGAATGCTGTGTGCCCTCGGAGATACCCACGGTGTGTGTGGTGGGAAGGGGACTGCTCTGAGCCTGGCTCCCAGCACGCACTGGCATCTCCTGTGAAACCTCAACCCTGAGAGCACAAGAGCAGGATTGATTTTTTGTGGCCAACGTGGCAGCTTTGGCTTCTGCTGCAGCTGTGGCATCGCTGGTGGGCTCGGAGGGGAGAAATGGAAGTTGTGTCCACAAAAGAGAAAGCCAAAGTTGAAGAAAAGTCTACAAGACCTGGTTACAGCCCCAGTGCCACGTGCCTGAGGAGCAGGCAGGGCTGGAGGGGTGCTGCAGGCTGGTGGTGCTCAGTGGGTGTGGCGAAGGTAAGGTCATAGCATAAAATTAGATTTTTTGCCTCTGATTTGGTTGAGGAGGGTCTTGAGACAGGTTTTATGGAGTCGGGGCAGATGATCTCCCTCTGTGTTAGGAGGAAACCCATCAACAGCCTCCTCTGAGGCTGGAGCTGACTGAGGGACGTGGGGTGAGTTGGGGCCAGTGTTTTCACCACTCATGTCCATAAGGCTGGAGCTTCGCTGGCTCTTGGCCCCATCCCGGGCATCCTCATGCCTGGAAGTGTCCAAGGCCAGGTTGGACAGGGCTTGGAGCAACCTGGTCTAGTGGAAAGTGTCCCTGCCCATGGCAGGGGGTTGGAATGAAATGGCCTGTAAGGTCCCTTTCAACCCAAACCATTCTGTGGTCCTCTGAAGGTCAACCCTGTTTGTGTTTGCACAAGGTATTTTGCAGCTCAAGGCTTCAAACTGCTTTACCCCCAGGCACAGCACTCCTGAGGCACAGGGCTGCCTCAAGGAGAGGAAAATAGTGAAGAACTGGGGTTTGTAAGTGTGGATTGTGTGACACAGACCAGAAATAGGCTGAGGGGTGGAGTGGAGCACGTTGCTGCTTATATTCACATCTGGGTCAGGAGTGCTGTGCCCACAGGAACGAGCTGGTGTCCAGCTGGGTGCTGATCTCTGGCCACTGCACTCCCAGGAGTGACCTCTGTGGGTGCAGGAAATCCCATTGGCACAGGGAAAGCCCTGCCTGGCTCCTGCTGCCCACCTTGCAGCACCCTTGGAGGTGGGTTGGTGCCAGCACAGGGCACCACAGTGGGGGTTGCCCCCAGGCTGGATCCAAATCTATGGACCCACGTGGAAGTGGCAGAGCCCCTGTGCCTGTCTCCATCCCCCTCCCTTAGTGACTCGAGGATGGATCTGTCCCAGAGACCTCTGAGTGCCTGTCCCAGCACTGCCTCCAGCCACTGGAGACACGACCATGGTGAGAAGAGATAGAGAGGGCTCAGTGGGGAGAGAGAAAAACTTCCCTGGGTGTTTAAGAAGCTTCAGTGAGAGCAAGCCCAGAGTTCCCTCTTCCCCTTAATCAAAATTGCCTTGAAAAGACCTTTGTAGCTCCCAGCTGGCACTGAAGTGAGTGCTGTGATTCCTTGATCTCGCTGCTGCCTCAGCCCTTCTCCCCGTGACCCACAGCCCCACAATCAAGTGATCCAGCTCATGCGGGGCTGCAGAAAGGGCATTTGAGTGTGTTCATCCCAGCACTGCCTGTGGCAGGGATGTGGCCACCCCAGTGGGGCATGGTTTGGTCCTTGCAGACCCCCAAAAGCCTGGGGGTAGCAGCACTCAGAGCAGCTCGGGGTGGGGAAGAGGTGGTTTGGGACATTTTAGGCAACGTTCGTTCCCTCCACCGGGAGATGCAATGTGTGCAGGGCTGAGGTTGGGTGCTGTTCCCATCAGGAGGCCCATCAGGGCTTACCAAGAAACCTTCTCCTGCTCTGGAGAAGCTCCATCTCAGCCGGGTGGTTTGACAGAGAGGATGTGTGTGGGAGTACCTGGGCAGCTGCAATCCCCAGTCTGCCAGGAACAGCCTCGATGGGCTCCAGCATAGCCCCAAAAGCACTCGCTGGACCCCCTTGAGCTCACTGCACTCACCCAACACTGATCCAGCTCCGGGGAGGTGAACCCCCACCATGGGGGACCAACCTGGAGCTGATGGTGCCCTCTAGAATGTTCAGGAACTCTAAAAAGCATCTGCCCCTGCTCCAGAGGTTTTCCTTCAAGGAGGTAAGACAAAACCATGCTGGAGCACCATGCAAAATGTGTGTCCTGGGAGATTTGTGGCACCTGGTGCCTGTGGGGCCACAGCTCCCCATGGGGCCACAGCTCCCCATCTTTCTAGAGATCCCTTTATCCCCCGGAGAAAACTTTTTTCATAGAGTTTTGAGGCTTTTTCCTGAAGAGCAGCAAGTGGGAGGTGGTTGGAGACTCCGTGGTTGATTTCCTCGCTGAGTTCTGCTCTGCCTGCCCAGGCAAAGCCTGAGGGAGCAATGAGCTCCTCCACTCACTGAGACTGTGCTGACATCCCTGTCACCACTGGTGGCAAAGATGGTCCTGCCTGCCCATGGGTGCTTTGGGTGGGATGAGGAGGTGTGCTGAGACCCCACCCTCATCACATGGAGCAAGACAAAGGAAAGGGGACACAGAGCACGGTCTGAGGGGTGGTGCCCACAAGAGTCACTGTGGGGCAAGATGAGAGCATGGAGAGATGGGGCAGCTGGCACCGTGTGGTGGGACAGTGGGGATGTGGAGGGCACTCCAGTGGGGTGGTAGGACTAACATCAATAGATGGAGTCACGGAGCTGGTCCTCTGCCTCTAGAAGGTGCTCTTAAGTGAACATGAGATGGCCTCAGATGTCTGGGAGATGGTCTTAGGTGTCCAGGGGATAGTTCTGGTTGACCTCGATATGGTTTTGGGGATCAGGATAAGCTTTTGAATGACCAAGAAGGGCCCATCCTGCCTGTGGTACAGCCCTACCTGGTGAGGGTCTGTGCTTGTGTGTCTGTGCTGCCATAGAGACATGACACAGGGATCTGGGGACAGAGGGATGGGGCTGCACAGACTCCCTGGGGAAGAATATCATGTATGCCCTGGCCCTGTCCTCACCCTGGGGTGTGGGATGCAGTGACCTCCTCCTGGGAAGGGGACACTGAACACCCATGGCCAGTGGGGACCATGAGCAGGGTCTGGTGTGGCACCTCCATGCCCTGGGCAGTGACCAACCCTCCTCTCCCTCCACAGCCTCGCCAGCAGCCGCCTCACCAGGATGAACGGGACAGCCAACATCAATTCCACTGGCCGCAGCCACTACCCCTCTGCCATCCCAGTGCCTCGCTCCATAGCCCATGGCAAGCTGCACACTGCAGCTCCACTGAGCACCCCGGGGTCCCCCGTCCCCCACAGGGCTCTGTCCCCCCGGCCAGGGAAGGTGCCAGTCCCTGGTCCCAAGACCCTCAAACCCAAAGGCACTGGCAGAGCTGCCAGCCAGGAGCCAGCTGAGGGCAGGGAGAGAAACCCTGATGTCCTCCTTCATGGGGGGCAGAAAGCCCTGGCAAGACCCCTGGTATCCCCTGGGAAGTGCCCAGAGGCAGTGGGCAGTGGGAGGAGAGGGACAGGCAGGGCAGGGGAACCCACTGACCTGCCCAAAGCTCCCCCAGCACAGGGCAGGGCTGGGGGGCGGCCAGGGGCATGCCCTGGGAAGGGCAGCACAGCGGCCGGGACAGGGACAGGGGAAGAGTCCCATGGTAGCTCACAGGGGAGGAGCCCCGTGTTTGGGTCAGGGGCCATCACCTTCTCCTCGGGACCCCCACACAGCCACCCTGTCACTGCCACCGTGGCACCCTTCCAGTACCGGTGAGTCCCTGGGGATGGGGGGAGCCTGGGAGGTGGGGGGGAAAGGGGTCATAGGGTCAGGAGGGCATGGGGCTCTGAGGGGCTTGGGCACAGGGGGACATGGGGCTGTGGGGGGCCTGGGGCCAGGGGGACATGGGCCTGGGGGCATGAGGACCGGGGGATGCTGGCCGACATGGTGGGCGTGGCCTTGGGGTTGGGTCTGAGGGCTCTGTACCTACAGGAGGGCTCCCACTGGATTGGGGTGCTGGGGATACCTGGGGCACTTGTGGGAGCTGGTGAGTGGCAGGGGATGGAGCCAGGGTGGAACAGGGCGCCCTGGGCCCCCCCCTGCCCTGAGACCAGTGTCCCCAGATCCTGGCAGAGCCCGTGGCATCATGTTCCCATATTTTGGGGGTCCCCAGCTGGCTGCACACTGCAATGTGCCCCTGCTCCCCCATCCTCATCCCTCTCTGCCCCCAGGCTGCGAGAGGACCGGGAGCAGGAGAGGGCCACATCCCCTGGTGACAAGTGTCCTGGTCCTGCAGAGGGACCTGACCCCGACCGCAAACCCAGAGGCCTGAGTGAGTCCGGGGGGTTCCTCGGGAACGGGGGGTCCTGCCGGGGGCTGCTGTTACAGCGCCAGGGGCAGAGGCTCCTGCAGGAACAGGAGCCAGGGCTGGAGGTCGGTGGGCGGCGGGGAGAACCCCCACACCGGAGGTGTCCCACCTCCCCCGGGGAGGGCTCGGCTGCAGTTCCTGCGTCCGGTGACCTCTGTGGCCAAAATCCTACACAGTGAGGGGCACAGAGGACTGACCCGTGTGGAGACGGTGCCGGGACATCACCCCTCTTGGCTCCTTTCCCCCCTCTTCCCAGTTTCCCAGCGAGCTCCAGGAATGACCCATTTCCAAGGAGCCGGCGCGGGGGCGGGTGCGGCGGCACCGCTGGCTCCCCGCACCCACGGAGGGTCACCCCCTTCCCCGGGGGGGAACACACGCTCCCCGCTGCAGTGCTGGGGACACCGCAGTCCCCTCCGGAGCCCGCTTCGGGGGCAGATTTTGGGGTGCGGGCGGCTGCTGGAGAGATGCTGGGGCGGCGGTTGCCAGGGCAGCGGCAGCGGAGGATGCTCCAGGGATGTGCAGGGAAGGGGAGAAAAGAGAGCCGGGTGATTTGAAGGGACAGAAGTCGGTCAGGGCGGCGGGGGGTGCCAGCAGGGACCGGCTTTGTCGCGGTGTCCCGGCTCCGCAGCCAGGGGATAAGGGGGTTCAGCGCCGAGCCCCGATTTGGAAAGCGCTGCAACCGAGGGCGAGCGGGAGGGTGTTCCGGGAGGAAGCAAGGGGGAGTGAGCGGGGCTGGCATGCGCCCAGCGCAGCTGCCTGCGAGCCTGGGGGAGGTTTTGGGAAGAGGCCGAGCGGGTTTGGCGCTGGGGAAGGGGCCGGATCCTTTCCCTCGCTCCCTCCACGCCCGCTCCGGCTCCGCTGGACCCAGCCGGAGGGGACGGGGGACACTGGGAGTCCCCAAGAGTCACCTCGTCAGCCCCCAAATGACACAGATTTCCCCCCCACACAGCAGGCCCTACACCCGGGCAAACAGCTCCCCAAACTGCGAGTGGCTTCGCTTGTCCAACCATTCTGCCCCGGCAGCACCTTTTGGTGCAAAGCACTTTCATTATTTTTTGGCCACCCTTTACTGTCCCACCCAGGCTGGGTTGTTTGGGGACTCCCCGTGGGCTGAGCCCCGGAACACCCGCCCGGGGGTGCGCTGGGGGGCTCGCACCCCCCGGCTCCCCGTCCTTATCTCGGCTGAAGTGATGGGCTCTAATGCAATATTTCCCGGCGGTTGCCATGGCAGCCCGCGTGAGGTCACCAAATAGACTTAATTCACCCCTCCCGAGGGACGGGTAATTAATGAAAAATGATGATAACCAGATCCCACTCCCCCTCTTCTCCCCCCTCCCTCCCTTAATTCCCCTGGATCACTGCAGAGGCCCTGCTGTGTTTGGGGACCACAGTGTGCCTCGGGGGGCTCCCGGGGGAGAGCGAGCCCGGGCTCTTCCCGCATCATTTGGGGTGAAATGGGGACGTTCTGGCCCCTCCTGGGGATGGGTGTGCAGGGTTGAGCTGGATGTGGGGTCCGTGTCGGGCGGGACAGGGGGTGCTTCAATACGGGGTGTTGGGGGTCGGGACCCCCACGCTGGGCTCCACACCTCCGCCATCCAGCACCCGGCACATCCCTCCTTGCGAGGGGCTGCGGGACGGGGCTCGGTGCGGGGGGACAGCCCCTCATGGCACCCATGGGGCACCCAGCACCGTGCCTGCCAGCTTTACCTCCCGTCCCAGGCGGCCCGTGTCACCCCAGGGTCCCGCACAGACCCAGTGCCCCCGGGGGTCCCACCTGGTCCTGCTGCCCCCAGGGTCCCTCTGCCCCCGTGCTCTGTCTGCCCCCGGGGGTCCCACACAGTTCCGCTGCTCTCAGGGTCCCTGTGTCCCCGGGGATCCCACCTGGTCCTCCAGCCCCTTGGGTCCCTCTGCCCTCGGGGCCCCTCTGCCCTCGGGGGTCCCACACGGTCCCTCTGCCCTCGGGGCCCCTCTGCCCTCGGGGGTCCCGCTGTCCTCAGGGTATCTCTGCCCCCCAGGGTCCCTTTGCCCCCGGGGGTCCCGCACTGTTCTGGGGGTCCTGCATCTCCCCGGTGTCCCGATCGGTCCCGCCGCCCCCCGGGGTAGGGTGTGTGTGTTTATGTGTGTGTGTTTACGTGTGTGTGTGTATGTGTATGTATGTGTGTACATGTGTGTCTATGTGTGTGTGTATGTCTATATATGTGTATGTGTGTGTCTATATGTGTGTGTATGTATGTGTGTGTGTATGTATGTGTGTCTGTATGTATGTGTGTATGTGTATGTCTGTGTGTGTGTGTGTTGGGGGGTCCCTCCCCCTCCATCTCCCCCCATCCCCGTCCCCTCCGCGCGCGTCCCCGCGCGGCCCCGCCCCTCGGCGCGCGCCCCCTCCCCTCGTGCCCGCCGCGGGGGCGCGCCCCGCGCCCCTCCCACCCCCCCCGTGCCCGCGCAGAGGAGGGCGGGCCCTTTTTGTTCGCCCCTGACATTCCGCTGGTTCGCAGTTGTGCTGCCGGCGGCGGAGCGGCGAGGTGGGGCCGTGCCGCTCATCAGCTACCCACCCACCCACCCACCCACACCCCCCTACCCACACCCCCATTCCCAAACTCCCTCCATCCCACCCCACCCCATCCCCGCCCCGCCCCGTCGGTGGGGCGGGCGCTGACGGCGCCTCTCCCTCTGTCTCGCCCGGTGTGTCCCCTCGGTGCCGCAGCCGCAGCAGCCGCAGCCGCAGCAGCAGCGCCCGGCGGGTTAAATGTTCGCAGCGCGGGGATGCTGGGCAGCAACCTCAAGAGCCTTCCCGACGTGGAGCTGGGCGAGGAGGAGCGCGGCTACCGGCGGGGCCCCGACGGCGGCTCCGTGATGCCGAAGCGGGCGAAGGCGGCGGCGGCGGCGGGGCCGCGGGGCGCGGAGCTGCGCGTCTTCAAGGCGAGCAGCGCCGAGGGGCGGCTGCCCGCCGGCTCCAACCTGCGCAAGCAGAAGTCGCTCACCAACCTGGCCTTCCTGACGGACGCCGAGAAGAAGCGGCAGCTGTACGAGCCGCGCTGGAGCGACGACATGTCGAGGGCGGCGGCGGCGTCGCCGGGCGCGGGGGGGGGGGGGGGGGG
>JAWWEE010000069.1:711515-732376 GCA_035221455.1 Xenops minutus | reverse complement strand
CAGGGATGGGGCAGCCACAGCTTCTCTGGGCACCCTGTGCCAGGGCCTGCCCACCCTCCCAGGGAAGGATTTCTTCCCAATATGCCATCTCACCCTGCTCTCTGTCAGTGGGAAGCCATTCCTCTTTGTCCTGTCACTCCATCCCTTGCCCCAAGTCCCTCTGCAGTTCTCTTGGAGCCCCTTTAGGCACTGGAAGGGGCTCTCAGGTCTGCCTGGAGCCTTCTCTCCAGACGGAACGCCCCCAGCTCTCCCAGCCTGTCAGAGCACCTTCAAGGCAAGCTGAGGGAGAAGGTGCTGTCAGGCAGCCGAAGGGTCGGCACAGCCACCTCCTGCCTTGGAGGAATGGCAGTTCCTCCTCCTGAGGAGCAGTGGAAGGTGGTGGTGGAGCTTGTCCTCCCCCACGTGCCGTGTCGTCTGCCCCTTGTCTTGACACCCACAGACCACGACAGAGGGTGCCAGGCTGGGTGCCACAGCTGCTTGTCACCCTCGTGGTGGCTCAGCCTGGGGGTGACCTTGGGAGGCTGCTGGTGGAGATGCCACGTGAAGGGTCCGTGCTGCCGCCGTGCTTTGGGCAGATCCAGAGCTCCTCTGAGGTCTGGGGCTCTGGAGGTGGAGGGTCCTCCAGGGATGCTGCTGCAGGGTTTGTGTGAACTGGTTTCGGGCTGTGGCTGCCTGTGCCTTGCTGTCCTGGCATGTTTGTTCCCTTGTTGTGTGCATGGTGGGTTTCCATGAGAACAGTGAGCGCTGGCCCAGTGCTCACTGACCTTGGGACCTGCTGCTGGCATCGTGGGCTGTGATGCTGGGGCTTGGTGGGGGTGAGCCCAGTCCTCTCCTGTCCCTCGTGTCTGCCTGCTGAGCTCTAGGAACTGTGGCTGCCTCGGGAGCCCTCTGCTTCCCACTGTATCACGGCTGTGGGCTTGGCTGGGCAAGGACCACGGCTCCCAAGAGCTCTGTTTGGTCTGGTGAACTGGTGGGAGAAGGTGGCAAAGGAGCCTTGCACAGCCATCGTGGTGCTCCTGGTGCCCAGGTGTAAAGCCCTGGTGGCTGGTGATGGGTGGGAGCAGGGCTGGTCTGTGCAGTCCCTTCCAGTTCCCTGCCTAGGACCCCCTTTTAGAAGGTCAGGTGCTTCTCTGGTGCTTGAGCTGGCTTGAGATGCCTTCTCTTCACAGCAGGGTGAGCAGAGCTCTGCTGTGGGAAGAAAGGGGAGGGATTCAATCCAGCTGGGGCTTGGGGGGGCCGGTTTGGAGATGTGGAGCGAGCTGGAGTGTGTGCTGGAACCAGCTACCTGTAAAGCTGTGCTGGCTGAGTCTGCTTCCCTGCAAAGCCCTGACTGCTGCAGGAGCCTTTGGGGTGTCACAGCCCCTGCTCCAGCACAGGGCTCTGGCACAGTGTGCACTGGAATGTGCCAGCACACAGGTGTGGAGCCTCCCAGCCCACTGCCCTCGGCCCCCTGGCCATGCCCAATCATGGCACCCTGCCCATTCCCTCCCTGGCAGAGTCTGCCCCAGGTGCTGGAGCATCCCAGTGCTTGCAACTGGAAAGCCATGGAGTGTGCTCAGGGCGTGGACAGGCAGACCATGGGGATGAGCATGGGGACATGGGAGGTCAGCCCGGCTGCAGGGGCTCAGGGTGCCCTGGTGGTTCCACAGATGGGCTCACAGACATCCATCCTCAGCCCGAATGCTGCAATAGCACCAGAGGCCATGGGAGCAGGGCAGGATTGCACAAGGATTTGTCACTTAGGGGACTAACAGATTGCCACTCCCTGGTGTTGGGATGCCTGGGGGAATCTCAGTGTCCCCCTCTGTGACACTCTGCTCTTGGGTGGAGGTTTCCTCAGCACTCCTAAGAGAAATCCTTGCAGGACTGGCCCATGTGGGAGGGACTGCTGGTTTGTGGCAGCTGCTGGAGTACCAGAGATCCAGAACAGGGACTTGTACACATGCTGAGGAAGACCATGGGTTATGGAAGTGCCCCCAGCACCCCCTTTGGTTTCTTGACTGTTGTCTGTGTCAGTCAGGACTGACCTTGACCTTGGGAGATGTTGAACATCCCTTTGGACTGCACGTACCATCTGAAGGTTTGGTCAGCTGCCTCTGAGAGTCAGACTCTGCCAAATCTGTCCTCTGAACCCCCTGCTCTGTGTATTTGCCAAAAAAGATAATTTTGTAAGACGTATGGACCAGTGGGCTTCCTGCAGAGGGGACTGCAGGCTGTGTCCAGTGTTGGGTGGGGGCAGAGCCTGGGGTGGGCAGAGCAGGAGCTTGACCCTGCTGAAATGTCACTTCCATGGGGCTGTATGTCCCATGTTCATGGGAGTTGTGATGTTGAGTCACACCTGCTTACCTGAGCTGTGACAGCCTGTGTGGTGAGGATGCCAACAGGAGCTTGAGGATGGGGAGAAGAGAAAGCAGAGTGACAGTGGTGGTGGCTACTCTGTCACTTTGTGTGTGCTGGTGACACAACTGTGACTGAGAGTTCCCGAGCATGGACAAATGCTGAGCCCCCAGTCCTGACCCTTTTGCTTTGTCTGGTGATCCAAAAGAATGAAGCCTTCTCTGGGGGCAATAGTACCTTCCACAACCTGGCTCCTCCCAGGAGAGATGGTTCCTGAGGTGGAGATGGACCCAAAAGGAATGTGATCCCAGGAGAGTGGGATCCCAGGAGAGTGGGATCCCAGGAGAGTGGGATCCCAGGAGAGTGGGATTCAGGAGAATGGGATTCAGGAGAATGGGATTCAGGAGAGTGGGTGTCATGCCCTGCTAGGGCTGGTGAGGAGGACCCAGAGAGGAGCTTTCTCCTGGTTGCTACAGAAGGGGCTGGAGAGGGAGGGAAAGAAGGTCTCTTTGCTGTTTTCATCAATCCCTTTGGTGAGAGAAACATCAGCCTGAGCTGTTGGGCTGTGTCTGCTGGAGGACACCCTGTCAGAGTGGCACAGGAAGGACCCACAAGCTCGGTTTGTGGTGAGAAGAGAGAGACAGAAATTGCAGGGACTTCCAGCCTCTGCAGATCTGGCTGTCCTTGACCTGTGGACCTGTGTTGAGCATCCTGTGCTGCCTCTGAGCTCCTGGCCCCGCCAGCCACAGTGGCTTCCAAAGCCCTTGTGTGTCTTTGGTCTCCACACCTGAGTTCTCATCTCCACCTCATGCTCCTCCTGCCAGAAGCACTCCACTCCCAAGCCTCTCTTGGCCAAAAACACAGTTTATTCAGTAGTGGCCAAATGTTACCTCTCCTTCAGTCACTGCCGCTGCCTCATCTGTTTGATGGCACCGAAGCCTTTGTAGCTGAACCGCGTTTAAAGCAGAGCAGCCTGCGTAAGCCGGGAGAGGTCACTGGGATGCAGCGACCACATGTGCTTTGTAGAGGCTATTTCCATCATCCAAATTATACATTTCGCTTCAACCAAAGACCGAGGCTTCTCATCAAAGCTGGCTGGCAGCTGGGGTTGCTAATTACACCAGCGCCCAACCACAGGATGAGGGGGATGGAGTGTGCCTGGCCAGCGTGGGGGCAGAGCTGGCTGTGCAGAGCTCGCCGTGCCCTTCTGGGTGTGTGATGGGCAGGAGTGTGCAGGTGCAGGGGCATGGACAGGCTGTGTGTGATGCCCAGCCTGATGGGCAGGAGTGTGCAGGGGCAGGGGCATGGACAGGCTGTGTGTGCAGTGCCCAGCCTGATGGGCACTTACCTAGAGCTCCCCAGAGCACCCCCGAGAGCCTGCAGCTGCTTTCTGCAGCCATTTCCTTGTCCATCTCCTGCTGGATGTGGTGCCTCTTAAGTGGCTGCTAATTGGCATCAGCGAATAAGCGGTCGGTGGTGCATGGGCCAGAGCCCAGGAGGACACACGTGTGATCCCGGGGGAGATGGTGTTCCCCGAAATGCTCGCTGCAGGAATCTGCAGCCCTGCCAAACCCTGCAGGTGCAGCTATAACCCATCTCAGCCCTGCAGCCCTTGGGTGGGCCATGCCACCCTTCCCCAGGTGGTCCAGCAGGGATGTTCTCACTGGGCAGCACGTTCCCATGGGCACCTGGTACCCCCTTGGTGCCAACAGGCAGGCAGGGCAGGGCCCAGCTGTGCTCAGACTGGTGCTGGCTGGGCAGTGGGTGCCAGCAGCCCTTTGGTGGTGGGGAGGAGAGCCAAGGGCTGGGACAGGCAGGAGCTTCACACCACATCTGACTGGTCAGTTTAAAAAATCCCACAGTGCAGGAGAGACAATTGGCTGGTGATTGACACGTCCTGTGTCCTGTGTTCCTGACCTCGGTGGAGGTGTAGCCAAGGTATTCCCTCTTGATTGTCATCCTTGCTGGGAGGGACATGGTTTGGGATTAAAGGAGCACCTCTGCTCCGTGGTGTTCCTCTATCTGCCCCGTGGTGTTCCTCCCTCTGCCCCATGGTGTTCCTCCCTCTGCCCCATGGTGTTCCTCCCTCTGCCCCATGGTGGTCCTCCCTCTGCCCCATGGTGGTCCTCCCTCTGCCCCATGGTGGTCCTCCCTCTGCCCCGTGGTTTCCCTACCAGTTTAATTCAGCACTAATGGGCCCATGGCAGTGCTGTGCAGCAGTAGGCAGGCTCCCTGGCAGGAGACCATGAGAAGGTCAGAGACCAAGTAGCTCTTCATAGTGATGGGAGTAGGTTATTGCCTTGTAAAACACTGGCAATATCAGGCTGTCCTGATATCACTAATGCTGCTCCTCTCTTAAGGGCCCCGTGTGACAGTGTCCATGTGACGAGGTTGTTGAGATGGGGATTTATTTCCTTCTGCCCACAGAGCTGAATTCCTGCCTTTGGGGTAGGGGTGAGGAGAAAGGGGAGAGGTACATGGTCATGTTGCTGCTTCCAGCCTGCTCCCAGGAGCTGACAGTGAGTAGCAGATATCTCCTCTCTCCAGCTGAGATGGCTGCAGTGACTGGAAAGGTCTGGAAATGTGACCTGAGGGCCCCAGAGCTTCTGCTGAAGCTGTTTGGGATGTGCCACGTTCTCAGTGATTATGGCAGTGTGGAAAAAGGGCTGAAAAAATTAAATCCAGATTTGTCTTTCAGAATTTGCCATGGAAAGAGAGCAGAGCAAACACTGGAAGGCAGAGATATTTGGGGATGCACTGCTGAAACAAAGTTTTCCCTAAAGAGCCTGAAAACCCCTGTTCAAATGGGGCTTTCCCAGTGACTGCCCACTGTCTTGCCCCCAAATCCAATGCATGTCCAATAAGAAAATGTGTAAATGAATGGAAAATGTTGTGCAATTCTGGAAATGCTATTTGGGATCTGCTGGTGAGATGTGACCACAGTGGGACCTGGGTGATGTCACCTCAAGGCCTTATGGTCCCCTCAGGGTGACTGCTGAGGGCTCCTGGGGTGGACCCAGTTCACCTGGTCCTGGTGCCATGTGAGCAGTGTGATTCCAGTGTGGGAGGCACTCAAGGAACTGGTGGCAGTTCTGGATCTTTCTGGAGAGCCCCTTCCTCGCATCCCTGGGTATCCAACATTGTGTATTTGGCTTCCCATGCTGTGGCATGTTTCACCATGACCACAGCCCTCCCTGTCACAAGTCCCCCCACCATCAATCACTCTGTTGTGTCCATTCAGGTTCCCAGCTCCTTGCCTTCCTGTGCATCTTCTTGTGGTGCCAGACAACAATGTCCCTGGTTCCCCCTGCCCTCTGTCCCTGCTGCCCACTCTCACTCGAGCATCTGAGGACAGCACTTGGCCGGTGCTCGTGCCCACTGCATGGGGGAGGATTCCTTCCAGCTCAGTGCAGAGCCAGAGCCTGCACCCTCTGAGGTGTGTAACCTGTGAGTGATGCCAGTGTCCAGTGCCAACCCGTCTGCCGTGGGCAGCGTGTGCCTCCCGGCTTCCCTGCTCGGCCACGGTCCTGCCCAGGGGTGACCAGGTGGTTGTTGTAGGGCTGCAGTCTTGGGGTCGAGACTGCCTGGCTCTCAGTGTCAGCTGGAGCCACTGGCACATCCTCTGAATCGATCACTCGTCTGGTTCAGAGTGTCCTTTGTGGCACCGTCTATGTGATATTTGGTGTCCTATGTGCACAGTGACAGCAGTGTCCTGGGCTCTGTGTGTGTGTTTGGTGTTCCTGGTGCTGGTGACACTGCTGTCCTGGGCTGTGTGTTTGGTGTTCCTGGTGCTGGTGACACTGCTGTCCTGGGCTGTGTGCGTGTGTTTGGTGTTCCTGGTGCTGGTGACACTGCTGTTCTGAGTTGTGTGTGTGTGTTTGGTGTTCCTGGTGCTGGTGACACTGCTGTTCTGAGTTGTGTGTGTGTGTTTGGTGCTCCTGGTGCTGGTGACACTGCTGTCCTGGGCTCTGTGTGTGTGTTTGGTGTTCCTGGTGCTGGTGACATTGTTGTCCTGGGCTCTGTGTGTGTGTTTGGTGTTCCTGGTGCTGGTGACACTGCTGTCCTGGGCTGTGTGTGTGTGTTTGGTGTTCCTGGTGCTGGTGACACTGCTGTCCTGGGCTGTGTGTGTTTGGTGCTCCTGGTGCTGGTGACAGCAATGAAGCTGCCAAGCCTGGATCCACTCGCTGGGTGGAGCAGGGATGGCTCCATCCTTCTATGGTATCCCAGTCCTTATCCTCTCCAGGCTTCACACCTTGAGGGTGTTTCATGCAGAGCAGTGGGGATGTAGGAGATCAGATATGGAGCCGTGCTGCTGTATCCCCACCCTGCGAAGTCACGTCCTCCTCCAGGCACAGCAGGCAGCTCTCCCGAGGCTCTGGGCAGGGGTTGCAGGTTCTGGGGCTGGGTGAGCTCGGGGAGGCAGAGGATGTGCGAGGCTCAGCTGCCTCGTGGTGGGACGGAGGGGTAGGAGGGAGAGCGGGGCTTTCCCACCCTGCTGCATTGCAGCTTGGAGCGGGGAGCTGAGCGGGAGGGGAGCTGGGAAGGCAGGGATGCTGCAGCCAGGAAGCTGGAAAGGCAGGGGATGCTGCATTGCAGGGCTGAGATTAGAAGCTGTGCAAATGGAGATGTGCCTCTCAGGGCGGGTGTGACACTGAGCAGCAGTGCCCAGCGCCCGCAGATCTGCTGGTTCTCCCTCTAATCCATTTCTTCCACATTGTGTTTGCTCCAGCGTTTCCCTCATTCCTGGTGCTGGCATTTGTCTTGTTCAATTGAGGCAGTAATGTATTTTTTATTAATTCAGGGGAAGGACTGAGATTCATCTCCCACTGGAAGGAGCTGCTGGAATCCACGTAAGGAGGCTGAGTAGAAGCTCAGCACAGCTGGGCAGGACATTTTCCTTGCTCCTGAGAGCAGGCTTGGGTAGGGGAGGTGGCTCCAGAGCCTCGTGGCCCCAGTGGAAGGGCCAGTGCAGCGTTTGAGCTCCCTGGAGGGGGGCCTGGGCAGACCATGGGCACACACGTGCCCCTGTGGTGCCCGGTGAAATGCAGGTGTGTCCTGCAGCTGGGACATGTGCCTCCACCTCAGTGAACATGTGAGTGTGCCAGTATGATGGGAGCATGGGGTTTTCTACCTGGCGTGGGCATTGGTGGTGCTTACTCACTCCTCATCCCCCTGGTGTCGTGTCAGCCTTGTCTCTCTCCTGAGCCATCCTGCTCATCCAGAGGTGGGTGCTTTGCAGCCCTCCCCAGCCCACGTACCTGTGAGGATCTGACCTCAAGCACCCCCCTGAAATTACAGGAGGAATTTATGGCAAATCCAGGAACCAATGTCTGAAGATGTAAAGGCAGGGCTGCTCTGCCTTTCCCCCAGGCTGGATCTTGCCCAGTGGGTAGGGAGGGGACGGTGAGCTGGCTAGGAGGGACCCAGGGGCTGCCTCTGAGTGAGGAACTGAAATTGAGGGTTCGTGCTGTGCTGATGAAGCCACAGTTCCCTCGGCAGGTTGTGAGCCCGACTCGCAGCCGCAGGTGACGGGGTGGGAGGGCTGGGCCCCATGCCAGCTCCCTTGGCTCACCAGCTGCTCGGCTGTGGCATGGGAACCTCTCTCGAGCTGCAAGGATGGCTCCTGGCCCAGGTCCTCGTGGAAGCTGCTGGAGGTTGTGTCGCTTTCGTGCAACTCAGGAAAATGGGCAGAGCTGTGCTGCGGGTGCTGAAGACCGTGCTGTGTGAGCTGGAGGGGAAAATCGTAGAACCATACAGTGATTTGTGTTAAACCATTAGAGATCATCTTGTTCCAACCCCTCTCCATGGGCATGGGCACCTTCTACCAGACAAGGATGCTCCAAGCTCTGTCCAGCCTGGTCTTGAACATTTCCAGGAGTGGGGCAGCCACGTCTTCTCTGGGCAACCTGTGCCAGGGCCTGCCCACCCTCACAGGGGAGAATTTCTTCCTATCTCCAATCTAATCGTATTCCATTCAATTTAAAGCTGTTTTCCCTAACTGCACCTTGGCAGAGAGGCAGTGCCGTGCCTTTAGCACCAGGGAAGGGCAGAACCACCTTTCTTTCTCGTGCCAGCCCTGCTGGGTGCCAGCCTGCATGGTTGGTGTCTGGAGGTGCTGCATGTCCCACCTCTGAGCATCCTGTGCAGGGTCGTGTCACCAAGAGTGACAAAGCTGGCAGTGAGACCCTGCATCCAGACAAATTTCTTCAATAACCCCCAGTCCTGGCCCAAACCAGCCCTTACTGGCTCTACTGGGAGCCCAAACTAGCTGAAGCTTTACACCTCTGTGCTTTGCCATGGGCCTGAAGCATCCCCAGTGCCAGCTCTGCCCCAGCCCGGCTGTGCCAGCTCCACGAGCTGCCACGAGGCACGTTCAGAGCTGTGGTGCAGGTACAGCTCTGTCGCTGGCTATTTATAGAGTGTGAGCTTTCAGCACTGCCGTGCTCTGAGAATAACTCACGGAGCAGACACGTCTCAAAATCCCCATCCCTCGCCCATGCACAGCGCCCTCGTCGTCTCAGGCGTCCCACATGTCACCGTGGGGTCTGCCTTGGTCCTGTGCCAGCCCAGATTGGCACAATAAGGGGTTTACCCCGGTGTTCTTTCTGGCCTGGGGATTCAGCTGGTTTAGTGTGGCAGGGCTGTGTGTCCTGAGCAGGACACTGTCAGCCTTTTACAGAGCAGCTTGGGCTCTGTGAGACCCACCGTGTGGAGGGCAGCCCTTCTGTGTCCTGGCGTGTGAGATGTGGGTGCTGGCAGGGAGGGACGTGCTTGGGGAGCACAGGAACCTGCTCTTCGGGCTGGAACCTGCGGTGGTGAACCTGCTCAGCTGAACGAACCCCTGGGGCTGGAAGCGTTGGGCGCTGCAGGGGTATTTCCAGCTCGCTTTATCTCTGGCTCGGTGTTGTGTTTCCAAGCTGGTGCAAACAAGTGGAAGAACAGATAGCAGCTGATTCACATCGATCCTTGTGATGCGGGAGCTCCCCGAGGTGAGCAGGGGCTGGCAGGAAACACGCCGTGGGCCATGGGATGGGGCCAGGGTGTCCCTTCCTGGTCTGTTCCTGGTGTGATGCCACAGGGGACATGTTGTCAGCCTCATGGATGCCTGCTCCCACATCCTGAGCCCAGCTTTGGTGGTTCAGAGGCTGGAGGCAGCTTTGCCAGGGTGGGTACAGTGTCATGGGCTGACCCAGCAGTGGTGACGCTAGGCAAAGCAGGGTTGGTTTTGCAGGCTCCAAGGTGGGAGCATTGCTTTGGGGGAGGAGGGACAACTGAGTTCCTCCCATGTTAAAAGCAGGAGGAAAGGCATTTGACAGATTTTGGCTGGGACCTGGGACTGTCCTGCTCTTCCAGGGCAGGACCTGTGTGGAGCTGTGGACTTTTGCAGCCTTTAGCCTCTAGATTTTCACTGCACCAAGGGAGCGATGAGGAGACAGCTCCAAACTTCCAACAGACAGAGCAGAAGCAAGGGAAATAATGAAGTTCAGCTTTCTCCCATGCCAGCAGGGAGGACAGACAGGTGATGTCTTGGAAATGTCGCTGCCATGAGCCTGGAGAAGTGTATGCTGAATCCCAGTTTGCTGGCCTTGCACAGCACCCGAGGTCTGCAGGGCTTGATGTGGCTGCAGACCCAAGGGTGGGAGTAAACTGAGCCTGGCTTGTTGGTGCTTGGTGTGGGACTTTCTGCTGGATCAGGGCAGGGCTGCTGGAGGGAAGGGGCTGTGGGAAGGTGATGGGGACAGCCCATGGCCTTTTCTCTGGTGCTGCTCCAGCCACTGGGCACGGTGGAAGGTGGCTGCCCTGCACTCCTGCCTCTCTTGGACCCCAGATTCGTTTAAAAGTGTAACAAACCCCCTTCCAGGTACCCTGGACAGGCCATGCATTGCACCTCAGGGTGGGCAATAAAGAGGGATCCTGGGAGCAGAGGTACCAGTGCACAAGGGACCTGATGGCTCTGGTAGTGGTGGTTTCTCTCCCAAATAACATTCATGTAGACTTGGCGTGGGGTTAAAATCCTGCTTGGGCTGGAGAACACGTTGTGTGATCACTGGCCAAGGGGAAGCACTGGCATTTGCCTGACTCAGCCTGACTCCCAGCCTCAGACCTGAGTCTTCTTTGCCTCGGGCTGTGTAGCCTGCAGCTCACAGATCATCAGCGCGTGGTCCTTTGGCAAATTCCATTTTGATGTCTCACCTCGGGTGGTTTGAGGCTGGATTTATCACTGTCTGGACCTCCTGTCTCCCACTGTCGGGTGGTGAAATGCATCAGAAGCTGGAGGAGCAGAACCCAGAACCAACCCCAGGCCTCCTGCTCCTCAGCCCTGTGCTGTCAGTGCTGCAGGCATGGCTGGGATGGGGCACTGAGGGGCCCTGCCCTACATGGTGCCTCACCAGGACTCTGCCCTGTGCCCCAGTGGTTTCAGGGATGTGAAAGGGCCAAAGCTGGGGTCCTTCAATACTCCAGGCTGAGCACAGCAGCCATTTGGGGACTGATTTACCAACAGACCAAGACCCTCCCTCCTTACAGGCCAGAACATCTGGAGGAGGGCAGGCACTCCGGCAGCAGCACCTCCATCCATCTCATTTCCATTTCCCTGAACCCTTGTAGCTGTGCTTGCTCTGCACTGTGCCAAACAGAGTCCCGGTGCTGCTGGAGCACTAATATCCATCATCCGGCTGTGGTCTGCAGAGCACTCAGAAATTTGGTGCTATTTTCAGTGAAGTTTTCCAAGTTGAGCTTATTGGCTCATGGGCATCTGCTCCCAGATGGAGAACATGTGGCTGGTTCCTTTGAGGGGAGGGGAACGGCCCTGCTCATAAAGCAGCATGGGGGATGAGTGAGGGAATCTCATCCTGGAGCCTGTGAGATGCTTTTGGGGCTGTACAGAGCAGGGCCTGGAGTTTGGGGTTTTAAAGCTGCTCCAAAACCCCTCTGCAAGCAGGATTTGCAGTGGGAGGTCGCCCGTCACATATTAGTGGTGGGGAAAGTACAGTAACCTGGGGGCAGGATTCGATCTCAGCTCGCCTGCTGTTTGCACCACCAGGCACTTCCCACCCTGCTCACTTCTGAAAGGGAACAGCAGGTAATAAATTCTCCGGGATGATTTCCTCGGCAAACAGTCATTGTGCTAAAAGGGGTGAAACTCTTGGGGTTCCTGCGAACCTCCCTGCCTGGAACCGAGGCGTGAGCGCTGGCAGAACGGAACAGCAAGCCGTGAGCTCCAAATCAAAAGTAAATTTGCAAAGCAGCTTTTCCTGCCTCGCATTCCCAAGTGGAGCATGGTAATGCGTGCAGTGCTGCTCTCCAAACCTGGCTGCCAGTGCTGCAATGTTGACCAGCAAGGCAAAGCCACACTGCCTTTGCTCTGCTCCCTGTTTGTCCATCGCTGCCTTCCGAGGGCAGAGGGGCTGGTTTGTTTTGTGGCTGAGATCCTTGTTTCCTTTGTGGGAATAAAGCAAACTGTGTTTGGTTGAGATTCTCTATAGCTTCAAAGTCCAATCAAATCTGGGTTGCCAGCTCCTTTTTGTATTGCAGGAGATGCCTGTTTTCCATCCCAAACCATCCATGTTTTGCAGCTCAATAGCTCATCCCAGACAATGGCTTTAGAAATCAGACGCCTGCATTTTGGACCCACAGTGCTGAGGCAATGCCAAGTGGTGCTTGGGGTGCCAGAATTCATGCACATGGGGAGAGAGAAGGAGGAGGAAGAAAAACTTGCTCCGATGGGATGTTTCCAAGGAGATCATGGTAATGATCTTCCATTTCCATATAGGTTTTCATCCGCTGGACGGGTGTGCTGTTCATAAGTAGATGTTACACACCCCCTGTGTGGAGAGCTGTCCTCAAAATGCACGTTGTAGTGGGGAAGTTCTGGAGCAGCAGAGGGGGATCAGCCTGGGGTGGTAGTGACCCATAAGACTGCAGGGATGTTCAGGAATGCAGGCAGGGATATTAGGAAGGAATTCTTTACTATAAGGATGCTGAGGCCCTGGCACATGTTGTCCAGAATGAAGCTGTGGTTTCCCCATCCCTGGAAGTGTTCAGGGCTGGGTTGGATGGGGCTTGGAGCAACCTGCTCTAGGTGGAAGGTGTTGGATTGAGATGGTCTTTCACGTCCCTTCCAACCCAAACTGTTCTGTGATGTTTCTGTGTCCCTTCCACAGGGGGTCCTGGAGTGACCTTGCCACTGCATAGCATCACCTGGGCACCTCTTAGTCCTTCCCCAAATGAGTGCCATGGCAGGATGTGCTTCACATCAGCCAGTGTCCAGCTTGGAGCTGTGCCATGACTGGACATGCTCTGTCACTTGGCTCTCTGAGCAAAAGCCCTGTCAGGAGCTGTGCAGGTCTCTGTGGGAGCAGCACAGGGTGCCCTGTGAGTGCTGCAGTGGGCTGTGTCCCCCACTGACACGCAGGATTGTTCTCCTGCCTCATTCATCCCTTTTCCCCTTGGCTGCCTTGCTGGAGGAGCTGTGTTAGGCCAGGGAGGATTGCAGGACTCTGAGGAGGGTCAGTGAGGCTGCATCCCTGCTGGAGAGTGCGGGAGGTTGGTTAATACACGATATTCCCTCGTCCTTGGGAGCGCCTCTTGCTTTCCAAGAGCAGGAAGGCGAGCCTGGAGCTCTGCTTCTCTCCTCTGCTGAGATGGGTTTGCAAAAGCTACAGTTTCTTTTGTTGTTTTTTTAATTCCCTCTTTTCCTGCCCCAGCATTTTTCCCTGGCCTGATGAATTTTTAAACAAAAACATGGTGAGGAGAAAACAGGAGAGAGGGAAGAAAACCCAGGAGAGAACGTGGGGAAAAGTCTGTTTTCCAAGCCTAAGTGATTTTGAGTGGAAGTGCAAGTTTAGGCTGTGTTTTTAATTTGAAAATTCCAACTAATTTTATTGACAGGAGAAAATACCTTTCCTAGCACTCTTTTTAATAAACCCCAGTTTTACAAGTAGAACTGTTAGTAGTTGGTTGAAAACTCCCCTGGAATTATGGAACTAAAAGGCATCTGCTGTGCTCTGTAATTTCCCCTGGTTGTACTGGGGGTCGGTGCTCCTGGAGGTGGGGGCTGAGGCTGGAGGAGGGGGACAGATCCCCTCCAGACACCTCTGGGTGCTTGTCCATCTGTGCACGGGGGATTGCAGCCACGGGGTGGCTTTGCACAAGGGCAGATGTGGACAGATGTGGTTCCTTGCCTGTTGGTGCAGGGCAGTGAGCAGAGGCAGGACTTTGGGTGCAGTGGGTCAGAATTTGTCCCAAATTGCAGCCCTCCAGCTGGAGAACTGGCTGCTTAGTGCTGGAGGAAGTGGAGGAGGCAAGAGGGAGTACGAGGATGGAGAGGGGAGGTGGAGGCAGGCGAGGGGGCTGGTTCCCTAACCCTGACCCTAGCCCACATCCCATCATCAGGAAGGCTCATCTACTCCATAAACTGGGCTCTGACGAAAGTTATCCAGAGAGTTTGGATTGCTGATGAAGTCGTGCTGTGTCCCACCAACACCAAGGCCACAGCCGAGTGTTGGGACCAGCCAGTCCCTCTGCCCTCCCTTGGACTGGGCTGGTTTCTCAGGACCATCACCTTGGTAGATTGAGCCTTGTTGGAAAACCAGCTTAAATCCATCGCTGTCACACTGAGCAGAGCAGAGAGAGCTGCTTGCATATCTCATTGTATTTCAGGCTGGAACAGAAAAAGAAACGTTTTATGCTAATTTTTCAATGACTTTCCAGTATTTTTTTTCTTGGTAAGCTGTCTGCAATCACTTACAGTGTTCCTGAAGGGATTAATTACTCACTGGAGCTCATTGTGCGTATTTCATATTCTGAACCGTTGGATGTGATGCCTGCCTTGGATCGAGTGAGGGGTCACATGGCATTTCTTTTTCCATCCTTTTCCCCCTGTTGTGTTCTGTCTGTCAGGCTCCTGGTGTGAGCACTCCGTTGCTGCTGTGATGGGTGCTCGGTCAGCACGCTGCACGTGATCCTGATTTCCCTGCTCTGCGCTCCTTTTTCAGGGGACCACAGCCAGAAGAAGACAAATCACTTCCTTGTTTGAGTGACTTTTGGCTGATGCTTTCCCCCAGGCTGTAGAGTTGGCTCCACTCCTCCCGCAGCGGTTGTGGCTCTGGGCTGTGCATCGTCAGTGCTTGGACAGGTCCCCGGAGCAAATGTGGGGAGAAGAGCTCAAGGCACATTGCAGAGCTGCTTCCCACGGCGAAGGGGAATTGTGCCATGCAGGCAGCCATGGCTTGGAGCTGAGATGTCTTAGAGGGGATGAATCTCATCTGTGGTGCAGCCATCCTCGGAGCGTGGCATTCCCAGGAGGGTCTGCCTGTGGGACAGCCTGTGCTGACACTTTGGCAGCGCAGGGAATAGCATTGTCTCCAGCTCGGCTGGGGATCCCAAACTGTCCAAGCTGGGCTGTGTAACTCGACGTGGTCTCAGCACACTTAAACACATCCTGCAGCCTGCAGAGGTTGGGGCTTCTCGGTGTGCAGGGTCAGGAAACAAGCGGCCACTCTCCCATTGTGCCTGGAGGCTCGTGGCCCCTGTCATCATGTCACTCAGCTCTTGGTGTTGGCAGGTGCATAATGAGGGTGGCCACAGGAGCTGGCACATGGTGGAGAGTCCAGAGGCTCCACTGAAATCCGTCCTAATGATGCTGATACCTGTTTTGGAGTGTTTTCTTCCCTGCCCATCGCTGGCACTGCTAAAGCCCCCACTAAAACTTGGACTTGCAGGTGAAACAGCAGCTCTTTACATTGAATAATAATGTGTGTCACAGAATCACAGAATATGCTGAGTGGGAAGGGACCCACAAGGATCATTGAGTCCAACTCTTAGCCCTGCACGTGACCATTGCCAAGAGTCACAGCCTGTGCCCCAGTGTCCCTGTTACTGGTGTCCCTGCCCTCACCATAACGCAGGTGATGGATTGGAAGTGAAGAACACACTTCCTTCATGCTGCCCCCCAGTCCCCTAGGCCACCTGGGCAGGGGTCAAGTGGTGGCTCCCATGGTGAGGCCAAAGAGCTTTCTGGTCCTAAGCATACCCTTCCCTCCCATGGCACACCCAGATTTCTTGAAGGAGACAGGATGTTCCTTCTCTGCAAGTCACCTTCAGTGGGAAAAATGCAACTGCTGCTCAAGAAAACATTTTCCTGGTGGTGGGGACCCTCTGAGGGCAGTGTGAGAAGGGAAGCCAGTCTGGAAGCAGCCAGAGGACAGCGCAGAGTGGCTGAGCCCTGGTCCCTGCGCTCTCGGTGGGAAACCATCAGCGCTAAGAATAGATGGTTTATTCATCCACATCCCTCTCCCTGTGAAGGGTGCTCGAGGCACTGCGCAGCAATTAACACAAGCTCAGGCAGATTGGCAGCATGGTCTTTGCTGCTGGTGGCTCTGGGGATGGGTGGGGGAGACTGCTGAGCTCCTCGGCAGACACCCAGCACCTCCCTGGCACTGGGATGCTGTGAGGCAGCGGGATGGATGCTGGGTGTGGAGCTGCAGGATGGGCAGAGGATGTGGGGCTGGTGCTGCTCCTGGCTCTGGTGAGGGAAGGCACCTTCCCCAGGCAGGTTTGGGGGAGGAGGTGAGGGCAGTGTTGGTGGGGAGGGGAGCAAGCTGTGGGGTTAGGGTTAGGCAGGGCACGATGCCCTGGACTGCAGCAGGGCTGGCTCTGGGGAGCTGGCACAGCAGGCAGGGGAGATCACCTGCACTAATTTGTGTCACCCTGGGCTCTCCACTGGGTTATCAGGATGTCTCATCCCGTTTCTGGGCTGGGGACCTGGGGGATGAACAGAGGATTGCTGTTGTCATTGTGTCGCTGTCAGAGCCCTCTTCAAGCAAACCTCCTGCCACTCACCATGCACAGCTTCACCTTTGGGAGAGTGGGAGTGGGGGTTTACTTTGGGCTGAACATCGACTGGGTGGCTGATGGGGCAGACTGAAGAGATCCCAAAATCTGCAATGTACATGTTGGTCCTCCGCCCTGCCTGGGCTGCTGCTGCAGCTGCTGCCACGGTTTTTGGGGGATGAGCCTTGTCTCAGTGCCTGGGAGGACCAGCACGCTCGGGCACCCCAGCAGTGTGTGCCCACCCCAGTGCTGCCAGGGGACCACAGGTGCGGGGAGACCCCGAGCCATGCGGGATCCCGGAGATCATCTGTGCAGCGGACTCCTTCCCGGCTCCCCGCAGGCTGCTGCGCATGGTGCCAGGGTGAATTTGGCACCTGGCCCTCCTGCGAGGCTGGGGAGGGGGAGAAGAAAGGCCGAGCCCTCCTCGCTTCAGGCAGGAGATTCAATTCCCCCTGGGTGCGCACAAAGGCCATTTATCTGCGGAGCAAAGCCCTGGTAACCACAGGCAGAGCGTGGAGGGCTGATTAGGGGCTCTGTGAGGAGGGGTGCTGAGGTCGCGTGCAGGCACTTCCCTTCCCATTTCCAGGGCTTTCCATGGCAGTGGCTCCTGTTCTCCTCCACTGTTAGGACATCGCTCACACGCGGCTCCGACGACATCTGTCAAAACACGTCCCCCCTGTCCTTGGTGCTCCCGGGGAAGAGGGATCCGTTGGCCCCGTAATGAGCCTGACATCAATTAATCATCAGCCTTAAAAATTAGCATCGTGGCAGTACACGTTGGAGGAAAACGATTCCCCAGATGGAAGCAAAAATAGCTTGGGTTATCTCCGTCCTCCCGCAGGAGATGGCAACAATAGATCCTCTAACGAGCCTGGAACTCGTTAAGCTGGGTTTGCCCCCCGAGGTGCTCTGCCTTCTGCCCCAGCTCTTCTCTCGAGGGGCTCTTGCAGGACCCTCTCGTGCAAAGGCTGATGACCTTCCCTGGGGTCTGGTCCTGGCGCAGCTGGATCCTCGTGACCAGCATCCCCCGGGCTTTGCAGAGAGCCAGGGTGAGCTCGCAGTGATGAGCCCCTTCCTGGAGCTGAGGGTTTGGAGGGGAGCAGCACTGCTGGGGTCTTGCTCTTCTGGAGGGAAGGATGCTCCTTCGTGGGTCATGCTGCTGGGCTGGGATAGAGGTTTAAGGTCAAGCAGATACCCCGCTCAGGGTGGGCTGTCCCTTGTCTCTGTCCAGCGTGGCAGATCTGAGCAGTGCTGGTGCCCACGGCAGCTTGTTGGGTGCCAGCTCTGGGATTCAGGAGCTCAGCAGTGGGCTGGAGGCCTCCAGAGGCTCCCTGTCTGCAGGGTGGCTGGGGCAGCTTCCCTGCAGGCTCACACTGAGCTGCTCTTTGTGCCCATTCCATTCCATGATGGGATTTTCCATGCTTGGAGCTGCTCTTCCTCAGTGCCATGCGAGCTGTAACCCCAGGGAGCAGCTCTGCCACCTCCTGCCCCTCCACGTGCCCACCGCTGGTACTTGGGGGGTGAAGGGCCCCCAGTGCTGGCTGCATTTTGGGTTTGTTTGGGTGGCCCTGATGGCTCAGTGCGGAGCAGCTCCACAGGCTGCAGCTGGCAGGGAAGCCAGGGAGGACATTTTGCATTCCTGCTGGAGACACATGAGGACTCCTTGGCTGATCTGGTGATGGACAGACAGACCAAGTGTCTACCAGAGCCCAGCTGAGGCCGGGGAGAATTGTGTTTGCAACGCATTGCTCTGCACAAAGCTCGCAGTCACAAGGCGAGGGGCACAAAGGGCTCCCTGTTTGCGCCGTCCCAGTGGGTGCAATTCCAACAGTTAAAAAGCAAATGTGAGTTGTTTGTCTCCATGAATATAAAGCTTCCCCAAGCATGGCCATATTCTGGCTGGGAATGAGGAGTTTGGCTCTGCTAATGACTGTTCTCCTGCAAAACGGAGCCAACTGGAGCCAAGAGCTGCCCAGTCAGGCCCTTCCCCGCCGGCTCCAGGGCAGGGACATGGGCTGGGGTGGGGACAGGCTCTGGGGTCAGATAAAGCCCCTTCTGCCAGGCCCGGGTGCCCGGTGGGGAGGGATGGATGTGGGGACCTTGTACCCAGGTGTGACTGCCACCCGTGAGTACCCTGCCAGCACCTGGGACCTTCTCCCGTGTCCTCAGCAATGGAGAACCCCAGGCAGGGGGGCATCAGATCTGCTGATTTGGGGCATCTGACTATGAGTCCAAGGGCTGCTGTCACAGGCTGGGGACCTTGAGTCCTCCATACCTGGATTTTGGGTGCTGCCCTGCTTGTAGGAAGGCCTGTGAACCCCCACGGCCCTGGGTTTTCACCTGAGTTTTTATTCCCAGACCAACTGGAGAAGGAAAGGGATGAGTGTGGTGCAGTGGTGCAGGATGGAGTGCCAGTGCTGTGCCTGGTCCTGGTCTGCCTGCAGGTTGTGCCAGGGTGGGAACAGGCTGTTGTGAAGCTGCTTGTGGGGTCTGCAGAGAGAGTGGGTCTGGGAGGAACAGCAACAGGGCTTGGGGCATGGACATATCCACACCCTCTCCGTGGATGATCCCCAGCAGTGATGGAGCTGCTGAGATGTCACCAGTGTCTGTGAAACAAGCACTGTGGGTGGCTGCATGTGGTTCCCCCAGGGGTCTGTGGTGCTTGACCACTGTGTCCGTGGCAGCCAAGCTGAGCTGAACTCAGCCCATGGGCATCTCCACCCTTGCCCAAGGGTCTCCTCCTCCCTGGCTGCTCCTGCATTCATCCCATCCTGCCCTTGTCTCTCTGGGTCACAGAGGCTTTGGAGAAGGGCTCTGCCCAGCGAGGGAGGGTTGTTATGGGGGAAAGAACATGGCTGTGACTGGCACAGGCTCTGTGCCCTCCCTTCTCTGCAGGGCACCCAGCTTGGTCCTTGAGATGCTGTCAGCAGTGGGTGGAGGATTCCCCCTGCTCCATGTACCCCTCCTCCACCAGGCAGAGCTTGGAGTGGGGGCTGGCGACGTCCCCAGATATAGGGCACATCTGGAGGGCACTGAAGCAGTTAAGTGAAGGGCTGATTTGTGCTATAGAAACCCGCAGTTCCTTCCTTTGATCCTCTGAATCAGCCCATTGCCTCCTTCACATAAAGCCCCATTTATCTCTGCTCTTCCCAGTAAGTTTGAAGGCGGTCGCGGCTCGTGGCTCCTCGGCAGCAGAGAGGAGCCCGGCTTTCTCTTCCGCTGAAGCAGAATCAGGTGAAATCTCTATGGCAACTGGCAGATGACAGGGAGTCTTGTTGCCTTGGAAATGAGGCAAGAAAAAAAAAAAAAAGAAAAAAAACCCACCCAAAAAGAGCCATCTGGAATTTTGAATTTCCACAATGTCCAACCTGCGTCTGGTGATGCGTGGGGAGCGTGAACCCGCTGCCGCCGGCTGCTCCGGGGTCTGGCTGTGCCTTCTGCCTCACCCTGGGGGTTTGGGCTTCTTTTCCCTCTCTCCCCCACTTTCTGGCCTTTTTTTTTGTTTTGTGCAGGGTCTGCGGCATTGCCCTGAGTGTCTGCTGCTGGCTGTGGGGAAGGTGTCATGTGTGGAGCTTTCAGGGTGCTGAAGCCCCCAGGCTGGACACAGCTGTGCCCTACTTGGGGAACACCCCAATAATACAGAACCCTGGGGAGGACAGCAAGCTCCTGGGGAAAACTGAGGCACAGAGCGCTGCATGACCAGGCTGACCCTGCTCTATCAGCTTAGCACAGATCCCAGGTGCTGTGACCACTGGTGACACTGTCTCCATGTGCCCAAGGCCATGGGGCTGCCAGCAGGGAGTTAATGTCACCGTGTGTGTGTGTCTGCTGCTGTATGTGCCGGGGTCCAGAGGCTTGGGGCACCTCTCAGAGCATGAATCCAGCCTGTCCACCTGCCATCCCCCTCCTTCCCAAGCTGCACAGGCACTTCCACAGGTTATTTTGAAGACCCACAGTGCTGGGTATGGGATTATTGGGGTGCTCCCAGCTCCTCTGACACTTTCAGGAGTGGCTTTGGAGGCAGCTGTGACACTGGGATGTGCAGTGCCATGCACAGGAACAGGGTCTGTCCCAACACAGGAGATTTTGGACTCCTCTGGCTCATCAGTGCAGGGGAATGGGGGGTGCCACAGAAGTGGGATGCACAGACACAGAACAGTGAGAAGCTTTGGAGCTGGAAAAGGAACTGTGGTTTGGACGTGCAGGTGGGGTGGTTTGGGGCCAAGCGCAGCATCCATTGAAAGAATAACCCACAAATGGGCTGTGGGCCCAGCCTGGATCTCTCCAGCGGGTTCACTTGGAAACTTGTGTATGGGAGAGACCCAATTAAGTAGATTTATGGCTGCTCTAGCCTGAGAAAGTCTGAATCCCTTTTAAAAGCTTGGCTCACTGGAGCCAGACGGGGTCCAGGCTCCAGGTCTCTCAGCCCTGCCCTTGTCATGAGCAGCGATTCACAAGGCTTAGCAGCCGTGATTGCCCCCAAAGTGCTGATTCGGCCCAAGTCCCAGCCTGTCACTGCTGCATCCCCCTGCTCATTGTGTGCTCTCGCCTGCCAGCAGGGAGGTGGTGGCTCCCTCCCACAGTGTGGGGCTCTCCCAGCCTGTGCTGCTGGTGGTGGTGGTGTTGGTGGGGATGGGGTGGTGATGGAAATGGGGATGGGGATGGGGATGGTGTGGGGATGGGGATGAGGA
>JAWWEE010000069.1:691917-711415 GCA_035221455.1 Xenops minutus | reverse complement strand
TGGTGTGGGGATGGGGGTGGTGTGGTGATGGGGGTGGTGTCAGTGATGACGAGTGCACTGGTGGGGATGGCTGTGGTGCTGGGGACAGTGAGTGCAGACAGGGAAATTGGCTCCCTCCCCTGCTGTAGTCACCCCTGGACCTCCCGTAGGGCCATGTTGTTTTGCAGAAAGGTCCATCCAGCAAGGTGTGAGATGTGGGGTGGCTGTGCCAAAGTGAGGTCCTGTCATCGCTCCTCCTCTGTGTCCCTGCAGGGGCGGGTGCTCCTTGGGGGGCTCAGGTCCTGTGGGGCACACGCTGTCCCCACAGCACTGCCCAACTGTACTCCCATTGCCTCCCCCAGCTGGTGCTGCTTGGGCTCTTCTTCCTTGGCCAAGGGCTAGCACAGGGTGTGTAAAATCTCCTCCTGCAGCCTTGCAGGGCTGTGTGTGGGGTGGCACCATGTGCAGAGCTCAGCCTGCTGTGGTGGAGTCACAGAAGGGGACCTTGGGTACCTGCAGCATCCTCTGAATGTCCCCATCCCCAGTGGAAGAAGGCTATTCCTCCATGTCCCAGGTAACATCTCTGGCTCCTCCAGCCCGGGGGCTGCTGCCTTCATCCAGGGAATGGTGGCCATGCTTTTGCCCATTGGTTGCCCAAGGTGGTTCAGATGCACCAGTCAGACATCTGGGTACCCCAATACTCTGTTACCAGAGTGCTGGATGGCACAGGCAGCCCAGCTCTGTCCCTGCCCCTTGGGGACCAGGACCCTCTCCTGGCACTGCTGGGGGCGACACGGGGCTGGCAGCCAGCCCTCAGCTGACACCAATGAAAGCAATTAAATCAGGAGTGTTAATGAACCTTCTGCCTTCTGGGTGGGACAACAGGTTTGCAGGAAAGGGGGAGATGCTCACCCAGGGCACCAGGCGAGGGTGGAAGACTGTGCTCTGCCAGCCTGAGTGCCCTGGAGCATCTTCTGACAGAGATAAGTGCTTGGGGTGCTGGTGCCTTTCTGGGGGAGCATGCAGGGATTGCAAGAATGGGGCTGGGCTGGAAAACAAAGTCAGTCGTGGAAGTGAACACTGTGGACATGGCTGTCACCTCACAGAGCCCCTTTAGCCATCTCCACTGCTCATTTGGTCTGTTTGGAAACTGTTGGGGTGAGAAAGACAGTTAAGCTCCAAGGAGAAGGATTGCAGGTTGTGACCATCCCCCCACCCAGCCCCAGGGAGCAGGAATCAGAGCTGGATGTAATAATGCAAGATAAAGCCATTTACTCCATATGGAAAGACTCTGCTGTCGGCGTGCCAAGACGCCGGTGACGGAATCGCCGGCTGCGGGGAACCCACAGGGCTCAGCCAGGGTCACACCAGGCTCAGGGTGTCAGGGCTCCCCTCGGGTGGGCTCTCAGTGGGCTCAGAGGGTTCTCAAGGAAAATACCAGCAAAATGCTGCCTGGGCTGATTCATTCATAAACAGGGCTGGGATCCTGGGCTGGGGCAGATGGAGGGAGCAATCTGTGTCTGCACAAGGGTTCGTGGAGCCGGGGAGCGTGGCTGGGCTAGGGAAGGCTCATGGCCCTGCGAGAATGGGTTTTATTGCAGAGTTTATTAGTGGATTTTTCAATGTGCTGGAAGGAATTGAGCAACCAGTTAAAAATGTTTCCGGGCCTGGGGAAATTCGTTGCAGCTACTGTGGAATAGGGGCCCACTGGAATGACTCAGGAACACCACGAGGTCTTTCCCAGTGAATTCTTGCTTGCTGTTGAAATCTCTGCTGGGTCAACAGGAGTCCTTTCCCAGTTGGATCTTCTGAAAAGAGACTATTTGGGTCGTGGGGGTGCTATTCTCACGCTGAGTGTATGAATGCAGGCACAGACATTACATCTGTGCAAACCTGGCACCCTTGGGCCAGTGTTGGTGTCACGTCCTGCTGTCCCCCTGCCTGTGTATGTACATGTGGGCACATGTGCAAGGTCACAGGCATAAGTGACACACATGCACAGACACTCCTTTCTGTAGGTCCTTCCTGCCATGTGGCCCATGTGTTTGCATGATGCAAACACACACACACGCGTGGGTTCCTGTGCCAAGGCACATGGGCCACACGTGTCCCACAGGCACAGCCCTGCCTGGCCCCAGCGGGAGCTGGTGGCCACATGCTCCTTTGAAATGGGCTGTCAGGGCCGTTTGGAGCTGATGATTTCCTCATTCCTTGACGTACTTGGCCACGTCGGCAGAGCCCAATGCAGGGCTGTGGCTGTGCCCCAACATGTGGGGAGAGGAGCTGCCACCACTCCCTGTGGGAGATGGTGGGAAGGGCTGGACGTAGACACAACCTGGAGCTCCCCAGCCTCGTCCAGCCATGGTTCTGCACTGCCTGTCTCAGTCAGACCCGCAGCATACAGCACCGTGCCCTGAGCCAGCCTTTCGCAGCACAGCTCTCTCCTTCCTCCCACTCCTCTTCCTCTCCCTCCTTAGCTGCTCCCAGCCTTGCATCCCACCTGGCTCCTTGTCCTGGGCAGGAGATGGGGGCGATGGGCAGTGCGTGGATTGAGGCACCCAGTGTCACACTGAGTGTGTGTAACGTGGTGGTGGTCGCTGGAGGCTGTGCCAGGGGATGCTGCAGGGGTCGGGGTGGGTGAGGGTGGGCTGGGGTTCCCTCCTGGGTTTCCCTGTGTGCCAAGTGGAACCGTATCATGTTTGCTGTAGTTGAAGAGTGCTGAGAGAGCTCCCTTGAGAAAGGAGCAGCTGGGAAGGCTGGCGGGGCCAGGAGAGCTGCCCAAGCACAGCAGAGGGCATGGGCAAGTGAGACCCAGCCTGGCACAGGACTTGGGCAGTGGGTCCTGGTGGCCTCCCAGTGCAGGGCTCGGGGACTGTGGCTGCATCTCAGAGTTGCCCTCTGCATGGTCGGGATGGCAGGCACAGGGCCAGGGCCAATACCCCCTTCCCTGTGTGACAGCAGGGTGGACAGAGCCTGTGAGAGAGCGGGAGCTGCTGAGGGGCTGCAGGGCAGCCTGGAGCTGGGGAGGGGAGGGATGGCAGTCCCTGAGCCTGCAGCCTCGGTGGAGCAGGGAATGCTGTGGGACACGTCCCAGCCGTGGCTGCCGGGAAAACGAGCCTGGCCGAGGCCGGGTGTCCGACTGACCCCACCATGGCACTGGCTGAGCCTTCTCGGCTGCTCCAGCAGCTGGGAACATCTGGCTGTGCAAGCTTGCTAAATCGATGCAGGGAGGAATCCAGCGTGCTCCTGCTGTTCCCACACTCCAGCCTCTCCCAGCGGCTTCGGTTTCGACTCAGCTCCGGCATGTGGTGACTCTGCCAAGCCTGAGCCACCCCCCAGCCCTGTGTGGGGGTCTGGAGTCACTGCCTGGCCAGCTCTGTGGGGACAGACTGTGTCACTTCAGCGCTGGCAGCGGGACGTGTGCCAGAGGTGGGCGAGCAGCTCCTCCAGTCCCAGTTTGGCCCTTCCCTGGCTGGGAGCTGCTGCTTTTCCTGGAGTCCAGAGTGACTTGGACTGTCACCTGAAAACTGGGGTGATGCCACCCAGGCACGGATGGCCGATGGTGTCACGGGGTGAAGGTGGCCATGTGGGTCAGTACCATTGCCCTGAGAGAGCTGTCCCTGAGCCCTGGGCTGGTGTTCCTCCCCATGAGTGCCCCAGCTGCAGAGCAGTGCAGAGGAGGGTGTGGGAATAGACCCACAATATCATAAGTGGCACCCTGTGCTGGCCCCTGGGTCCTTGCCATGGGATGGCTGCGGGTGGCCGTGGGGAGCAGCCGGGATTTTGGGTGGGAGCCGTGCCTGGGAGGAGCACGCTGCCAAGCTGGCAAGGGGTGAGAGCTGCTGCTGGCACCAGGGGACAACAGTGGCTCTTCATGCCACCCCACTCTGTCCCGGGATGTGCCTGCCGTGGTGTGCATGTCGCCTTCTCCGGAGGCAAGGGCTGGGCTATGGGTGACAGTGTGGGCCAGGGTGAAGAGCTAAGGGTGCCAGGTCCTTCCATGGGGACACTGGTGGGTTTTTTATTGCTCTTCCCTGAGGTTCTCGTGTGTCCCCTCTCAGATCTCCCACTGCAGACCATAGTGTGACAGCTGTGAACTTGGACACAGGTTCCTGCCCTGCCATTTCAAGCCTGAAAATCCATCTTTCCAGGGAACACAAGGGCAGGGTCTGACAGCTTTGAGGTGTCAACACGACCTTTTCTGCCTGCCCCACCAGAGGGGCACAGTGTCCCTTTGTCCCTGGCTGCAGAGTGGGGTGGGTGCTGCCCCCAGCACTGAGGGCTGCTCAAGCCTCCCCTGCACCCTTGCTCCATGTGTGCAGCTGCCTCAGCTCCATCCTTCTGCCTGTGCATCCCCATCCTGTGGCTCTGGGGACCAGTTGGAGCCTCCGTGCCTTTGATTAACTCCTCCAATGTGCACAGGCCACAATGGAGATTTAATAATGAGTTAATAATGACTCGTGTCCTGCTGAGCCTGGTTCTGTGAGCAGAACTGGGGTGATCAGACACATGCAGGGCCGGGTGTCCTTAAGTGATGGCGTGTGCCAGCAACGCTGAGTGCCCTGTGGGCTCACCAGCCCTTTTACCTCACCCACAACTGACTTTAACCTGCTTGATTGAACCCGTCTCATCGGGGCTGTTCCTGCTTGTCACACCCTTCCAGGCTCGTGCGTAAATTGGACCCGCTTCACTGGTCTGAGGTGCTCGTGCCGGGTCAGTGGGCGAGCAGAGCCCAGGGCTGGGGCAGCATCACCCACGGGTGCTGCCTGTGGTGTGGCTGATGTGTGATGGGGACAAGGGGCACGAGCCGTGCTTCAGCACTAATGTGTGGCTGTGCTGGTGGAGGAAGCTGCTGGGATGTGTCCTGGTGGTGTCCCCTGTCCCCATGTCCCTGTGTGCATCCAGGGTGTGTGCCATCAGTGTCCCCTGTCCCCATGTCCCTATGGCCAGGGTGTGTGCCATCAGTGTCCCCTGTTTCCGTGTCCCTATGGCCAGGGTGTGTGCCATCAGTGTCCCCTGTCCCCATATCCCTGCAACTGAAGGCTCTGTCAGTGGTGTTCCCTCACTGTGTCTCTGCAGCTGGGGTGTGTGCCACCAATGTCCCCTGTTCCTGTGTTCCTATGGCCAGGGCATGTGCCATCAATGCCCCCTGTTCCCATGTCCCTGCAGCTAGACTGTGTGCCTGCCGTGTCCCTTGTCCCTGTGTCCCTGTGGCCAGAGTGTGTGCCTGCTGTGTCCCCCTGTTCCTATGTCCCTATGGGCGGGTTGTGTGCCATCAGTGTCCCCTGTCCCTGTGTCCCTGCAGATGGGATGTGTGCCAGTGTTGTCCTCTGACCCTGTGTCTCTGTGGCCAGAGTGTGTGCCTGCCATGTCCCTTGTCCCTGCAGCCAGAGTGTGTGCCTGCCGTGTCCCCAGCCCTCATGTCTCTGCAGCTCATATGGTGCTGTTACAAACCTCCACGCACTGGTTGCCACGTTACATTAGGAGGAGCCACATCCCGTGTCCCTGGCGCCCGCTGTCACTGCGGATCCGTGGCAGGCAGCAGCTGAAAGGCCTGAAATCAGGGATCAAAGCCGCAGTGGCACGGTTGTTAGTGCCTGGGTTTCACTGGGCAACCCCTGTGGGATGGGCACACAGGGCTGGAGCTGTGGCCCCGAGCCTACAGCACTGCCAGGGCTGTGCCAGGAGTGACCTGCCTCCTCTGTGCAGGTGTCTGTGTTCACACACATCTGTGCAGGTGTCTCCGGGGTGTGTGCACACGCTTGTGTGTGCAGGTGTGTATGCACACCTGTGTGGATGTGCCTGTGTGTATCTGCACATGTGTGCACAAGTGGTTGTGGTGCAGGTACATGTGTGTGCACATGTGCATTTTGGGGGGTGCATGGCTCTGTGTGTATGCACACCTGTGCCATGGGTCTGCACACCTGAAGAAGCCCCAGGGCATCCAGACCTAGGGGGTTCCCAGCCCTGGATTGTGCCCACTGGGGGCTCAGTCCCACCACCTGCACCAGCCCCCCACAGAAGCAGCTGCCCCTCCATGAGTGAGGCTCAGTGTCCTCCACTCCCTGACATCCCCTTGGTCCTGCTGTGCCCATGTTCCCGGGCCAGAGCACCCCCAGAGCATGGGCAGTGCAGGGGCAGGTTTGGGGATGTTCTTTCAGGACTGTTGCTCCTGCATGGCCCTGTGGAGCAGGGTCACAGTGCTTCAGGGTCACCTGGCTGTAGATGGCCTCCTGTGACATGTGTGGGCCCACTTAGTCTCCACCAGCTCATCCTTGCTGGATCAGGCATCCCCATCCCAGCTGCACGCTTGGGAGTAGCATTTTGGGGTGGTGAAGCTCCAGTCCAGTGCCAGCCTTGCCCTGTCCCCTCAGGGTGGGCAGAGCCAGGGTTGGTGGGCATGGCCATGGGGAGGGGGGGCACAGAAGCCATCCATCCATCCATCCATCCATCCATCCATCCATCCATCCATCCATCCATCCATCCATCCATCCATCCTTTTAAAACCATCCCCTTGTCTGTCCACAGACCCCGAGTCCCAGAGGAAGAGAACAGTGCAGAATGTGCTGGACCTTCGGCAGAACCTGGAGGAGACCATGTCCAGCCTGAGGGGCTCTCAGGTGTCTCACAGGTGAGGCCCCAGCACCAGACCCCCATCACCCCTTCCCCACAGTCAGTGTCCTCCCTGGGGCAGCCGGGAAGTGACTCTGCTCCAGGTGAGGGCTGTGTGGATGGGAGGGAATCAGCTGTGCCCTCTGTCCTGGGGACCCTGTGCATGGATGCTGGGAGAGCAGCCACCAAATCCGTGGGATGTTGTGTATTGGGCTGCATCAGAGCCCTGTCCCTGACAGGGCTCTGGGACATTGGGAGCTGGGGGTGCTGGCAATGAGGGGAACTGACAGAGCAGAGAGAGGGAATGAGATGTGTTCCCAGTGGTTGGGTGACCCTAAATGCACCACCAGAGGTGAAGGTGTCCCCTGTGCCCACCCAGGTTTGGACCAGAAGCTTCATCTCCATCCTTGGCTCAGTTTCTCTGCAGTGTGTAGGGTGATGATGGAACCCTCAGTCAGAGCCCTCGAGCAGAGAGGGGGTACCCTGGTTTGCCCTGCCCAGCCTGGTCGGTGGGGCTGGAGACAGGGTGAGCTCTGGGTGGGGAACCAGAGCAGAGGAGGTTGTGCTCAGGGGCTCTGACCACACCTGGGACTGCCTGTGTCCCCCGGCTCTCTCACTTGAGCACCCCCGCAGGGTTTCTGCTCCTCTCTGGGTTTGCAGAGGCTGTGTGGGTGTCAGCCGATGGGGAAAGTGAGGATGCGGGAACATTCTTCTCCTAGAGTGTGTTGCCACCTCGTGGTCTCCCTCGATCCTGATTTTTGTCTTGGAAGGGACAAAAACCTGCAGCTTCCTCCCACCCTTCAGCCACCATTCATCATTACAGACCTTCCTGTGTCGCTCCTCAGTCAGCCTGGCTCAGGATGAAGCTGCCCCTTCACCTCCCTCTTCATCACCCAAAATCCGTAGACCTTGCTCATCCTTGCTGCACTTCCCAGATCTTCTCTGAGCCAGGAGCAGCAGAGCTCTGGGCTGGTGGGATTTGCACGGGGCTGATAATGATATTCCCTGAGCTGGCCATTTCCTGGAATTGTCCATTCCAGTTCTGCCATCCCTTTGCTGGATGCAGGAGCTGGGTCAGAGCCCAGCACTGCTCAGACCAAGCCAGGGCTGTGTCATGTTCACTTCGCCTTCATTGGTGTCAAACTCCACCCCCCCTCCTCACCCCAGTGCTCAGCTCCTTTGGAAATCCTCCTTCAGCTCGGGTCTTAGGGAAATAGGGCAAGGATATTAAGGGTGATTAAATTAGCATTGCTGGTGGGATTTGACTCTTCACTATCACTTCCTTTCCTTGATGAGCTCTGAGCACATCACGTGGTGGAGGCCTCAGCTGCATCCCTGCCATGGAGAAAAATGGGTATGGATAGCCCAGGGATCCCTACTCCTGCATTCTGTCCCTTTCAGCAGGGCTTAAATATTTGAGGATCTTCCCTCTTATCCCATGGCAGCTGAATTTATTTGGAAGCTTTATTTTATCCTGGTAGCCTATAGCAGCCTCGGCAGCTCCCTGCATCCCTCCAGGAGCTCCTCCATGGCTGTGAGCAAGATTTTCCTTTCCCAAAGCTGTGTCAGCTCTTCCCTGGTACACTGTAATTACACACATACCCACTCATTCTGCTCTTGGGAACACTTCCTGCAAATCTGTCCAGTACAGATGTCATCTGCCATCCTCTGGATGTGCCTGCATCACCAGTGTCCTGTAGCCAGCCACTTCGGGCTCTCTCTTTATTCCTTCCACAAACTATTCCTGAGATTTCTCTTGTTTTCCTCACCATGTTCTTCCATCCCGTGGCTGAGAGCTCAGCCTTTGCTGTTCCCTTGCTAGGGTGCAAGTTTATTCCTGAAAGATGTCACTGTACTCCTGGCAGTTTTTGCATCTGGCTGCAGGGCTGTATGACTTCCCTGGGGGCTTAGAAGATCATGGAACCACAGAATCATTTAGGTTGGAAAAGCCCTCTAGGATCGTTGAGTCCAACTGCTCCCCCAGCACTGCCACATTCACCACTAAACCATGTCCCCAAGTGCAATATCCACATGTTTTTTGAGCATTTCCAGGAATGGTGACTGTCACTGCCCTGGGCAGTCTGTGACAGGGCCTGACCACTCTTTCGGTGAAGAAATTTTCCCAATATCCAACCTGAATCTACCCTGGCATAACTTGAGGCCGTTTCCTCTCATCCTGTCCCTTGTTCCCTGGGAGCAGAGCCTGACCCCCACCTGGCTTCACCCTCCTGTCAGGGAGTTGCAGACAGTGAGAAGGTCCCCCCTGAGCCTCCTTTTCTCCAGGCTGAGCCCCCCCAGCTCCCTCAGCTGCTCCTGATGCTCCAGCCCCTTCCCCAGTTCCGCTGCCCATTGTTGGACATGCTCTAGCACCTCAATGTCTTTCTTGTCACGAGGGGCCCAGAACTGAACTCAGGATTTGAGGTGAGGCTTCTGTTCCTCCTGCTCAGAGAAGTGGTTGGCATCTGCTCCGAGCCGCCGGCAGCACATCCTCAAACAGCCTTTGTGCTGCCGACAAAAACAAAACCCTTTTAGCTGCCCCTTTTAGTTCCGCTGTAACAAACTTCCTAGCTTTTTTGTGTAGTTCCCTGTTTTAGATTCAGTGCTGCAGCCAGGGTTTGGCTTTGGGTGCTCCTGCAGGGTCGTTTAATCCAAGCTAGGGAATAATTTGCTGATAGTAGCGTTTGGAGCCAGTTCGAGGGCTGTGGGTTCCCAAGAAGCTGCTCCAAGAAGCAATCGTTTTTGGTGCCTAAATTTAGTCTCAGCATCGCTGTTTGCCCAAAATACATCCCGAGGGGTGTGGGGAGTTATGGAACTCCCTGTTCCTGAAGGGCTCGTGGGCTCTGGGCTGGCTGCAGAGTGCTGCTCTTGTGGGCAGTCCCTGGGGCTGGGCAGTGCTGTCTTGTGGTGTCCCCTCCTGCCCAGACATGGGGGTTCACCCTCCATGGGTTCAGTGTGGGGCACTGCTGCAGGAGCCTGGCCCCTGGTTTGTCCCTCGGCATCCTTCTGCTCACAGCCTTCTCTCCCTGACATGGCCCACTGCCACATCCCCTGGGATTGCTGCCACCACCCCAGCTCATCCTGTCCTGGGTCTGGAGTGATACTTGGGTGCAGATGTTGAAGTGCTGGGAGGGAAGTGGCCAGGGAGGAGCAGCACGGGCATAGGAGAGCATGTCTGGGCTTTCTACTGGAGGGGTCCTATTAGTGGAGTTCAGCACAGCTGGGGTTTGGGACCAGGGCCAGTCCCCAGGGCGGTGCTGACCCCCTGCCAGACTTGTTTTCTGCCAGCCCTGGTGGCACACCTGGCTCTGCTCCGAGGTGAAGCATTGCCTTTGTAGGGTGACTGCGGCTATGGGGAGGCACAGAGCCCCCATCAAACCCCATGTCCTGCTCCACCATCCCTGGGGAGACAAGGGCACCACCAGACACTGGTGCTGTGGATGTCCCAGTGGGTCCTGAACTGTGGGACACTGGGCTGGCACCAGGCAGGTTAGGAGGTGACCGTCCCCTGCCAGCTGAGATGGAGCAATCCAGGCCAGTGTCCCTGCGCCCACACTCCTGCCTTGCCTGGCTGCCTCCAAATGGGCAGTTTTGATTTCTGAGCACTGAGCTCCAGTTCTGTGGAGGTGAGGCAGGGCAGAGACCTCCCCTGCCCGCCATGCCCTGCCCTAACCCCTCTGCCCCCCATCCTCACAGCTCCCTGGAAATGACCTGCTACGACAGCGACGAAGCCAACGCCAGGAGCGTGTCCAGCCTCTCGAACCGCTCCTCGCCGCTGTCCTGGCGCTACGGGCAGTCGAGCCCGCGCCTGCAGGCGGGGGACGCGCCGTCGGTCGGGGGCACCTGCCGCTCCGAGGGTACCCCCAGCTGGTACATGCACGGCGAGCGGGCACACTACTCACACACCATGCCCATGCGCAGCCCCAGCAAGCTGAGCCACATCTCCCGCCTGGAGCTGGTCGAGGCGCTGGACACCGACGACGTGGAGCTGAAGTCGGGGTACATGAGCGACAGCGACCTGATGGGCAAGACGCTGACGGAGGATGACGACATCACCACGGGGTGAGTGCCCGCACGGGGGGCACAGAGGGGTGGGCGAGTGCCTGCTCCCTGGGCTGGAGGTTTCCTGCCCCTGCATCCAAGAGGTTTCCTGGGTGGTGGGGAACACCTGGCACAGTGGGATGGGTGGAGGAGCACATAGATCACAGCCAGCGTGGCTTTCCCAACAGCAGTGCTGCTGTTGCTGGGGCTACTGGGACTTCTTGGGGCTGATGGCCCCCTGAACTGGGATGAGCTGCTCTCCTGATGTGTGGGAAGTGTGTGGCTTGATCTGGGTGTTTCCAGAACAGGGAGCTGAGAAAAGCACATGGTCTGTGGCTGCAGGACCCCTGAGCCAAAGCCCTGCTGGGGTGAATGTTGCTGCTTTTAGAAATGCTCTCACCAGAAGGTCTGAGCTGCTTCCTGTGACCCTGGTACTCTGGGGACATCCTGTGTCTGGCTGGGAGTGCTGGTGGCCCGTGGTGGGACAGGCTGGGTCAGTTCTCAGCCCCTCAGGGAGAAGGGGGCACTGAGGGGTCACTGCTGATGGGTGGCACTATGTGGAGCAGGGTGTGCTGCTGAGCCAGGTCCCCTCCTTCTGGGACCCTCATCAGCCTCCATCCCTCCACCCACGGGGCCAGGGGCATCTCCTGCCACATGGGCACAACCCAGCATGCCTAGGGCTCACATTTTCTTTCCAGATGTGTCCAGATCTTGCTGCACTGTTGAGGTGCCCCTGACTCTGGCAGGGGTCCAGGGTTTGAGCATGTTGGAGGTTTCCTGTTTCAGCACAGGAGAAAATAAATAACTTGGGCGTTTGAGCTGTCCCAGAGCAGGAGGAGGTATTTGGCCTCCTGACAGTGCTGCTCTGGCCCTCCTGTGGTGCCTGTAGTCACGTCAGCTTGGTGCAGAATAGATCACAACCCGTGGCTTCACACCCATCGTGGGGCCACCACTCCCCAGATATGGCCTAGAGGCATGTGTTGGGAGGGGACACACTGTCGGGTTTCTGCTGGCCTCTGCCCGTGCCATTCTCCAGTGTGGGGCTGAGAGTGTCTGTGGTGCTGTGGGTGTCAGACCCGTCCTCCCCACAGGCATGTGGGGTTACCTTGAGGGCTGCCTTGGGTTTGTGAACAGGGGAGCCTTGTGCTGGCTCAACATGGGCCTCCTGGACATCGTAACCCATTGGTTGGCAGCCAGAGGTGGCACATGCCACAACCCTTTGCCACTGGTCACTGGACCACTGGGTGGGCAGAGAGGTGGATTTGGGCTGCCCTGGATGGCTGAGGTTTCAACAGGGCTGGCTGTGGGAATGAAGGGCTCCACTGTTCCCCATCATCCTCCTTGTCTCCTCTTGATGCTGCTCATACAGGTGGATGACCTTGGGGTGCCCTTGGCTTTGGAGGCACTGCTGGGAGGGGTGACCAGAACATCATTTTGTCTCCGTCAGCTCCTGAGCAGGTGCAATGTGGGCAGGGGTGGCTCAGCCCTGCAATGCTCTGGCAGCATTTATTTCTCCTCCATGAAGGAACAAGCTCTGGGGATGGAGCCTTGCATGGCAGGGCCTCTGTGAGGCCTTGCAGCACCACAGTCCCCTGGTGTGGGTGAGGCTGTCAGTGCTGCTGGGTGCCACAGTCTCTATTCCTATGCAGAGTCCCCAGCACGATGCCCTGGATATACCCCGAGTTCCCTGCAGTGCCAGAGACAGACTGGGTGCTCTGTGCTGGGTGCTCTGTGCTGGGTACCCCTCCTCAAGGTGGCAGCACAGGAACGCCCTATTCACAGGGACATGTCCTGGAGATCAGCCATTTCACTGTGTTGTGGGCACACAGGGCTGTATAGTGACCTAGTCACACCTCCATCTCCTGTGGCCCCACAGCAGGACTTGGGGGGGTGTCCCCAGAGTGGGCAGCATGGAAGGGCCTCTGTCCCAGGGCATGCCCCTGGCTGGGTGCTGGGGGACACTGGAGTGCCCTGTCCAGGAATCTGGGGAGTGGGTGCAGAGCCAGGGCAGGAGAGCACATGCATCCACTCCTACCCAGAGCCAGTTGGGACAAGGAGCTGCAAGGAGCATTCACTCAGCGCAACCCCTCATCCATTCCCACCTCAGCCAGCACATCCTCTCAAGCCAATGCATCCCCTTATCCAGTGCAGCCCCTTATCCATCCCCACCTCAGCCAGCACATCCTTTCAAGCCAGTGCATCCCCTCATCCAGTGCAGCCCCTCATGCAGTGCAGCCCCTCATTCACTGCAGCCCCTCATCCATCCCCACCTCAGCCAGTGCATCCTCTCATCCAGTGCAGCCCCTTATCCATCCCCCCTCACCCAGTGCATCCCCTTATCTAGTGCATCCCTTCATCCAGTGCATCCCTTCATCCAGTGCATCCCCTCATCCAGTGCATCCCCTCATCCATCTTCCCTCATCCAGCACACCCCCTCATCCATCCTCCCATCATCCATCCCCCCCTCACCCAGCACAGCCCCTCATCCCATTTCCTCACTGGCTCTGACCTAGAAAGCCAGCACTGCCTCAGGCCCCATCTCGCCGTGCCGCTAATGCACCGGGCAGGAGCCGCGTGCTGCAGATGGGGCCAGCAGCCCCCAGCCCTGGCCGTGGGGCAGCAGCCCCTGCTCGGCGCCAGTGCATGCTGGGCTTGTGGGCTAGTAGGTCAGAGACAGCACAGAGGACACGGTGACACGTCCCTGTCACAGACGTGGGGCTGTGGGATGCAGCCCAGCATCCCTGCAGCTCGGAAGCAGCCGGGAAGGAGCAAGGGCTGAGGTAGGTGAGGCACGGCCAGGGCAGGGGCACTGCCCGTGGGGTGTTGGGGTGGATTCAGCAGGGTGGAGGGTGAGGGGGAGCCCAGCCAAGGGGGCAGTAGGGCACCTGGGACCCAGCACAGAGGGGCAGTGGGATAGTCAGGTCTGAGCAGGGATCGGCAGGGGACAGCCAAGCCCCCACAGCATTCCTGTCAGCCAAATGTGCTGGCATCCTGGCTCCTCGCCCAGACGTGCCTGTGTCCATCGGCCTGACACTTGCTCCACCAGCAACCTGCAGCTGCTTTCAGGGGGTCGAAAGCTCTGGCTTTGACTGCCCTGTTTGGCAGTACATCCCTTCTTTTGTTCCCAGTGTCTCCATATCCTCCTTGTGCTCTGCAGCAGAGCAGGGACCTGGCACAGGGAACACCTGCCAGGATGCACCCAGTGCATCTGAAGGGATGGAAGGAATGGTGCTGCTCTCCTGCCCTGTCCTGCCTGTCCTTGGGGCCTGGACAGGGCATGGACAGGGACAGCACCCAGCCCTGGGCTGTTTCTTTAGCATTGAAACATCTTCACTCCTTTCCTTGGTCAACTCTGGTTCCCACCCATCACCACTCAGTGGCCACTTGCTGTTCCCTGCCCTGATGCCTATTCCAGGAGGTGTGTGGTGCCACCAGGAATGCTTTCCCACCTGTCCAGGCTGGGGGTGTTTCTTGGCCACTGGAGGTCATGCCACCAAGGTCACCCTAATGGGAGGTCACCAAGGGACCTCTCTGTCTGCATGTCCACAGCGTGGGGCCCGTGGTGCCGCAGCGTGGGCACCTTCCTGTGCAGACCTGCATGTGAAGCAGGCAGTGGTGAGGAGCAGGAGCAGGGATGTGCAAGCCAGGTTTGGCCCTGTTTTGTTCTGGCCATGTCCTGCATGTCCGAGCAGTGCCACCACAGAGCAGCTGCATGTTGGTGTGTCTCCCCTTGTGCTGTGTGTGCTGAAAACCTGACCTGATGTGTCAGGTCCTGGGTGCTGGTGCAGCACCATCCCTGGGTGTTCCCTGGGGCCGGTTGGGTCACAGTGGGGAGTGAGTGGGATGCTGCAAGGCTTTGCTGCAGTTGGGAGCTCAGGGGGTGCAGAGGGAGTGAGCGGGGCTGGCTGCTGAGTCAGCGCCTTCTGCTGCAGTGGCTGCAGAGCAGTGATGGTCTGTGGGCTCTGCAGGGCTGTGGCATGGGGCATTGCTCTGGAGCTGGTCCCTGGGGCTGTGCATGTCCCCTGGGGCCTCCAGAGCCCTGGGGGAGTCTTTGTGCGACCCTGGGACCGCTGTGATTTGGGAGTGTCCTTTTGACCTTGTTGGGGGTGGAAAAAGGATGTGGCATTGCATCCCACCACAGCCATGGCAGCATCTGCACCCCCATGAGCTGGGTGCTGTCCTGGCTCTGCTCGTGGGCATGAAATGGAGCTGAGGCATCAGAACCATGGGACATGTATGTCCAGCTCATGGCATGTCCCGGGCACTGTCCCAGGCCACAGTGGTGGTGCTGCAGGGCCTGTGGTCCCCTCCAGCAGGGTCAGGGCTGCCAGCAGCATCCTCCCAGGAGGGATGCTCTGGAGCTGACACCCGCCTGCTCCGGCTGTCTCGCAGCTCCTCGGGCTCGGCACAGCCCAGAGGCTGGAGCAGATGTTTGGCTCAGCTCCCCAGGAGCAGCGGGGGAGTGGCTGCCCTCCTCTCCTGCTCCGAGCAGGATTGGTGCTGGCGCCTCTTCCCTTCCCTTGAACGCCCCTTGCTCAGTTTTGGATGGTCTGGGATGACCCCTTGCCCCCTCCCAGCGAGCCTGTGAAGTCATTTCTCATCGGGGACATCCCGTGGGGCACGGCTGTGGCCCCGCACGTGGCCCAGCATGTGTGGGGGGCCCTGGCCCAGCCGTCCAGGGAGTGATGTTGGATAAATATTTGCTGGACTGAGCCATGTGCTGGGCTCAGTGGGTTCTTCCCTCCCTCTGGGGATGGAGGATGCTCCCAGAAAGGGGCCCCAGGACCCTGCCGGGCACGACCACCATTCTAGCACCTTCCTCTGCACTGCCTTGCAGTAGCTCTGTGTCTTGTGGTTTGAGTTGAGATCCCCAGCACTGACCCCTGGCCCCCTGGTCTGTGGCAGTGGCTGCACGAGGTCTGTTTTGGAAGGGGATCCCGCAGCTGGGGGCTCGGGGGTGCAGGGCACCTGGGGGTCAGTGCACGCCCAGGACGTGGGAAGCTGCTGGCTCCTGTGACGCATCAGTGGGGCTGATGCAGGCACGGAGCAGTGCCGAGCCCAGGGCTTGACCTCGCACACCCACATACCCTGGGAAAGCTGCTGGGGGGAATCTGCCCCCCAAACCCTGCCTGTCTGCTTGCCACCTGGGGACCTCAAGACCTGGCTCTGCCGTGTGCCACATGCCATCCTACTGCCTGTGGAGGGGCCCTGCTGTCGTGGGCTGAGGTGCTTGAGGCCACTGGCTTGTCCAAGCAGGAAAAATAGGAATTTCACAAGCGGGCTGAGTCACTCCACTCCCCACCCCGGCACTGCCCTGGGACTCTCTGAGCACTGCACGTGGCTCCTGCAGGCTTCAAGGCTTCGTGTGTCACCAGAACTGCCACTGGAGATCCCCAAACTGCCAGCGGACATCCCCACACTAGGACACGCTTCCTCTGGGGTTTCCACTGCTCGGGTGGGCTAGAGGGGTGATTCCCCATCGTGTCTTGCAGCTCTACTGCCACGGCAATCAGGAGTGTGGTTGGGGTCCATGACTGATATCACTGTGGTGGGCGGTGAGCGCAGGCTCACCCTCCACAGCCTTGTGATTGGTGATGCAGAGCTGGCGTGGAGGCACAGCCTGGCCATGGGTCTGCCCCCATGCCTGGCACTCCTCAGGGACCTAGGGGGCCAGAGATCAGAGAAGGTGCTGCCTGGAGAACGGGGTGCTGGATCAACTGCAGGATGTGATGTGCTGATCCTCTTCGGTTGGGTGAGCTCAGGCGAGTCACGTCTGCCTTCCCACCTCAGTTTCCACATCTGCCAGGTCTCCTCAGCCCCCTGTTCCTTTGAGCGTGGCTTCAGTGAAAGGTGGCAGATGCCAGTACCCAAAATCCAATCAGAAAACACCCAGGGTCAGGGTAACCGGGCCCTCTGCAGGGGCTGGCACTGTCTGAGAAGGTACCTGGGGGTCTGGGCAGGGTCCTCAAGGGTATGAAGGAGTTTAGGGGGCTTTGGGGATCCTAAAGGAGTCAGCGAGGGGGTGATGGGTGTTGTGCTGCCCTGAGATGGTTCCTGATGTGGATGTGAGGGGGAAGCAGAGCCCCTCCCTTCCCAACGCCCATAGGGAGCCCCCAACCCTCCCAGCGGGATTATGAAGCTAATTGGTTTTTCTGCCCCATTAAGTGGAGGAGAGGGGGAGGGTGGGAAGAGCCCCGGCTGTGCCTGTGCTTTCCTCACTGCTCCTGCCTGAAGTCACAGCACAAGGCTGGAGCTGGGGGCACTGGTGCTGCAGTCCCCTCAGTGCCAGTGACCCACTGTGTGGGATGTGGGACCCCCTGGTGCAGGCACCACATTTTCTCCCCTGTGACAGGAGGAAGGGACCAGGGCACGCTAGGTGGGACTCGCTTTCATCCAGGGTGGGCTTGGGGCTGGCGTTTGGGATCTGTCAGGACCATCCCAGCAGGACACGGGTGTTGGGAGCCCCTGCTGGTTCCAGCAGGTCGATCTGGCACACGAGCAGGTGTCTGTGCCAGTGTGAGACAGGTGAAGGAGGGAGGGTTTGAACCCTTTGGCCACAACAGCAGCCTCTGCTGAGAAATGGGCTGGGGATGCTCCTCTGCGTGGGGTCAGTGCCAGTGTTGGTGTCCATGGGGCTGCTGTGATCAGCAGGGATTCTCTGCCATCATCTCACACTGCCCATGGCTCTGGTGGGATCAAAGCTGCCTCTCCCGGGCGCTGTGGTGCTGGGCTGTGCTGGACTGTGTTGGGCTGGCTCCCCTGTCCTGAGCCCAGATTTTGGCCCAGACGAAGCTCCTCTGAGCACTGCCCGAGCTGGCTGTGGCAGAGCTGAGGCAGCTGGCCAGGAGAAGAGGAGGGAGGGGACAGTGTCCGGCATCGTGCCAGGCCAGAGGGACCGTCGGGATGCAGTGCTGGACGGGCTGTTGGCACAGATGGACGTGGGGCTGTCACCCCACCACAGGACTGTCACCCCACCGCAGGGCTGTCACCCCACCGCAGGGCTGTCACCCCACCACAGGACTGTCACCCCACCGCAGGACTGTCACCCCATCACAGGGCTGTCACCCCATCACAGGGCTGTCACCCCACCACAGGACTGTCACCCCACCACAGGGCTGTCACCCCACCGCAGGACTGTCACCCCACAGCAGGGCTGTCACCCCACCCCAGGGCTGTCACCCCACCGCAGGGCTGGCACCCCCCCACAGGACTGTCACCCCACCGCAGGACTGTCACCCCCCTCCAGGGCTGTCACCCCACCCCAGGGCTGTCACCCCAGCACAAGACTGTCACCCCACCACAGGGCTGTCACCCCACCGCAGGACTGTCACCCCACTACAGGGCTGTCACCCCACCGCAGGGCTGTCACCCCAGCACAGGACTGTCACCCCACCACAGAGCTGTCACCCCACCACAGGACTGTCACCCCACCACAGGGCTGTCACCCCCCACCGCAGGACTGTCACCCCACCACAAGGGCTGGCTGCCCGTGGGACGAACCGGTGGCCTCACCACTGACCTCTGGCCATCAGCTCTGGACGGGGACAGGGACAGGGACAAGAATGGTCGGGTACCCCTGGCCAGCCGTGCCGTGCAGCGAGTGATGGGGCAGCGGGGAAGGAGCCAAGAGGCGTTGCCGTTGCTTCAAGGAAGGAATTACTTATTTCCCAGCCCGCAGGGACAGGGTCTGTCTTGCCAAGGCTGCAGTTAACTCTCTGCCCGCCGCGGCCGGGCTGGCGAAGGTGTCCCCAGTGGTGTCGCCATCCGGTGAGGACTCTGCCCTGCAGGGTGGTTCCTGCTCTGATGCGAGAGAGAAAAAAAGGACAGGAATGGGGATTTTTGTCGATGAAGGGCAGAGAAGGGCGGGCGTAAGTGTCCTTACAGGGCTGTGCCCTGGAGTTGCTGGGAGCGGCTGTCCCGGCACCCCACAGCGGGACCCACAGCGGGACCCACAGCGGGACCCACAGAGGGAGGCGGTGCCTTTGGGGAGGGAGAACGGGGCACTGGGACCAGTCTGAGCGGTGTCACTGTGGGCTGGACTGGGGGGCACCTTTGGGTGTGTGAGTGGTGGCCCGGGGGCTCCGGGCACAGCTGGGGGGCCGGTGGGCTGAGGCTGCGGGACACCCCCACGGCTGGGGGGCCGCGGGTTGGGGGGCCGCGGGTTTGGGGGGCGGGATGTGGACACATCCCCGCGGCGCCGTGGGCAGGGTCGGTCGGGGCCGGGAGCCGGCACCCCGCGCCCGCCCCGACGGGGGGGAGGTTTGGGGGGGGGGTCCGGGGTACGGCGGAGGAGGGGTCCCGGTGGCGCTGCCGCTTTAAGGCGCGGGCAGCGGGGCGGTCCCGGCGCCCCCCGCCCCTCCGGGCCGCCCTGCGGGGCCGCGGGCAGCACGATGCTGCGGGCGGGGAGACCGCGCCGCGCCCCGCGCCTCGCCAGCAGGTACCGCACCGCTCCGCACCGCCCCGCACGGACACCGCACCGCTCCGCACCGCGCGGGAGGGGCGCGGCCGCAGCTCGGCCCCGGCAGACAAAGCCCCGCGCCCCGGGGCCGCTCCACGGGCGGTGCTTTGTCTCGGCCGCGCTGCTCGGGGGGGAAGGAGGGTCGGGGCAGCGCGATCGGGGCGTCGGGGACAGCGGGGGATCGGGGCGGGTCCCCTGCGCTGCCCCCCATCCTCCGCCCCGCACCTGCGGCGCGGCCGGGCCGAGCCCCCACGGCACTCCCGGGGATGCGGTGCGGACCCCGGGGATGCGGTGCTGGCCCCGGGGATGCGGTGCTGACCCCGGGGATGCGGTGCTGATCCCGGGGATGCGGTGCTGGCCTCGGGGATGCGGTGCGGACCCCGGGGATGCGGTGCGGACCCCGGGGATGCG
>JAWWEE010000069.1:672746-691817 GCA_035221455.1 Xenops minutus | reverse complement strand
CCATCCTCCGCCCCGCCCCTGCGGCGCGGCCGGGCCGAGCCCCCACGGCACTCCCGGGGATGCGGTGCGGACCCCGGGGATGCGGTGCTGACTGCGGGGATGCGGTGCTGGCCCCGGGGATGCGGTGCTGACCCCGGGGATGCGGTGCTGGCCCCGGGGATGCGGTGCTGACCCCGGGGATGCGGTGCTGGCCCGGGGGATGCGGTGCGGACCCCGGGGATGCGGTGCTGACCCCGGGGGTGCGGTGCTGGCCCCGGGGATGCGGTGCTGGCCCCGGGGATGCGGTGCCCCCGGCCGGCCGTGCTGATCCCGGGGATGCCGGGCGGGGGCTCCGAGCCGGGGCGCGGCCGGAGCGGAGCCGAGCGGAGCATCCCTGGGCATCGCGCCACGGGTCAGGTCCTTCCTCCTCTCCCTGCCGGTGCGTCCGCCCCCTCCGTGCCGGGGCTAGGGCTGGGGCCGGGGTCCGCATCCCCCGGGGCCGTGCCCGGCTCATCCCGCCTCCGGTGGGTTCCGCCGGAGCGCGGCAGGACGGACGCGCTGCCCTTGAGCATCCCCGGCCCCGGAGCTGCCGCGGGGCTGCCAGCGGGTGGGATCGCGGCTGGGAACACCGGGAATGGCTCTGGGTAAGATGGAGGGAACGGAGCACAAAGCAGGGGGTGCCTCCGGGGTGACCCTGCGACATGGCTGCCCCCCGTTTGGGGGTTTAGCTGGGCACTCGGGGTGCCAGGGCTCGGCTATGCTCCCGAAGTTTGTGGTTGGCGAGGGGCTAGTGGTGCTGTGGTTGAGCTTTCCTTGCTGTGCTGCCAATGGCGTACACGTGCCAGTTTGGGGGATCCCTCAACATGCCAGCTGTGTACCCCATGAGAGAGTCAGAGGCACCCCCACGGCACACAGTTTGCTCCTTGGCCTCACTCTATGGTTTGAATGGTTTTGGGATGTCACCTGTGACCTTCTGTGTTGTCCTTCCTTGGCACAGGGTTGCCATGGAGGATCTGGGGTCACCTTCTGCCCCTGCCCAGCCCCTGAGTCTGTGTCCCTTTCCCTGTGGCTCTCCAGATACTTGGAGCCAGGACAGTGGGGACATCCCATGTATGGCTTGGGAGAGTGTTTGGGGTTTGTCTGGCAGTTCCCAAAACCCAAGCTGAGACACCCAGCATCCTGTGTGGCCCCAGCCATGTCCCCACAGAATGCAGATCTCTGAAGCCTAGCCTTGCTCCTGGCACTACCTGCTGGGAGAGGAGCTTTGCTGCAGGCTCTGGGGTGGGAATTTCTGTCCTGGTGGGAAATCATCCCCAGCACAGGACTGGAGGTAGGAGATGCTTTGATTTGAGCAGCTCAGCAGTACATCCCGGGCACATGGTCCTAGTGAAATCCCTTCCTGGGCAGCAGCACCTCTGGGCTATATCCAAGAAGCTGCTGTGGGGATGCAGGGAGCTCTGTCCGTCCTGGCACTGGCCAGTCTCTCATGGACTCTTCCCTGATGGAAAGAGCAGCACACACAGTGCTGGTCATAGGGTGCTGGAGCTGCCTGTGTTGCTCCATCTTGGGCTTTGGGCATCCTGGAGGGGTTGGTGGTGACTGTTGCTTGTGCCCTGGCACTGCAATTGGCACAGGTGCCCTCTCCTCTGCAAGACCATGCTCTTCCCAGAGTGTCCTTTGAATGACACTAAATTGCTTCACCAGCTGCTGGGGCTCTGATGTTTGCTGGGCTTCTCCTCTACCTCCGTGGCCCCAGTGTGGAGAAACAGGCATCTCCAGCAGGGACTGGGGCTGGCTGCAGCCCCCCAGCCCTGCTCCCTGCTGCTCCCCCGCAGCTTGTCACAGAATCATGGCATGGTTTGGCTTGGAAGGGACCTTAAAGCTCATCTTGTTCCACCCCCTGCCAGAACCAGGAACACTTTCCACTACACCAGGTTGTTTCAAACCCTGTCCAACCTGGCCTTGAACACTTCCAGGGATGGGGCAGCCACAGCTGCTCTGGGAAACCTGTTCCAGTGTTGTCTCCCCCAGCCTCTCACAGCCCCTTGAAGTCTGCGAGGCCTCACTGACCTACTCAGCTGCTGACCTGAAAGGGGCTGTGCTCATCCTGCTGGAAGGTGCACTGTGCCCGTCTGTGCCAGATCGCTGTGGGCACAGCCCTGCCGGGCCCGTGGGGCACCCGGGCAGCTGCTGCCCCAGCACGGCGCTGACTGGCGGCCCTGCAGATGGGGTGGTGCACGCTCTGCTGAGCCCCAGCACGGAGCAGCCACCTCGGCATAGCAGTGGCACCCAGACCTGCTGCCTGTGGCTGCTGGGCACTGGAGACAGGCAGTGGGGTGCGGTGGGTGGGGGCCACCCAAGGAAGGGTGGATGCTGCGGAGCAGCTGGTTTGTTTATTCCAGTGGTCTTGCCCTTTCCGACAATCCCAACTCTTGGCGGGGCATATCTTGGGGTTTGTTGCCAGCTATAGTGCTGCCAGCCCTGTGGTGTGGGTGCTGACGTCCCTGTACTGTGCAGGTATCCCCTCCATCCCCTCCAAAACGCCCACAGGGCGTTAATGGGGAGATGTAGGGTCACTGGGGCTTGTGTGCCACTGGGACACCAACCCCATGCCAGGCTGGGCTGGAGACAGTCATGACCCCTGCGTGCCTTCTCCCTGGGCACTACCAAGAGCTGGGTTTTGCCCCAGCAGCCCCTGGAGCAGGGAAATCCCGCAGGTGGTGGGACCCCCCAGGCTGGGCAGGGGTCTGATTCTGATGCTGTCTGTCCCTCACAGCTGGGATGAGAGCAGCTCCATCAGCAGCGGCCTCAGCGATGCCTCCGACAATCTCAGCTCGGAGGAGTTCAATGCCAGCTCCTCGCTCAACTCGCTGCCCTCCACCCCCACGGCCTCACGCAGGAACTCGGCCATAGCGGTAAGTGCCAGCAGCACCCCGACCCTTCCTGACACCAGTTCCTGCTTGGTGCTACTGCCTCAGCAGCAAAGAGGGCATGGGGGGTACCAGTGTGGGAAAACAGGCACAGCACGGGGGGTCTGGTGCATCCTTCTCCCAGCCGGGTTTCTGGGGATGGGTTTGGGGTGGGTGCCAACCCTGACTCTGCTCTGCCCACAGCTGCGCACGGACTCGGAGAAGCGCTCGCTGGCAGAGAGTGGGCTCAGCTGGTACTGTGAGGGTGAGGAGAAGGCGCCCAAGAAGCTGGACTACGACAGCAGCAGCCTCAAGATGGAGCATGGCTCCTCCAAGTGGCGGCGGGAGCCCTCGGATGGTGGCGAGGAGGGGCCCAAGGGTGGCGAGCTGAAGAAGCCTGTCAGCCTGGGCACCCCAGGCTCCCTCAAGAAGGGCAAGACCCCTCCAGTAGCCGTGACCTCCCCCATCACCCACACGGCCCAGAGCACCCTCAAAGTGGCAGGTGAGACCCAGTGTGGGCAGGATCCAGCTTCTCCAGTGGAGAGAAGGTTGGGTGATGTCTTTGTGCACCCTCTTGAGCACATTGGCCATGGGATGCCCTGTGGATGTGCTCAGACCCGGGAGCTGGGTGCGGGCTGGAGGGGGAGGCAGGGCTGTGTGTCCCTGTAGGTGGGCTGGGGGTCTGTACCTGCCCCATGGCCTCATGTGCACATGCCAGGCGGGTGGCTCACTGGGTACACGAGGGATGTCCATTCTCCATCACATCCCTGTATCTCCAATGCCCATGTCCTGTCTGGACTAGTTCGCTCCCAAATGTCCCCAAAGCCTTCCGGGACACTAACCTGTCCTTCAATGCTGCCAGGCAAGCCCGAGACCAAAGCCACTGACAAGAGCAAGCTGTCTGTGAAGAGCACAGGCCTGCAGCGCTCCTCCTCGGACGCCGGCCGTGACCGTGCTGCTGATGCCAAGAAACCACCGTCGGGGCTCACCCGGCCCTCGTCCTCCAGCTCCTTTGGCTACAAGAAACCAGCTCCTGCCACCGGCACGGCCACCGTCATGCAGGCTGGGGGCTCGGCCACGCTCGGCAAGATCCAGAAGAGCTCTGGCATCCCCGTCAAGCCGGTCAGTGGGAGGAAAACAAGCCTGGATGTCTCCAACGCAGCCGAGCCCGGGTTCCTGGCCCCGGGGGCTCGCACCAACATCCAGTACCGCAGCCTGCCCCGGCCGGCCAAGTCCAGCTCCATGAGCGTGACCGGCGGCCGCAGCACAGCCCGGCCGGTCAGCAGCAGCATCGACCCCAGCCTGCTGAGCACCAAGCAGGGGGGCATCTCGGTGTCGCGGCTCAAGGAGCCGTCCAAGGTTGGCGCCGGCCGCGGGACACCGGCCCCTGTGAACCAGACAGACCGTGAGAAGGAGAAGGCCAAGGCCAAGGCGGTGGCACTTGACTCTGAGTGCGGGACAGTGAAGAGTGTCAGCTCGCCAGAGAGCACCCCGAAAGCCCAGGCCAACCTCCCACCGGCAGCCAAGGTGGCCGAGCTGCCCCCCACACCTCTCAGGTATGGTCCTTCCGCCTCTGGGGGCAGCAGGTGCCTGGCACAGCAGTGCCCAACACCAGCACCTGAGTCTCACCTGTTCACTCACCCCTTTTCCCCCTCCAGAACGGCTGCCAAGACCTATGTGAAGCCTCCCTCGCTGGCCAATTTGGACAAAGTCAACTCCAACAGCCTGGACTTGCCCTCCTCCAGTGAGCTGCACCCCCCTCACACTGCCAAGCTCCAGGACCTGCACCCAGCTGGTGGGCACCTGGCACCCTGCTTCAGCCCCAGCCCTGCCCCCATCCTCAACATCAACTCGGCCAGCTTCTCCCAGGGCCTGGAGCTCATGGGTGGCTTCAGCGTCCCCAAGGAGGGCAGGATGTACCCCAAGCTCTCCGGCCTGCACCGCAGCATGGAGTCCCTGCAGATGCCCATGAGCCTGCCCAGTGCCTTTTCAGGGGGCAGCACCACCACCCCTACCCCTGCTGCTGCACCCCCTGCCAGCATGGAGGAGGAGGAGGAGGAAGAGTCAGGAGAGCTGGGCTGGAGTGGAAGCCCGCGGCTCTCACATCTGGACAGGTATGGCTGGAAGGAGGATGGGATCTCTGGGGCACCTCCATGGGTTCAGATCCATCCCTGCTGTCCTGCCATGACCTTTGCCTGCTTCAGAGCCTCTTCCTGCAAACATTTTGGAGGAAAAAACCCCTGTCCTTGCAGCTTAGTTGCCATGCCTCCTTCCCTCATCTCTGCAAGGATGTCACTGATTTTTCCTTCCCTTCCAGTGCCAACCGTGACAGGAACACTCTGCCCAAGAAAGGGTTGAGGTAAAAGAGCTCAAGTCACTTTTGGATGGTGCTGGGAAGGGAGGGAGGGAGGGAGGGGTGAAGGGAGGGAGGGAGGGATGGATGGAGGGTACATGGAGCTTTCCAGGGCAGTTCCCCCGAGCTGGGCAGGCTGGGCCACAGAATGTTGGGCAGGATCTGGGACGGTGCTGGTCAATCTCACCATGGCTGTCTGTGGCTCCCCAGGTACCAGCTCCACTCCCAGGAGGAGGCCAAGGAGCGACGCCACTCGCATGCTGTCAGTGGGCTTCCTGAGTCTGACGAGCAGCAGGAGCTGCCCTCGCCCTCTGCCCTCCCCATGGCGCTGGTTGGGAAGGGTCCACTCACCAGTATCGGTCAGTGCCCTCCAGTGCCAGCCCCCCTCTCCTTCCCTCCTGCTCCCTGTGTGATGTATTGGTGCTTCCCTGGGTGCTGCTTTTCTCCTTGCTCCCCCTCGACACCTGGCGCCTGGCGGTTCTGGTGCTGGGTTGGGACCAGGAATGTCCATCACCTCTGCTTCAGGGCATCTCATTCACCTTTGGGGCTCAGGCCATGGTCCCTGCTCCTCTGGGGGTACCTGATGGGGAAAGGGGTGAGCCCTGCCCTGCTCTCACCAGGATCTGCATGCTCCTGGAGAGTTTGGGTGGTCCAGGCAGACAGGTTGGGGCAACAGGCTCCACTCCTGCACCTGCAGGTGATGGTCTCTGGTGTGGTGGTGCCCACCTGGCCCTGGGGTGATGGATTTGTTTCTCAGCCCTGTGGATACCTTGCTGCTGGTGTCCAGGTCTTCCCAGCATCAATCTGCCTGTTAGCTTTCCCCCAGCCCCTACCTGCTTTGGGACCATGATCCCTGCTTCCTCGCTGCCTCCCAGTTCTCATGGAGTGCTCCCAGCCCTGCTTCCTCATCCCAGTCCCAGGTCCCCAGTGTGATTCTGACCCTGCTTCCTCCCTGCTTTCTCCTTGCAGTGAGTCCCACTGCCACCGCAACCCCGCGGATCACCCGCTCCAACAGCATCCCCACCCACGACTCCACCTTCGAGCTGTACAGCACCTCCCAGATGGGCAGCACCCTCTCCCTGGCTGACAAGCCCAAAGGCATGATCCGCTCGGGGTCTTTCCGGGACCCTGTGGACGATGGTGAGAGTGTGCTGCGCTCCTGCCCAGGCAGAGGAGGCTCCAGGGGGGTGGTGGGGCTCCCTGCACACTTCTCCCTTCCTACTGGTGCTACAGCACTATTGGATGGGTCAGTGCATCCTGTCCTTGGTATCAGAGCAGGGACAGCAGCCCTGAAGGGCCTGGTGGACTCTTCTGTGCTGACGTTTGCCCTGGGGCCACAGTCCACCCTGACCCTTGTGGGTGTCCAGTGTCCCTGGATTGGCCCCAGAGTGCTGTGGTACTGTGGAGGAGGCAACCCAAGCAGCCAGGGAGGGTGGCAGAGCCCCCGAGCTCAGCCAGAGAGGAGGGTACAGATGGAGGGTGTTCCCTGCCAGTTACCAGGCAGTTCAGCAGCCACGCACCAAGAAACAGCCAGTGCTGAGTAGCTGCCATCCCACCCTGTGCCTCCCCTAGACCCTCTCAGAGCCCCCCACCACTGAGAGCCCTGTCTCCTGCACCCTGCTGTGCCCTGACCCGCAGCCCCTGGGGTACCACTGGCCAGGGCACCCTGACACCCTGGGTTTTCCTCTGTTGCAGTTCACGGATCAGTGCTGTCCCTGGCCTCCAGCGCATCCTCCACCTACTCCTCCGTAAGAGCTGCCTCCGTGCTGCTGTGCTGCTTTGTGCATGGCTGGGGGGGTGGGTGGGATCGGGGGGGACTCTGTGCATGCCTCTGCCTGGTGCCGAGCCTGTCCTTGCCTCACTGCTCCTCTGACTGCCTGCCTCTGTCTGTCTGTCTCTCTCTGCTCTCATGCTGCCAGGCTGAGGAGAAGATGCAGTCTGAGGTGAGCCCGCACCCTCTGCTCATGCTCGCTCATGCCCCCATCAGGGGTGATCTCCTGGCCCCTCTCATCCCTTTTCTCTCTCCCCACAGCAAATCCGGAAGCTGCGCCGTGAGCTGGAGTCCTCCCAGGAGAAGGTGGCCACCCTGACGTCCCAGCTGTCTGCTAATGTGAGTCCCCACGGGAGCCACTGCAGGACACACTGCTCCGTCCCTCCAGGGCACGGGGCTGGTGCTGGATGTGCCCATGGGAGTCCTGCTTTCCCCCTTCAGCTTCTGGCATCCCATCCTTCTGGCAGTGGGTGCTGAGGCAGCACCCAAATGTGGGTGTTCACCTGTTTCTCCACTTCTCCCAGGCCAACCTAGTAGCAGCCTTCGAGCAGAGCCTGGTGAGCATGACATCCCGCCTGCGGCACCTGGCCGAGACTGCTGAGGAGAAGGTGGGTGCTCAGTGGGCACTGGTGGGGCTCATGGCGTGGGGAGGTGCTCAACTTGGGTGATGCTGAGGCAATGACTGTCCCAAGGGTGCTCTTGGGGTGGGCCCTGCACCATCTGGATGCACTCCATGGTTTCTGACTCTGCTCCTCCAGGACACGGAGCTGCTGGACCTGCGAGAGACCATTGACTTCCTGAAGAAGAAGAACTCAGAGGCCCAAGCTGTGATCCAGGGTGCCCTGAATGGCACTGATGTCACCCCCAAAGGTAAGGCATGTTGCTGCAGCCCCCCACCACAGGGATGAAGCCCTTCTTGAGCTGGGCTGCTCCTGCTGGGGCTGGCACAGGACATTGGGGGCACACTCACTCATGGGTGAAGCTCACAAGGAGGCAGGATCCCCTGGGCAGCAATTCTTCCCCACCTGAGACCCCTGAGCATCTGAAGGCAGAGTTGGACAACCAGAGCTGTCACCACAGCAGGTCTCCGTGCTAGCATGTAGGAGAATGGGGTGGTCATCCTTCCCAGGACACATCTTTGCCAGGCCCTTTCTGACAGCCAGTTTTGGCTGCTGATCTTGGCTTTGTTCCTATAAATGCTGTTTCTAGCCCCAAAACCCTGTGTGAGTGCAAGGTGCTGGCAGAGAGGTGGTCTGGGACAGCAGCAGGACAGTGTGTGCTCTGGGTGTATCTGTGGGGTTTGGGGTAATGCCCATGTGGTGTCTGAGCCCCATGTCATCATTATGAACAGAGCTCAGAAGGTGTTGTGTGGGAGGATGGTGCAGGGAGGGTGCTGGATGCCCTGGCATTGAGGCAGTTGCAGGTGGCTGATCCCTCCTTTCCCCATCTCTCCCACTTCTCTGGCTGACCCCAGAGCTGCGCATCAAGCGGCAGAACTCCTCCGACAGCATCTCCAGCCTCAACAGCATCACCAGCCACTCCAGCATCGGCAGCAGCAAGGACGCCGACGCCAAGAAGAAAAAGAAGAAGAGCTGGGTAGGTTGGACAGGGCACTGGCACGAGGCTCAGGGCTTGGGGAGCCCCACAAACTCGATCTGCCTTGGCCTCATGGTGTTGGTCCCCTCTGGCCCCTGGGGACAGCAGTGGTGAGGAGTGTGTCACCACCATGGACATGTTGGCTGGGAGTTCTCCTGCCCCTCTGGGAGTTTCCCAGCCCTGGCCCTGCATGCCTGCTTCCTTGTGTTTTCCCCGTGTCACTGTCTGCCTGCAGGCTCTGGCAATGGTGGGGGCTGGGCACCTCGGCCAGGCAGCCCCTTCCCTGCATCACGCAGCTCCGAGCTGGATGTGTGATTAAGTCTTGCTTTGTTTTGTTTCTCTCCCCCTATGCTGACCTCAACCCTTTTTTTCCAGGTGTACGAGGTAAGTCCCTCGCTGTGCCCACCACCACATGCTGTGCCCAGCCAGGGCCTTCGCTCCATTTCATGGGACGGTGCTCATACACTCCCCATCCCATCCATCCCACTGGCACTAACTCCAGCACAGGCCATCCCGGGTCCCCAGCCGGGCTGTGCCCACCTTCACTGCTTCCTTGGTTGTTAAGGCCAAATATGCAGCCACAAGAAGTGTTTGAACTGCCTGGAGGCAGCGGGAAGGGCTCGGATGGGACCTGCCCCCTTATGGGGACAGCCCCCTTCTTGCCCAGGGAAGGCAGGCACTCTCCTCACTCTGTAACTGGATCTTTTGGGATTGGGAACCTCCCTGCAGCCCTGCCTTTGGCACTGGAGGCACTGGGGTGTGGTGTTGCCCATCTCTGCATCTTCAGGGCTGCCTGATGTGGTCCCGAGTGGCTCTGTCTCTGCCAGCACCCATGTGGGTCCCAGCACTCCCCTGGTTCCACCATCAGCAAAGCTGGCTACCCACATTTTTTACCCTGAAATGCAATGCTTTTGCTTTTGGGGACACACCAAAGCAGCCTGCCAGGTGGCTGTGGAGATTGGGATGGATCCTGTGTGTTCCCCATCCCTTCTTCCTCCCATCTCCCCTCAGAGCAGGCTCTGGTGCTCCAGGGGACACGGTGTGAGCTTGGGATGCCTGTCCTACTGCTCTTCCACAGGCTGATGGGACCCAGATGTGGTTTGGTCCCTGTGCAATGTCCATTACCCGCCCTGGCCTCAGCCCTCCGCTCACCCCCACTGTGCTCTGTGTGTGCTGTGTGCATGCTGCATGCCTGGCCGGGACCCCAGGGCACCCTACAGAGAGCTGGCTGCCCCTCTGTGCTTCCAGCAGGGCCCTGGTGCAGAGGGAGGCGTGGGGCAGGACCCTGGCTCTGCAGGGGCTGGAGTGAGGGATGACACCCTGAACACTGCTTGCTGGGATGGCTGTAGTGGGGTGAATGTGGGAATGGATCAGCCCATTCTGACAAACTGGAATGCTGGTGCTGTGCCTGAACATTCCTCTGTGGGTGCTGGTGGGAAGCAGGGTCAGGAGATGTTGTGACCAGGATGTGGGTCCCAGTGTTTGGGGCTCTGGTGCCATCCAGGCTGGGACAAGTGTTGCCCAAAGGGCTGTGCACTCCTCCTGCTGTGCCAGCAAAGCCAGGCTGGGCTGGAGCCTTCTCCCAGCATGGTGGTGGGGTACAGTGCTGCCTTGGTGGTGGGTGTGGTGGCATTGGCCTCAGTGGGTGTGGTGGCACTGGTCTCAGCTCAGTCTGTCTATGGGTTCTGGACAGACGGGGCAGAACCAGGCCAAATCTCTGCTTGTGAGACTGCATTGTCAGGCTGTCTCTAACATGAACATTTCCCTCTCCTGCAGCTACGCAGCTCCTTCAACAAGGCTTTCAGCATCAAAAAGGGCCCCAAGTCAGCCTCATCCTACTCGGACATCGAGGAAATTGCCACGCCAGACTCATCGGCCCCCTCCTCCCCCAAGCTGCAGCATGGCTCCACAGAGACTGCCTCGCCCTCCATCAAGTCCTCCACATCCTCCTCTGTGGGCATCGACACGGCTGAGTATGTGGGGCCAGGGAGGACCAGTGGTGGGGGCTGCAGTCTCCTATTATGGGCATGTGCAAGACCTGCTCTCTCCCTTGGCCCAGACTCTTCCCAGCCCACAGCGAGGGTGAGCCAGAGAAGAAGGAGGTATCTGAGCTGCGGTCAGAGCTGTGGGAGAAGGAGATGAAGCTGACAGACATCCGCCTGGAGGCCCTCAACTCAGCCCACCAGCTGGAGCAGCTGCGGGAGACCATGCACAACATGCAGGTGAGAAGCCCAGCTGCTCTCAGTACCTGGGTGCCTGCAGTCCTTGTGCCCCCACAGCCATGCTGCACCCCAGGGTGCTGCTGGCATCCAGCTCCTCACACTGTGCTCCACCTGCTTCTCCCCCAGCTGGAGGTGGATCTCCTGAAGGCCGAGAACGACCGTCTCAAGGTGGCCCCAGGGCCCTCGGCAGTGCCAGGCTCTGTTCCCAGCCATATCACAAGCACATCGGCCTCCTCTTCACCGCGGCGTTCCCTGGGTCTCACCCTTGGCCATGCCTTCAACCCCAGCCTGGGGGATGCAGGTAGGGGTGATGGATCTGCTGGAAGATGGGGAAGGGCTGGGACAGGGAGGTGTGTGTGGTGGGAACGTGCTGCTGCTCCTCTGGAGTGAGCAGGGGATCTGTTGTGCTGCTGGTGCCACAGCAGGATTTGGCTCTGGCTGGGCATAGCCAGGCCCGGTGTCTGGGCTCTGCCTGCTGGCACAGCCTCACTGCTCCATCCCCAGATGTGTCCCCCATGGATGCTGTCAGTGCTGGCACCCAGAAGGATGAGCTGACGCTGCGGATTGTGGTGCGCATGCCACCTCAGCACATCATCAAGGGGGTAAGTGTGGGCTCTGTGGGCACCCTGGTCCGTCCCTGTGTCATGGCTCTGGCCAAGGGGCAGAGGATGCCACTCAGGGGCTGGACGTGGTACTCCAACACTGCACACCTCTGCCTTGGCTCCTAGGACCTCAAGCAGCAGGAGTTTTTCCTGGGCTGGACCAAGGTGAGCGGGAAGGTGGACTGGAAGATGCTGGATGAGGCTGTCTGCCAGGTCTTCAAGGTAAGAGCATGAAGAGCCCTCTTGGGTACCCATCCTTTGACACTGCTCCACCATGCCTGGTGCTCCCTGGCCCAGGTCCTTCCCAGCTCTCTTGGAGCTGCTCTGCCAGCCCTCAGGGGCATTGACAGCCATGTCATTCTCCATGTAGGATTACATCACCAAGATGGATCCTGCATCCACGCTGGGGCTCAGCACTGAGTCTGTCTATGGCTACAGCATCAGCCACATCAAGCGGGTGCTGGACACGGAGCCGCCGGAGCTGCCGCTGTGCCGCCGGGGCCTGACCAGTGTCGTGGTGACACTCAAAGGTCAGTGTGGCAGAGGAGCCCTGCTGCTGTGCCATGTCCCTACTGTCTCATGGTGTCATGGCATGTGAGCAGGACCCTCAGCCCTCCCCTGCCCGCAGGCTTGAAGGAGAAGTGCGTGGACAGCCTGGTGTTCGAGACACTGATCCCCAAGCCCATGATGCAGCACTACATCAGCCTCCTGCTGAAGCACCGCCGCCTCATCCTCTCGGGACCCAGTGGCACCGGCAAGACCTACCTGACCAACCGCCTGGCCGAGTACCTGGTGGAGCGCTCGGGTCGGGATGTCACCGAGGGCATCGTCAGCACCTTCAACATGCACCAGCAGTCCTGCAAGGTGAGGGCAGCAGTGCCCCTTTTGGCACTGGGGCCATGGTCCCCGTGGCCATCGTGCCATGGCCCCACACCTGACACCCGGCCCGTTTGTTGCAGGACCTGCAGCTGTACCTGTCCAACCTGGCCAACCAGATCGACCGGGAGACGGGCACGGCGGACGTGCCGCTGGTGATCCTCCTGGACGACCTCAGCGAGGCGGGCTCCATCAGCGAGCTCGTCAACGGCGCGCTCACCTGCAAGTACCACAAATGGTGAGAGCCCCTGCACCCCTCCAGTGCAGCCCCCCGGGCACACATGTGCTCCCAGCTGCTCCTGGCGAGGTCGCTGGGCTGTGTCCAGATCAGCCCTGCCACAGGCAGGGGGGACGCAGAGGCTTTTTCTCATGGATCTTGTCTGTCACTCATTCAGCCCCTACATCATCGGGACCACCAATCAGCCTGTGAAGATGACCCCAAACCACGGCCTCCATCTCAGCTTCAGGTGGGAATTGTAGATCCCTAGTGACCATCCCTGTGGAGTTGTGGGGGACAGAAGCCATCACTGAACCCTGGGCAGTTTTGGAGTCATAGCCTATGGCTGGGAGGAGGACTGAATTCCAAGCCTGCCCCTGCCATCCGAGCAGACCCTGATTCCCCAGCCTCGGGCACATGCAGAGTGGGGGTGTGAAGATGCTGGGGAGTAGGGCAGCTTGTGTGGAGACCCAGCCCTGACCACCTGAGTCCTTCCCCCAGGATGCTGACCTTCTCCAACAACGTGGAGCCAGCCAATGGCTTCCTGGTGCGCTACCTGCGGCGAAAGCTGCTGGAGTCGGACACAGACATCAATGCCAACAAGGAGGAGCTGCTGCGAGTGCTGGACTGGGTGCCCAAGCTCTGGTACCACTTGCACACCTTCCTGGAGAAACACAGCACATCAGACTTCCTCATCGGTATGGCCTTTCCTCATCCCCCTCCTCTGCTTGGAGCCCCCAGGGACTGGGGCCAAACCCTCCCAGAGGAGCGTGGGGGGCTGACATGCTCCTTGTGTCCCCTGGTCCCACACAACCACAGCTGGTGGGTGACACAAACAAGTGTTGCTCTTCCCTGGGTGGCTTTTGTTCCTGTGAGAGCTGTCCCTGGTGTGTCAGCCACCCTGGGAGCAGAGGAGCACGGAGGAGCCGTGTTTCTGTGGGTGGATCCCCCATGTTTCACCATGTTTTTGGGGGATAGATTGAACTTGGCAGCCCCATTTCTTGTCTGGGAGATACCTGCCCACTATGCCAGGGGAATGCTGCCCAGACACTGCTCCCAGAGCACTCTGCCAGCCAGGTGTGCCCACCTGGGTGCTGTGAGGAATGGGGCCCGTGACTGGAGCAGTGGGACCCATCTCCCCTTTCCACTGTCCGCCTTCCCCCTGCAGGTCCCTGCTTCTTTCTGTCCTGCCCCATTGGAATTGAGGATTTCCGGACTTGGTTCATCGACCTGTGGAACAACTCCATCATCCCTTACCTGCAGGAGGGGGCGAAAGATGGGCTCAAGGTACCCAGTGCTGCTGGCATGTGGGAGCACAAATCAGTGTGGGGACACGGTGGTGCAGCCATGGGTGGGCAGAGGGGAGGTGCTGGAACTGTGGGTACAGGTGACACCTCTGTCAGTCCCTGCCATGTGCCTGCTGTGGGTCATAGCACTGTACTGGGGGGCTCAGGGTGCCACGTTGCTGGCTCTGGCATGTGCTGAGGAGGCGGCTGCCACTTGCTCCCTGCTACAGGTCCACGGGCAGAAGGCGGCCTGGGAGGACCCCGTGGAGTGGGTGCGGGACACCCTGCCCTGGCCATCAGCACAGCAGGACCAGTCCAAGCTGTACCACCTGCCCCCGCCCACCATCGGGCCCCACAGCGCCGTGTCCCCCCCCGAGGAGCGCACGGTCAAGGACACGACGCCCAGCTCCCTGGACTCGGACCCACTGGTACGCCGGGCACTGCCAGGGGGCTGGGGGGGCTGCTGGAGGGGGCAGAGCAGGGTGGAGCTTTGCTGTGCCAGTTAATTTTCAGTGTCAAAAGCCCAATTTGGGGATGCAGAAGCACTTTGCACTCCCAGGGTGGTGGCACTGGCAGGTGGGCTGCACACCAGGGCATGTGGTGATGTGCCAGTGAATGGGCACGATGTGACACTCCACAAGGCATTGTGTCCATGTGCAGAGCCACACGCAGACACACATGTGCTCATACGTGTCCTGGTGTGTCACCTGGAGGGGCTGCTGGCTGACTGGCTGCCACAGGTGATGCCAGCTGATGCTGCTTTGGCATGCTGAGCCTCCAGCATCCCAGCCATGCCCGAGGCTGGATCCTGGTGCATGGGGGGGATTTTGCAGCATCTCTGGGATTTACTTTACTAAGGAGCTTCCTAAGATGGGTCATTTGTGTGGGAGGGCAAGGAGGGTCAAGTGGCCTCCCCAGGCACCCGTGGGCCTCCTGTCCCCCTTGGGCTCATGCCACACTCCTGTCCCCACAGATGGCCATGCTGCTCAAGCTCCAGGAAGCCGCCAACTACATCGAGTCTCCAGACCGTGAGACCATGGTGGACCCCGACCTGCAGTCGACTCTGTGAGGCCCGGACATGCCAGCCCAGGCAGAGGGGAGCTGCCAGCCACCGCTCCTGCTGGGCTGCTCTCCTTTTCCTTTGGCATCCAGGAGCTCAGGGCTGGCGAGCAAGCAGAGAGGAGCAGGGCTCCGGCGTGTCCCGGCGGAGTATGGGGAAACTCGGCTCATCCCTGGGAGAGCACGAGGTGCCATCTCCCCTCCCAACCCTGGGGGTAGGAGAATCCTGGTTTCTCTTCTTGGTTTTTTCTGTCTCTATTACAAACTCTCGGGCCTTGGGGCCAGGGCAGCCCCCACGCCCGAGGGGCTGCAGGGAGGCCCCTGCGTGGGGCAGGGACCCCGCGGGAGCCACCTGGGCCAAAGCTGGGGGGCACAGCAGGAGTGTGTGGCTGCAGGACAAGAGCGTGGCCATGAGGGGCTCTGGCTCCCTCTGCACCCACCGGGCAAAGCCGAGGGAGCTGCAGCTGAGGGAGCTCCTGCCTCGTGCCAGCTCTCGCCGCTGCCTGTAGGTTCCACCTGCATGGCAGACACTGCGCCCAGGACAGCCCAATAAACCCTGCTTTGATTATTTTATTTGGTTTTCCCCCTTCCCCTTTTCCTTTGGCCGAGTCCAGACTTTGCTTTGGTCCCTTTTTTTGTTCTGGTTCTTCGCTCTCCTGGCCTGGAGCCCGTGGCCTGGTGCCCACCGCTTCCCTGGCAGCAGCGCCCTTCCCCTTCAGTTTCTTTGCAGCTGTTGGTTTCACCACTCAAACCACCTCTGTTACAAAACTGGTGCTCGCTGGACTATCTCCAGTCCCTGAACCCACCTCCTGGGGCCACACAGCTTGGCTGATGGGGGGACTTGGTGGCCGGTGGCAGTGGGATGCTCCCAGAGCAGCCACTCACCTCGCCACTCCCTCCTCGCCAAAGGCACAGGGCAAGGAGACAGGGTTTCTGCCAGGCTAGCACGCCATGGGGCATCTCCTCCCTGAGATCTGGGGTAGGGGGAGGCTGCTGCTGCCCCATCCCTGGGCACCCAGATGCCATTCCTATCCCCTTGGTGCTGGGGGGCACAATCTGCCCCCCATCCCCTTGGTGCTGCCAGGCCTGGGGACGTGGATTGATGAGGCTGGGGTTGCTCCCTGTGCTGCCCACTTCTCCCAGCCCTGTGCCCTCCTGCAGCCTGGCAAGGTTCTGCTGTGCCCTGTGTCAGTCTGGGGACACCTGGTGCTGCCATGTGTCCCCTGGCCTTACCCAGCGGTGTCACAGGCCAGGCTCCTTCATGGAGTGGGTCAGCCCTGGTGCTGCTGTGGTGCCTTAATGCCCAGCCATGCGGGAAGGGGGCACGTGGGGCTTGGGATAGTGCTGTCACAGCCTGTTCCAGCTCCATTGTCCTCTGATTGTCCCCAAACCCAGGTTGGCTGGGATGGGACAAGGATGCTAGCACTGACCAAGCTGCTGCCTGCAGCACCCCTTGCTGGCTTGTCCCCAGCCATGGCTGTGGGGTGTCCTGCATAACAGCAACCCCTCCTGTGCCCACCTGGGCTCTGGGGACCTCCTCCTCCCCGCTGCCCTCCAGCTCAGCCCCAACAGCCAGCTGGGGCCCTGGAGGCACATCTGGGGAAAGGTGACCCCAGGGCCGGGTCTACCAAGCCTACCCTGTCCCCAAACCCTGCCAGGCTGGGGACTGGGCAGCCTCAGACCCCTGTGCCGTGGCTGGTGTGGCCTTCAGGGACACCTCACACCCCTCTGGAACGGGCATGTCCCGCGGTGCCCTCGAGGCAGCCGCCCCCTCTGCCCTCGGTGCTCTCGGACGGTGCGTCCCACCTCGCCGCCCCATGGTGCTCACTCCTCCATCTGTCCCACAGCCTCCCTGGGCTGCCCCTGGGGCCGGCCAGCCCGGCCCCTTCCCACGGGGGTCTCCTGGGATCCCCTCCCCACGCTGGCTTGGGCGTCAGGGCCTTCTGTTCGCCTTCTCTTGTGTTGCTGCCGAGGACTCGCTGTACATAGATCCGTCGTGGAACGCCCTGTGTGGGTTGGGGGGGCCCGGCCCTGCGCCTCGTCCCTGGTTTTGGGTTTTTTTTGTACTCTGTGATGACTGTGCTGTGCTGACTTCTTTTCTGATTGTACGAGACACCGGCTCAGCAGCCGCTCGAGGCCAGTGGTGGGGACCTGTCTGTCCCCTCCAGCCCCTCGTGCCCTCCTCGGGGCTCTGGTGCCCGGGTTGGGAAGGACACGATGCACCTTTGGGGGCTGTCCCGTGCCCAGGTGCCCTGAGGAGTTCCATGGGAGGAGGGGCAGCCTTGCCTGGGCTTGTTTTCTTTTCTGATACCCCCAGGGAGCCACCAAAATGCTGACCAAAAGCCACCAAAATGCTGACCAAACTGCCCCCCCGCCCCGCAGCTGCTGGGTGTCCCCCAGCCTGTGTCCTGCAGGTTTGTCCTGTCCCTGCCCAGATCGGGGGTGCCCCTCAGGCTGGGCAGCTGGAGGTAGGTGACATGTTGGGCTCTGGTCCAGGAGGAATCTCCGAGGGAAGGGAAAGGGAAGCAGGTGGGTCTCGGGATAGGTATGGTGGGTGGGGCTTGGCTGGGCTTGTCTGGCTGGGAAGGCCAGGTCCTGATGGATTCCTCCTGGCTTACACCGAGCACCTCATGTCCCCAAGCCTGGCAGCTGTCTGGGGGCCTGGGGACCAATGCCTGGCTGTGGGCTGAGCCCCTCTATCCCCAGGGAAAGGGTCCAAGGATTGCACTAATTCACCCCCCTGCCACCCCCAAGGGTGCCCATCATCTCCAGAGGAGCTTGTCACTGCCCAAGGGTGCCCATTGTCCCCAGAGGTGGTGCCTGCTGTCCCCAGTGGTGCCTGTCACCCCCACAGGAGCTGGTCACCCACAAAGGTGCCTGTTGTCCCCAAAGGTGCCTGCTGCCCCCGGGGGTGCCCATCACCCCCCAAGGGTGCCTGCCACCTGCAAAGCTGCTGGTTGCCCCCAAAGGTGCCCATCACCCCCTCCCCAAGGGTACCTGCCACCTCCAAAGGTGCCAGTTGCCCCCAAAGGTGCCCGTGGCCCCTGGGAGCCCCCCTGAGGGGCTGGAGGTGGGCGACACCAGCGCCTCACCCTCCTGCCCCCTCGAGCTGCTGCTGCCCGGTGGCCTGAACCTTACAATTTTAGCTTTTTTCTATTAAACACAAACAACCTTTTTTTAATTAAATAAAAGATGAAACAGACAAATTCCTGTTTTAGATGATCTGTGTAATTGACTGGGTTTTGTGTTTCTTAACTGCATGGTATTCCTGCCGAGGGGTTTTATAGCACTTTTTAAATTTCTCTTTAAGATTTTGGTCCAGATTTCTACTGCTCTCGCCTGTCTGTCTTTGCTTTTTCCTTGCACCCTCCACGTTTGTAAACTCGCTCCATTTTATACCTGATGTTGAGACCCAGCCCCACGTTGTACATAGCTGCGGGAACAATCATAGGGAACAAACACACACCATCTGGACTCTTTCCACGATTAGTTGTTTTTACTTCAAAGAAATTTTAAAAGAAGCATTAAAGGAAGCCAGGAAAAGGCTTGAGGATATTCCGAAAAGACAGAAACAAATCCAGCCCTGCACCAAGTCAGCTCCTGCTGCCCACGCCGCCCGCACCAACTGGCATGTCTCTTCTCGGTCGTCTGTCTAACACCATTGGATTCAATAAAGTGATCTCCTGTACCCCTGGCTCCTCGTCCTGTGTCCGTGGGAGAGGGGAGGGCTGGGGTACCACTGCACATCAGAGAATCATGGAATGGTTTGGGATGGAAGGGACCTTAAAGCTCATCCCATCCCACCTCCCCGCCGTGGCAGGGACACCTTCCACTAGCCCAGGGTGCTCCAAGCCCCGTTCGACCTGATCTGGGACACTTCCAGGGAAGGGGCAGTCACAGCTTCTCTGGGCAACCTGTGCCAGGGCCTGCCCACCCTCCCAGGGAAGGATTTCCCGATATCCGATCTCACCCTGCCCTCTGGCAGTGGGAAGCCATTCCCCTGTCACCCCTTTAGGCTCTGGAACAGGCTGTGAGGTCTCCCTGGAGCCTTCTCTCCAGACTGAACACTTCCAGCTCCCCCAGCCTGTCTCCAGAGCAGAGGGACTCCAACCCTTGTCATTGGTAGTTTCCTTCCTGCAAAATCTGGAAAGGGGGCTTGGTAGAAACGCTCCTGGGTTGAAATCTCGGCTGCCTAGCAGGA
>JAWWEE010000069.1:642814-672646 GCA_035221455.1 Xenops minutus | reverse complement strand
CTGGGGACCCCTCTCCAAAGGTCACTCTCCTGTAAAGTCTGGGGTGGGCAGAAATGCTCAGGGTTTGGAATCCTGGCAGTTTGGCCAGACATGGGAAGCAGGAGGTCTCTCTCCTGGGACAGGAGGGATAAGCAGTCAGGGAAGAAGGGCTCGGGGTAGGTGGCCATCCCCTCTGCCCCTTTTGCCTCACCGGGTCTGAAAACCATCTCGTATTTGAAAGAATACAGCGGTGACAGATGCCACCTCAGCACAGGGGGACAGAGGTGGGACAGTGTCCCTCGTGCAGGGACAGAGCAGGGCACGGGGGGAGGATGAAGGGGCCAGGGAGAGCCCGGTCTTCCCGTGGCGTCTCCCAATTTGTTCTCCCCTCCGGAGAGCGATGCTGGGGCTGTTAATTAATGAGGTGCTGATGAGCTCCAAGAAGCTGCAGTGGCGGATCCAGGGCCAGGAGAGGGCTCTTCCCACCGGCGGCTGCTCCTCCCGCAGGGCGAGTTCCTTAGGATGGGTGCGATCCCGAACGCGGAGAGAGGGATGGGTTTAGGGGACCCCGGACCCCTCAACCTCGGAGATGTGTCCTGTGCGTGCATCCCAACCTGTGCTTGCTCCGGACCCTGTGCGGGCAGCAGAGCAGGCAGGAGAGGAGGCAGGAGAGCAGCAGAAGGGTCCCACGCATCGTGACTTCACGAGAATTGCCACGGCACAGAGCCAGCGAGCCGGAGAAATCGGTGCCCAGGCATGGGGGAGGATGCAGAAGGACCACACCGGGATGATGCTGATGCTTTGATTCCAGACGGACACCTGCATTTGGGGAAAATCAGCCACACGTTTCAAGGGTGATGTGCAGGGGAGGGTTCCTTCGGCTCAGGCAAATGGGTGCTGCAGTGGGGATGTGTCCCCCGTGTAGGTCCCTTCCCCTGCTCTCAGTATCCAGTGGGAGCTCGTGGGTGCCTCTGTGGTTTGGGTCGGGCTGGTGCAGGGCTGGAAGGGCTGAGAAGGGGAGCTGCAGGGTACAGGGATCCCAGCAGCACCTGGACGTGTCTGGTGCATCCACCATGAGTGTACAGCACCCAGGATGTTCAGTAGCACCTGCCAGGTACTGACTGTGTGTATGACAGTGCCAGGTGTGCAGGCACAGCCGCTGGGCACTGCATCCCTTGGGCACAGCATCCCTTGGGCACAGCATCCCTTGGGCACAGCTCCTGGCATGTGCAGCAGCACCCTGGGGCTGCAAACCCCAGTCCAGGTACAGCAGCACCCAGTGTAGGTAGAGCAGCAACCAGCAGCTCCTCCCAAGGTGACCCACAGCCTGTGTGCCAACAGCACCTCCCTCCCCAGGGACATGCAGCCCTTCCTGCACACCCACAGAATGGTTTGGGTTTCAAGGAGCCTTCAAGACCACCTTATTCCAACACTCTACCATGTAGTTCCACTAGCCCAAGTTGCTTTGAGCCCCATCCGACCTGGCCTTGGACACTTCCAGGGATGGAACAGCCACAGATTCTCTGGGCAACCTGTGCCAGGGCCTCACCACCCTCCCAGCTAAGACTTTTTTCCCAATATCCCATCTAATGCTGTCCTCTGCCAGTGAGAAGCCATTCCCTCTTGTCCTGTCACTGCAGACCCTTGTCCAAAGTCCCTCTCCAGCCTTCTTGGAGCCTCTTTAGGCACCAGAATGATCTGTAAGGTCTTCCTGGAGCCTTCTCTTCTCCAGACTGAACACCTCTGGCTCTCCCAGCCTGTCTCCAGACCAGAGGGGGTCCAGCCCTCAGAGCATTTCTGTGGCCTCCTCTGAACTCTCTCCAGCAGCTCTTAGTCCTTCTTCTGTTGGTGCCCCAGAGCTGGAGGCAGCTCTGCAGGTGAGGTTTCACCTTAGCAGAGAAGAGAGATAGAATCCCCTCTTCACCTGCTGCCCATGTTGTGGGGATGAACCCAGGATGTGGGGGAGTTCTGGGTCCAAGTATACATGGTTTGGGCATGACCAGTTCACCACCTACCAGTATCTGTTCTTCTCCACAGGGATTCTCTCCATCCATCCATCCATCCATCCATCCATCCATCCATCCATCCATCCATCCATCCATCCCTCTATCCATCCTCCAGTCAGTACTGATAGTGTGGATTGTACTGATCCAGGTGCACCATGTTGCACTTGGCCCTCTGGAACTTCATGAGCTTCCCATGGTCCCACCCCTCCAGCCTCCCCAGGTTCCTCTGGATGCCATTCCTTCCCTCCAGCATGTCACTGCACCACTCAGCTTGGTGTCACCCACAAACTTGCTGAGGGTGCCCTTGATCTCTGACCCTGTCATTGATGAAGATATTTATCAGTACCGACCCTTGCAGCTCCTTGACGGTTTCCCTGTGGACATCCAGATGCTGGCTGTAGCTCTGTGGGCATGGCCATCCAGTCCAACCTTTGTTGAATCTCACCCATCATCAATCCCTCATCTCCCATTCCGAGGCAATCCCATGTTTGGGGGTGTGTGTGAGGTGATTGATCAGGGCTGCCCAGTGTGAGGTGGCAGGTGTGAAGTCACCCCGATGAGAAGTGTTTGGTATTGGTGCTCAGTATCAGTGCTTGATATGAGGTGCTCTGGTGTCTGTGCCCAGTGCTGGTGCCCCGTGTGATGTGACTCCAGTGAGGGGTGCCCAGTGGCTTGTGCCTGGCACTGGGGCACAGTGTGGGGTGTCCCCGAGGAAGTGTGCCCAGTGCCTGTGCGTGGTGCCTGGTGTGGGTGCCCGGTGCTGGTGTGAGGTGCCCAGTGGCAGTCCTGGGTGTCAGGGCTGTGGTGTCGGTGCTGGTGCTTCTGTGTGAGGTGACCTCGGTAAGGTGTGCCCGGTGCTGGAGTGAAGTGCCTGGTGTGAGGTGACACTGGTGAGGGATGCCCGGTGTGAGGTGACACTGGTGAGGGATGCTCAGTGTGAGGTGACACTGGTGAGGGATGCCCGGTGTGAGGTGACCCCGGTGAGGGATGCTCGGTGTGAGGTGACCCCGGTGAGGGATGCCCAGTGTGAGGTGACCCCGGTGAGGGATGCTCAGTGTGAGGTGACCCCGGTGAGGGATGCTCGGTGTGAAGTGACCCCGGTGAGGGATGCTCGGTGTGAGGTGACCCTGGTGAGGGATGCCCGGTGTGAAGGAGCCCCGATGGGGGGATGCCGGTGCCGGGAGCCCCGCGGGCGGTGCCGCTCCCGCACGACCCCCGTTCCGCGCCCCGCGTGGGTCGGGTGGGGGGTGTGCTGTGTGTAGGCAGGGCTGCGGGCGGGGTCTCCGGGCTGCGGGCGGAGCTTCCAGAGCCGCCGCACGCGAGCCCGGAGGGGCCGGAGCTGCCGCAGCGCCGCGCAGGTCCCGCCGCCTGCCCCGCACCGACCGCACCGCACCGACCGCACCGAGCGCCCCGAGCTGCTCTCCCCGCCCGCCCCGCCCCGCTCCGAGCCCGCTCCCCCCGCAGACCCCGCTCCGCTCCCGTCCCGCAGCACGGTAAGTGCCCGCCCGCACTCCCCCGAAGTTTCTCCCGCTGCCGCAGCGGAGCGGGCTCTCCGGGACGGAGCCGCCCGGGCTGCCCCCGAGCCCAGCCCGAGCCGCGATTCTCCCGGAGGGGTGGGATGCGGTGCAAGCGGTGGCCACCGGGCTGACCCGCCGCGTCCCGGTGCCAGGAGCGGGGCGGGGAACGGCGCTTTCCCCCAGAACCCCTCCCGGGAGACGGGTCCCAGCGCTGCCCAGCGCCCCGGGGCTGCCCGTGGGGAGCTGTGCCCCGAAGGCGGGTGGAGAAAGAGCCTGGGGGCATGAAAAGGGGGGCTGCGGAACTGGCGGGGGGCACCCAGGGGCGTGGGACATCCGCGAGGGCGTGGGTCCCCCCGGGGATGCCGCGCCGAGCCGCCGGGTCAGAGGTGCCCTCCGGGTGCTGCGGGATGCTCCAGCTCCACCGCCCTGAGGGTGCCCGACCGTGGGTGCCCTTGGGGTGCTGGCCCCGGCGGGTGGCGAGGGGCGCGGAGCTGTCCCCGCTGCATTGCAGGGAACCCACCCTGGTGCTGGGAACTCGTGGGAGCGGCGTGGCCCCAGCCGTGGGCGGCCGCAAGCCCCACTGCACTGGCGGCTTCTCCGTAGCGGCCTGGCCAGGAGCCAGCTCCAGCCAGCCCCTTCTCCGGCTGGATTCCCCCGCCGTGGCCACGCCAAGCTCCGGGATGCTCCTGGCCTCCCTCGCTGCCCGGGTGCCGTCGGGGTGCGAGGGGCTCAGCCCAGGAGCGGGGACGTCACTCTGGGGTGCCGCAGCCCTTGCTGTGCTCAGCACCTCGCTGCTCCCCTCAGCCTAGTTTTAAGGAGTGATCCCGAAGGAGCTCTCTCTGCAAATTGCGCAGGGGACAGGCAGCGTTGCAAGGTGACTGTGGCACGGGAAGAGGGGGACACGCGTCTGTGTCACCCATCGCTTCGTGGTGCCCGACTGTACCAATCCCTTCGGAGTGTTTCTGCCCGGTCGCTGCTCGGCGCAGCGCTCTCCTGTCCTCGGGGGGAGAGTGGCCGAGGTGCTGTTGTCACCCAGTGCGGGGTATCCCCCCAGTGTGTGCCGTCCCCCGCCGCAGGGTGTCCGGCAGCACGGCCCTCCTGCGCTGTGGAGCTGCAGGGCGCTGCAGGACTGCCCGCCTGCTCCTGTGCTGCAGCAAAACTTCAGTCCTGAGCGCAGCCTGCCTGCCTGGTGCGTGAGGTGCTGCTGCAGCGGGGTGACTCCCGCACGCTCCGGGCGCCGCCGGCAGGAGTCTCCAGCCTGCTGCATTATTGCCCGCTTGCACAGTGCCTCGGTCGCACGCTGCCGGGGGCTGCCGGACCCCCGGGGCACCCCCGGGGCACCCCCGGCGCTCTCCGCCTTTGCTGCGCTTGGCTGCTTGCGGCCGGAGGGTTTCGGTGGGAGGAAGCGAGTCTTGCGGTGCTCCGTGTGCCGGGGGAGTGCCGGGCACCGGGAGGTGATGCACCCAAGGTCATTGAGGCCAGCTGTGGCACTGGGACATCACCTGTGCCAGCCGGGAACAGCAGAGTCCAGCGAAACAGCCCCTTGCCCCCAAACCCCAAACGCCCCTCGGGGCGATGCCCCGTCCCCTCCTTGCATCTGGGCGTAGTGCAGGAGCGGGTCTGACCTTGCCTGATCCCCCGGCACCTCTCCCGGCCTCCTGTGGTGAGCTCCGCTGCCCTGCTTGCCGGGAGCCGGCCCGAAGCCCCGGTGCCCCCGATTCTGCAGGGCGAGGACACGTCCCTCGCTGCCTGTCGGCCCGGCGGTGGCAGCGGCAGAGCCAGCACGGGCTGCACTGCATCGCCTCGGGCCGCCCCACTCTGCACCTCGCTGCCCACAGCGCCCGGGGCATGCAAGAGGGAGGACACACCAGTATATCCGTATAGACCCTTATGTGGGTGTATGGATATATAGTATATGTATTTGGTTGGAGAGGGGGCTTCCAAATGAGCCGCCTTTCTGCCAGAGTGTTGCTCGCCCGCAGCCGTGGCATTTGCTGCCGGCTGCTCCCATGGGAGCTGCCTCCTGCTCCAAGAGCCCTGGGCATGGCTGGAGCTAAAGGCCATCACGGTGAGCTGGGACTCCTGCTCACCCCGGGGCTGGGAGCAGGTCCTTCCTCCAGCTCGCCATGGTTTTGGCAAAGCCCCAGCTCCAGGAGCCGGATAACTGCGGCTCCTCATTATGGCTGGAGTTTCTCCTTCCCCGGGCTGCGCAGAGAGCTGTGAGCTGGCAGCCGTGCTGTCCTCCAGCAGGATCAATGCCCAAGCATACAGACGGCACCCAGTGCCCGCTGCTTTTCAGATCCTCTGGTTTTTAATTCCCTACCTCCGGCAGTGCAGCTCGGCACTGTGCCTGGCCCTGCTCCTCCTCAGCCGGGTGGCCAGCGGCGCCTTCCCTGGGCTGCTATCTGGAGCTGCCGGTAAGTGCAATTGGCAAAGTGCTTTTGCCCTTGGCTATGGTCGGCCTTTCCCTCCTGGATGAACACCCGGCTGTCCCCCGACTTGTCCCCACACTGAGACTGCGCTGGGCTCGGCTCCTGCCAGAGCCCACGTCCCCCAAAGTGCTCTTTGATTATTAGCTCTAATAATTGTGTTATCGCATTGACTGAAGTGTTTCAGATGCCAAAGCTAATTTTGCTTTTCATGCCTTCCTTCATCAGTAATGGGATTTTGATAACATCACGCATCCAAAAGTATTGGATAAACTCAGCATAATTCCCCATTTATTAATTAAACCATAAATTAGGCAGCGTGTGGCTGGAATGGTGAATGCCCTGAACGGGTGTAATCCTGCAGCTGGGGATGGTGATGGCCCATTCCTGACAGCCCTGGGGTGTGGGATCCCAGTGTCCCCCCTGAGCTTGGGGGCTGTCACATCCCAGTGGGGCCACCCACTCCATTGCTCTCTGTGTGCTGTAAATCAAGTGATGTTTCATCATCTCTGGTGTCTGGAGGAGAAACTGTGATGACCCTGAATTTCACTGCTGGTCAGACAGTGGGGTGGGGGCTGGCAGAGCTCCCTATCCCCTTGGGGTGGCTCTGGTGGTGCTGGTGCTTTGGGAGGGGTGACCACAGCTGGATCTGGCAGCAAATGTGGCAAATTCTTGCTGTCCTGCACAGGCAGTTGCCTGACTGTTTCACTAAACCCATTCCTGCTGGCTGTCTACGGCCCCACCAGCCTGGAAGGGGCACCATTGGGGTGTCCTTCTCCTTGTGCATCTTAAGGAAAGATGGTGTGTTTTTATTAATCTGGGGTGTTTTATGCTCCCTGGCTCTACCCAGCCCTGCATGGGTGCAGCAGATGTGGGCTCTGGGCTGGTGCATCCCTGGGGATGTGGGAAATCTGGGAGCAAACTGGGTGCTCGTGGCATGAGGGTGGTGCTGGGGGCTGTGCAGGGGCACACCTGAGCCCTGAGCCCATCTGAGCCTATGCTGAACTGGAGATGGGCTGTGGGGCACTGACTTGCTTCCAGGGACCTGGGGAGCTGCTCTGGGAACAGGCTGAAGCCACAGGGATGAGTCTGGGGGCAGTGGGATGCCCCAAATATGGTTTAGGATTGGCAGAGCTGATTCAGCAGCCAATGCAGTACTGCCATGGGGTGAGGAATCCCTGAGCCCCGTGAGCCTCACGTGGTGCCTCACACCGGAGCAATTCCACCAAAACATCCTGGAGCTGGGACCAGCCTTCAAACTGCTCAGCACCATCCCAGGGAGATGCCTCCCACTTTCTCCTGCAGGACACAGGGTGTCCTCAGGGACACACTGGGACTGAGGGCTGCTGGGACTGGGGATCCCCAAGTGGCATTGCAGCTCCCATTCAGCAGAGGATTCAAGGAGGAAAACAACCCCAAATCTCAGTGCTGTGCATGGATTTACAAGCTCATGGACTCCCTGTGGGCTCTGTTGCTGTCTTGCTCTGCTCCCAGGTGAGTTGCAGGATTTCCTCCTGGGACTGAGGCCTGGCAGGGCAGGGTTAGTGCCTGGGGTGAAGGTGCTGGTGTGTGCGTGGCACTGCCCATGCACCAACCCGTGTGGCTGCCAGCAGTGTGGCACATCCACTGCCTGGTGTCACAGTGATCTGTGTGTGGCTGTGCCAACTCAGCCACATCTCTGTGCCACAAGAGAGCCCGACAGAGACCCTCCAGTGGGGCGGGGTGGGCCTGCCAGTGGTGGGAGGACCCTCAGAAGAACCAATACCAGTTCAGGAACTGGGATGCTTTGCAGCTGGGACCTCCAGGTTATTCCAGGGGAGGAACAGCCTTCCCCAGGATGCATCAGCAGAGCAGCTTGTCTGTGCAGCCCTGAAAGTGTGTGTCACTTTGCTCGTGCTCCCAGAACACTTGGAGTCACATAGGGATGCAGCTTGGAGGGGCTGGGGATGCCAGCCCCTGGAGGATCCTCCCGTGGTGTACAGGGGCTGTGCCCATCACCCTGGCTGGGCTTCCAACTCTCCTGGTGGCATTTCTCTACCTGCACAAGGTTTATTCATGGGAGTCAGTCCTGTGTCCTGGCCTTGGTGGGACTTCATGACATAATGAAATGCCCTGGGTTGGCGTGGTGGTGTGTCCCCTATCGTCCCATCATCGTGCCTCCTCCATCCCCTTTCTCACCCCAAATGCCACAAGGGCAGGTGGCCCTAGGCACACCTCAGCTGTGCTCTGCCTCAGGGGCTCTCCTGCCTTGGAGCTGGATAAGCTGCACCAGCATCTCCCCCACAGGCAGCCAGTCCCTGGGGACTGAGCCCAGGCTGGCAGGGTGGAGGAGGTTGCTGGGGGATGAGCATCACTTGGGGCCGGGAGATGATTTTCTGGATTCCAACACCAGCCCATCAGCACCTTGTGCTTGGCTGGGTGCTCTGGAGATCTCTCTGGAGCCTCCCCACTGGAAATGGCCTCTCGTGGCTTGTGTCTGCTCGTTTGGCCCCGTCTGTTGAGCCGGGGAGCAGCACAGGATGTGTGCAATCCCTTACTCCAGTCTCTGATCAATCCACCGCGTCTCGGCTTTCTCCTGGAGCTGCTTCTGGCTCTTCCCCAGGAGCTGACCTGGCTCCTTTTCACTCCCCCCATGCTGATCTGGAGCCATCACTGTGGCACGGGGCCATGGCCAGGAGTGCCAGCAGTGGGACCGTGGTGCCGGCACTGCGGTGCCCACCCAGGCGGGCAGGACTCGGTGCTCTTGGCTGTGTGGTGCCTTCGAGGTGCCAGGACAGCTCAGCCCATCACCATCACCATCTGGTGCCCTATTTAGCTGCGCTGGTGTTGCTGCCGGAGCAAGGCACGGCTGCCGTGGCATTGTGGTGCAGGGGGGCAGGCTGGGTGCTGGCAGTGCCCGGCACCTATTTTTTGGAAGCCTTTTTGGCTATTTGCAGCTCTGTGTGCTGAGGGTGGGCTGCCTGCTCTGGCTGGGGTTGGGGTGAGCCTGGTGGTTTGCCGTGGCAGTGCCCACTGCCAAGAGGGCTGTTCCATGTGGAATGCTCTGGTGTCCTTGGGAACAGCTGTGTCCCCACAGCTCAGGAGAGCTCCAGAAACCCCAGCTGGCTTTTCTGTGGGTGCAGTGATGGCACGTGGCATGTGCCGAAACCCTCTGGATGAAGTGCTGGTGGTGAGTGGTGCCTGCAGCCCCTGCAGGCTCCCTGTGGGATGGCTTTGGTGGAGTCTCGGAGCAGTGCAGTGACACTGGGAGACAGTGGGAATGGAGGGGACAAGGTGCTTATCAGTCCCTTTGCTGTTGGTGCCCAAGTGTTGGTTGGCAGTGGCTGTCGCAGCACTTGCCCTTGCTCCTGCAGGAGCCCTGGAACCAATGCCAGCTCAGCTTCCTCCTGTCCTTCCTTCCCTCCTAGGCCAGCAGCAGCACTGGAGGCTGGGGGTAGCCAGGGCTGGTGCATCCAGGATCCAGTGGACTCAGGGGGAGCAGTGCCACTGGGTGCCAGGCAGGCCTCTGAGTGCCCAAAGGTGGGTCCCCCCTCCCCTGACACAGGCCCTGGTGTCACAGGCTCTCACTGTCCTCATCTGCCGTTTCACTTCAGTGCCGTTCTGATTTTAGAGGCAAAGGTGCAGAAAATCCCTGAGCTGCCTGCCTGGGCACCCTGGCACCAGTGGGTACCAGCAGGCAGGTGTCCCTGGGTAGTGACAAACCTGGTGTCTCCCTGAGTCACAATGCTTTGGGTGGACACCTGCCATTGCTGAGAGGGACCCTGAGACCTGGTGGGTGCCAGGCTGGGGCGATGCCCTGCAGGAGGAGATGCTCAGGAGTGAGCAGGGCAGGGTGGGATCACCCCTTCCTCAGCCCTGGTGACCTTTAGGTGTCCCTCTGGTGGGAGCCACGGCAGTGCTTGGCACAGCCTTCCAGCAGTAGGAGCCAGTAATTTGGCTTGGGAGCACCAGAAGCCATCAATCTGGGACCCAAATGATGGATGAAGGCCGCCTTTAATGCTGCCTTTACTGTTAGACCTTGCTTGGTTTTGCTGTGAGTAACGCAGATCCTTCCTCAGAGGCAAGCGCTGGCTCTGAAACCATTCTATAACTTTTTATTTTACAAGCTCTGCCCTGTGAACTGGGGGATGGATCTCCTTGCTCAAGGCTGGGGGCTCTGTGTTGAGCAGCCTGGCACATGGGGCAGTGAGGCAGGAGCCCTCCCCAGGCTGTGCAGTGTCCATCCCCTGTTAATCCCACTCAGAGTGAGTGTGGGGGCCCTGGGTGTGACTCTGTGGGCTTGCCATCAGCTGGGCAGCTCATCCATTTCATACAGGAATCGTGTCATTCTCCATCCTGGTGGCCCATGGAATTCCTCATCCCCTGGGGAAGGGCCCGTGGTTGGGGCTGCCAAGCCCCAGCACGTTGTTATTTTTAATTGGCTGAGCCAGGTGGGTGATGAGGCTGTGAGACGACTGTGCCATGGGCAGGGAGGGAGGATGTGGCTGGCTCTGGTCCCATCTGGAGGTGCTGCTGGAGTCTGCAGAATGGGGAGCAGTGCTGGGGGTCCTGGCAGGGTCTGGTGGGTCACTGGCCCAGGTAGTAGCAAGGTCTCATCACAGCTCTCAGCTGGAGAAATGCTGAGCTTCAGCCCTGCTCAAGGGTGTTCCTCTCTCAGGGTTTTGCTCCCCATGCTGTGTCTCAGTTTTCTCTGGTGGGCAGGGTGGGTCTGGCCAGTGGTGCCCGCTCATATTTGGGTTTGGGGACAGAGGAATGTGTCCCTGCATGGGTGATGTCTCAGCAGCTCAGGTCCCGTGATGCCACTTGCTCTCGGAGCTTCCTCACTCCATCACACCCCTCATCTGTGCTGCAGCAGCTTCTGTTCCCAGCCCAGTAGGAATACCCTCCCTTGAAAAGTATGGAGCTGGAGGAGCAGAGACTCCCCTTGCCCCCAGCAGGGTGAATCAGCTTGGGATTGTGGGAGGATCCCAGTGGAAAGTGCTCCCCAAGCCCTGGGGGCTGCCACGGCATCCTGAGGTGCTGTGGACAAAGGGTCTGGTCTGGCACCATGGATGGAGCTGCTGTGGGTTGTGCTGGGGCTGGAGACAGGGAACAAAGACGAGATTTGGGGGTGAGCCCCTTCACACCAGGGTCCTGCAGTGTCTCCCTACCTAATGTCCCCTCCCCTCCCTCCTCCCTGATCCCTCGGTCTCCCCCTACCTCCACACATCTCTTGCCTGGAATTCTCCGTTAATTAAATGACCATTAGAAGCCAAATCATGTTTTTGCCTTAATTAGAGTCTCCTGTCTCACTGCTGCGAGTTGAAACTCTGGCCCTGCGTGTCCCCCTCGTGACCAGCACTGGACGTGATGGGAGCACTGGGGGTCACTACCACTGCAAAAGGTCAGAGGGATGCCCTGGCATGGTGCCAGCGGGTCCAGCAGAGATGGGATCTCCTCCTCCAGCCTTTGTGCTGCTGACCCCAGAAGCAAAACACCCGCTGGCATCAAGACCCAGCTGGGGCACTGCCAAATATCTCAGCTGTACCTCGAAATCTCCACCTGCCCCGGGGCTGCACTGCAGGATCGTGCCGACTCCGTAGTTCCCAGGCTTCCCACGGGCACGGGGGTGGGAGGGAGCTCACCTTGGGACCAGTTTGGGATTTTCATTCCCAGGCATCCAAGGCCACACCTTGGCACAGGGCAATGCAGGTTTTGGGATCAGCTCCCCCAGTTCATGGAGATCTGGGAGGTCCCCCCGTCTCTACCCCAGCAGGACAGCTCAGCCCCGGCTTTGCCATCCCGTAAGGGAGCAGTAACTTCCCTCGATCGGGGTCTCCCGGGGACAATTCAGCACTCTGGGCTGGAGGGACCAGGGTTTGAGCCCCCCCGTCCCCGCCTGCCCGAGCCCAGCCCATGCCCCGTCAGCGCCGGCTGCGCTAATTGCTGCCTCAGCCTCATTAATCGTGGTTATTTGCTGGTTCTGCCCTCCGTCATCCCCACCGCCTTCCCGGAGGGCAGAGGGTCCGGCTGCCCCGGCGGAGGAGCGGGGGGCGTTTCCAGCAGCTGGATTCCCCAAATCCCCGACCCCTGGGTGCTGCCGTGCCCAGGGACATCCCGGTCTTCCTGTGCATCCCCAGATTCTCATCCTGCGTCTGATCCTTCTCTCCCGATCCCCTGCCGAGAGCATCCCCTCACATCCCGCTTCTCCCTGCGTTGTCCTCAAAGCCCCCCACCCCAACCAGTGAATCCCCCCTCTCCATCCATCCCCATCCCACCGCACAGGGAGCTGCTGCGAGGGCAATGGGTACCCAGGACGGGACCAGCACTGGGGAAACCCCGAATCCTCCTTATTTTGGCTCGTGGGATGTGCCGGGTGCTGCGGCAGCGTAGAGGGGGTCCCTGGGATGGAGGCTTTGCCGGAGGAGGAGGAGGGATGAAGGGCTCGGGAAGGGGATTTTCCGGCGTCTGAGCTGCTTTTCTGGATGCGGGGAATGCCCTGGAGATGGATGGGAACGGGATCGCCGGCTCCAGCCTGGGATTTCCATCCCGCCAGACCTTGGGGTGCTGCCGGCAAATGGAATGCGGCAAATGGAATGTGTAAATGGGAGGGGGACCGTCCATCCTCTCCCTCCCTGATCCGGGTGTAAATCACCGATGGAGCCAGGGGGGGTTACACCAGGAAGGGGCCAAATCCCCCACGGGACTGGTTTGGGGCTCAGCGCACTTTCTCAGGGTTCAGTATCAGCTTTAAGGCAGCTGGGGGGAGTTTTGGGGGCTGAGCCTGGAGGGGCTTTCTCTGGATACGGTCCCTGGGGTCTCTGCTGGAGGTGGGACCTGGGGGCTCCTTCTAGGCCAGATGTTTGCAGCTGGGGACACTGCTTGGCGGGTTGCAGGGTAACACATCATGCAGTGTAGACAGGGTGTTGGGGGTCTGGGGGCGGTGCAGTGAGCAGGAGTATGCATGGAGGGGGCTGGGGTGGTGTGTTAGGCGGTCTGGGAAGCTGCGGGACGGGGCACAGGATAATGCCCCGTGGGATACGGGGGTGCTGCACTGAGCAGTGCAGGATGAGGCACTGGGGGGGTATTAGTGGGGAAACGCCCCGTGGGGGTGATGGGTTGGCAGGGCCAGTGTAATGCACCGTGGGGTGCAGGAGACACATGCTGGGGGTCCAGAGCACAGGGGAGCAGAACAAAGCCCTGGGGGACTGGGGTAGCACGTGGGGGGCTGCAGGGTGCAGTGGAATGTGGGTGCAGGGGTGAAGCCCACCCTGTCCTGCTCCACGAGGAGCTCCCGGCAGTTTTGGGGAGGGGTGTGGGGTGGGTGCTACGATTCCCATCAGCATCCCAAATGGATGCTGCGCCCCAGGGCGGAGCTGGGGGGTCCCCAGGGGTCAGCAAGGCAGGAGGGGGCTCCTTCCCAGACAGTATCTTTTCTTGAAGCCTTAACCCACCTCGCTCTAGGGCCAAGGGCTGATAGAAATGGTTAATTATAACCCTCATATTTTATTTATGTCCTTAAGACCCTGAGATCTTGGCGGGCTGGGGTTGGGCGGTGGGGGAGCAGTGTGGGGCGAGGAGGGGCAGCTCCGAACCGGGGAGGAATAAGGAGGAAACTTGAAGCACTGGAGGAACCGCATCGCACCTCCCCGGCGGGGGCGGCCGAGGTCGCAGCGGGGATTTCGGGGGGCCGAGCTCCCTTCCCACCCCCCCTCGGCCGCTCGGCCCCTCGCCAGCGGCTGCCGCAGCTTGCAAAGAGGAGGGGGGGGGGGAAAAAAAAGGAAAAGAAAAATTGCAAAAGGAATAAAAAAAAAAAAGGCAGCGGAGCCGGAGCAGGACTGCAATGCAGTGCCGCAGCCCAGCCGCCGCACGGCTCTCCCGCAGCACGGGGGAGCGGGCAGGGACAGCGGGCTGGGGTGGGCACGGGGCTCTGGGACCGGCCCCTCTGCCCGGGCAGGTGCCGTGGGGCTGGGGGCAGCCCCAGCCAGGGCTTGGGGTGCCCTGCTTGTGCCCGGTGGGGGTGGGCGATGTGGCCAAGGACACCCAGTGAGGCGGTGGCACAGTGGGGACCGGCATCTGCAGGTGAAGGGATGTCCCCAAGGACACACTGCCCCCCTGCCCCACACACTGCCCCACAGCTTGCCCTCCCTGCCCCACACACTGCCCCACTGCCCGCCCACCTGCCCCAGGCATGGCAGCCTGGCTGCCCCCGACCTGCCCAGGCTGCCCCCATAGCATTGCCCCACACCTGCCCAGCCTGGCTCCCATGCAGGAGGGGGATCAAAGCTTGCCCCTCTCACATGGAGGGGCAGGGTCGCCCCTCTGGCCCCATGGCAGGGGCTGCAGGGTCCCAAAGGGCTGTAGGGCACTCATTTGGAGAGGGGGCAGCAACAGGGCTTGTCCCCACAGACCTCTCCAGTGCCTCAGTTTCCCCCAGTCCTCAGCTCTGCCAGCACCCCTTGAGCCCCAAAATGGAGCAATTAGTGATGCTAATTGTCTGTCCTGCTCGAAACTAGCCTCTGCAGTGAGGCCCGATGCTGCCTGCAGCCTCCCCAGCACCACAAAACCCTCCAGGCAGCCCCCAAAGCAGCCATTCCTTGGCCAAGAGCCTGCACTGCATCTCTGCCCTCAGGGACCTCTGTCCCCTCCTGGCCCCCAGGGTTCCCACACACACAGAGGGTCTGTGTGTGTGTGTGTGTGTAAGTGTCACTCAAACATGAGGACACACAGCCCCATGTGCAGGCGCTGGCAGAGCCACATGAGTGCTGTGTGTGCACACACAAGCACCCTGACATGGCCCTGGGCAGATGTGCTCACCTGGGTGTATGGCCATGTGCACACACCTGTCAGCACATGCAGAGGCTTTTACACACACACACACATCCTGTGCACAAGCACTTACACACCCTGTGCACAGTTACACACACACGTGTTCATGCCCTGTGCACACACACTTGCCATGTGTATGCCTTCACATGTTTGCCTGTCCCAAGCACACACACATGAATATGCTCTTACATACATTTACACACCTGCACAGATGTGCACCCACCCCCTGTGCCCGTGCACTGGCCCTTGCACACCCGTGCCCACACCAACAGGCTGACAGGGGTGCACAGACACACACATGGCCCTGCTCACACCCCTCCCCGTGCACACACGTAGACTACAGCACATGCCTGGCTGTGGGTGCTGAGTGGCCCTGGCTGTGCCCGTCCCCAGGGACGGTGGTGGCTCCGTGCAGTGGGATGTGAGCAGTATTGTGATCATTGCAGTGTCGTGACCACAGTAGGGCTGCTGCAGCCCCCAGTGCTGGGCTGGGTGCTCAAGGACTGGGGTGCTGGAGGGGGGGGGTCAGTTCATCTGAGTCAGAGTGCCCCCTCTGGGTGCTGCCCACCTTGTACAGCATGTTTGGATTCAAAGTGGGTGCCCTGGGGTGTGTGTGTTGTTGTGGGTTGCACACCTGGGGTCCCCCACCCCATGCTTGCTGCGGGGCTTACAGGATGTTGGTGGCCTGGACTCCCTGCCCTTTGTCCAGGGGTGCAGAGTGGAGCCAGGGCTTCCTGTCCCAGACCAGGGGGGAAGATCTAGCACTGGGGGGCTGCCTCCAGCAGCCTTGGGCCTCCACATCCTGATTCTCCTCCCACTGACCCCAGTGCACATGGGCAGTCATGGGAACAAATCTCTCAAGTGATGGGGACAAATCCGGACACACACCCAGGTGTCCTCAGCCTCTGGATGCTTTGGGGAGCTCTTGTGACCCTTGGCATAAAATAACTCTGAGCTGGATGGAGGTTAAATGCAGCAGCTCTTGGTTCATCCCAAGCAGGAGATGGGGGCTGTGGGGCACCTCCAGCATCCTGCTCCATCCCCCAGTGCTGAGTTTCAGGGAGCTGCAGCTGCATTGGCCTTGGGTGATGCTGATGGTGGTGTTTGCAGCAGTGGTAGTCCCTCCACAGGAGACATGGGTGAGACATTGGGTGGCAAAGCCTGTGCTATCTGGGTGGGAATCACGTAATTAGGTTGTTTAGTTGTGTGAAGGGCTGTTCCCCCAGACCCTCACACCATATTCTGCACAGCAGTAATGGTGCAGGAAGAAGTGCCTGGGTGTGGAGCCAAGCACTGGGTAACTCAGTGCTTGATTCACCTGAGGGGTGGCCCTTGCAGTGAGCTGAGCACCTTTTCCCTGGCCCCATGGGGGAGCGGGGCTGGCTGAGGGAACTCTGCAGGGCTGGGAGGTGGGCAGGAGACTCGAGTCACCCAGGACATGCTGCCTGTGAAATGGTGAAAGGGTCAACCCACTGACGTGCACACTGAGCCTTCCATGGCTGTGCAGAGCCAGCTCTTCCTTACTTCCATCCATCCTCAAGATATGCCCTGACAAAGCTCCCTGGAGCTGGAAGAAGAGCAGCGTGCTTCTCCTCTCCTGTTTCCAGATTTGGAAACTCCCACAGGGCTGGGAGTAAGTCCTGAGGATCCCACACCAGTGCTGGGTCCCTGCAGGTGCCCCATGCCTGGGACCCTGCCTAAAAAGAGGGGTCAGAGGCTGGCTTTGTCCAGACTGACCTCACTCATCTCTTCTGGGATGCAACATTCATCTCCTCATCCCATGGGGTCTTGTCAGGTGAATGTCCCCCCAGGAATGTCCCTGATGTCTCTGGGAGACTCTGAGCTGGTACCATGAAATGCTGAGTGATGCTCCTGGTGGCTTTGGAGCTATCAATGACCAGGGAACCCAGGGGTCATCTGGGCTTCCCATGAATGACCAGGGAACCCAGGGGTCATCTGGGCTTCCCATGAATGACCAGGGAACCCAGGGATCATCTGGGCTTCCCATCACTTGTGAGGGCTCCAGGTGTCCGACCTCTCACACCCACTGGGTCTGTGCCCCTCTAGCAGAAGATGGGGTGTCCTGCTGCAGCCCTGCTGTCCACGTTGCCCTCAGTGCTGCTGGGGATGGGGAGCAGCAGGGCCAGCAGGAACTGTGTGACCACCGAGGTGACGTTGTGTTTCAGGGAGCCCCTGAGCCACCATGACGTTCAAGCAAGCGTCCATGATGGCCCCGGAGGCCGCGGCCACCACGGTGCCCATGAGCACGATGGAGAACTCCACGGAGGCTGCGGGGCCGGGCGAGAGCAAGGAGGACATGTTCACCAAGCTGAGGGACAAGTTCATGAACGAGCTCAACAAGATCCCCCGTGAGTAGCTGCTCCTCTCCCGGGTGTCACCCTCCTCGTGGCCCCACCACCGTGCTGGCCCCGGGGCAGCACGTGGGACAGGGTGCTGTGGTGGCTGGGAGGGAGCTGCAGGGCTGACCACAGCACTGTTTTTTGCCTGCAGTTCCACCCTGGGCCCTCATCGCCATCGCGGTGGTAGCCGGGCTCCTCATCCTCACCTGCTGCTTCTGCATCTGCAAGAAGTGCTGCTGCAAGAAGAAGAAGAACAAGAAGGAGAAGGGCAAAGGCATGAAGAACGCCATGAACATGAAGGACATGAAGTCAGGCAACCAGGTGATGTCCTTCTGGGCTGCCTGGCCAACAGTTCTTCCACATGAGCCACGAGCTGCGTTGGGGCACTCATAGATCAGGCAACAGATTGGGATGGAGCCACCCAGGGATGGGACAATGCAGACAGGAGCCAGGGCCTGAGACAATAGCACTGTCTTCTTCCAGTGCCTGATGGGACCAGGCTCAAGCTGTTCTGCACCTGCCAGTGCTTCACCTGAATCAGAAAATGTTAAATTAATACCTTTCATCTCCCTGCCTTCCTCTGGGTTACCGTTTCACTGAGTCTTTAGCCAAGAGGGGAGGGCCACCAGGTCAAAACACCTGCCAGTTTGGGGTCCCCAAAAATTCACTGGCCAACAGGCAGGTGCTGGTACCTGGAGCAGACCTGGGGCTGCCTCCCCACCCTGGGGGCCAGCCCGAGGGAGGCTTTGGTACCCATAGGCTTGGGGCCACCCCAGCCATTTCAATGGCCTCGGCCCAGGGCTCTTTGGAGGGGATGGGAGATTTTGGGTGCCCGTTCCTGCTCTTCACCATGAGCATGTGGGCAGGGCTGGAGCAGGAGCAGTGGGAGACGTGGGGTGGGATTCCCCAGCGGAGAGCCAGGGCTGTATCCCCTGAGGTTCCATGGGCTTGTACAAACCCTGATCCCACACCCCCTCCATGGGTCTCTCAGTGCTCTGTGTGACGGGTTTCTCTTCCTTTGTGGTGCCCCTGCCATCCTTCCACCCTGCTGCCCTGGCTGCCTGGCCCTCTCCATCCTGGGACACCCTCCATGGTAAGTGTCACCATGAGCTTCCTTCTCCACCATCTGCTCCCAGGGTGGGTTGTGGGACCTCGAGACATGTCAGAGAGGAGATCCCCACCCCACGGACTGTGGCTTGGAGGGGCAGGAAGAGGGGTGGTTTTTCCTGGGAACAATTGGGGTATCTCTATTTCTGAGCCTATAAAGCCCTGTGATGGCTCTGCTAAGCCCTCAGCACTGGCTGTAATGCTCCCCCAAGCACGGGTTGGGGGGTACAGGACCCACCATGCTCACAAACACCAAACCTCCTTCCACTGGAGCTGACTCCTTGTCCTGGTGCCCTGAGGAAGCCCCTCATGCTGGACCAGCACTGGGGGCTCCCTGACAGCCACAAAGGCTGCTCCATCAGCGCTTCATGTCCCCAGCATGGGAGTCTCCTTTCCCCTGGTGAGGAGAATGTGGGTGTTGAGATGCCAGAAGGGTTGGGGTGCTGAGGTGCCCAGCAGTGTGGGGATGGGGGTGCTGGGCTGTGACTGTGCTGCTGAGCTGGGCACCCTGGCTGCCATTGCAGGACCAACAGGACGATGATGATGCAGAGACAGGTCTGACGGAAGGGGAAGGGGAGGAGGAGGAGAAGGAGCCGGAGAACCTGGGCAAGCTGCAGTTCTCCCTGGACTACGATTTCCAGGCGAACCAGGTGACGGAGGGGCTGAGGCTCAGCTGAGGAGTGGGGTTTGCCCAGGGGGGGTTTGGGAGGACAGTTCTCTGTGTTGGACCTGAGTGGCAGGGGAGGAAAGGAGGAGCTGGGAGCTGTGCCATGGGGAGTCCTGCCCCATGTCAGGGGAGATGAGCCCTTGGTATCTGCAGAGCATAGCTGGGCTGTCTTGCTGAGGACACCCTTCTGCCCCCTCCAGCTGACAGTGGGGATCCTCCAAGCTGCTGAACTGCCAGCCTTGGACATGGGAGGCACCTCCGACCCCTACGTCAAGGTGTTCCTGCTGCCTGACAAGAAGAAGAAGTATGAGACCAAAGTGCAGAAGAAGACACTCAACCCTGCCTTCAATGAGACCTTCACCTTCAAGGTGAGTCCTTTCACTCACAACACAGGACCTTTTCTCCCACTCCCATCCTTCCCACTGGCTGCACTGGTCCCGTATGCTGGGAGAGGGTGGTCCTGGCTCAGGGTCCTCTGAGCCCATTGCCAACCTGGTTGCTGTCCCTCTTTGTGCAGGTGCCCTACCAGGAGCTGGGTGGGAAGACGCTGGTGATGGCCATCTATGACTTTGACCGCTTCTCCAAGCACGACATCATCGGGGAGGTGAAGGTGCCCATGAACACGGTGGACCTGGGCCAGCCCATCGAGGAGTGGCGAGACCTGCAGAGTGGGGAGAAGGAGGAGGTGAGAGCCCACCCTCAGCCAGCTGGACCCTTGGCCACATGGGGTGCCATGCATGTCCTGGCTCTGAGTGCTGGGCAGGATCTGCCCTGTTGTTCCTCCGTGTAAAAAAGCTTTTTATCACAAAAAGTGACCAGTATAAAACATCCTGAGCTCTGTGCTGGGCCTGTCCTGCTCCAACCCCAGTGATCAAACCCCTGAGCTGGTGCATGGGGGGCCATCAGAGGCTGAGCAGGGTTTGGGGGGATCTGCCTGTGGGACTGTGTTCAAACACTGTGGTCTGATGCACTGGCATCTACTCCCTGCTTTCCTTGGCAGCCAGAGAAGCTGGGAGACATCTGCATCTCCCTCCGGTACGTGCCCACGGCCGGGAAACTCACTGTCTGCATCCTGGAGGCCAAGAACCTGAAGAAGATGGATGTTGGGGGTCTCTCAGGTGAGTGTTACTCAGGGCCAGCCTCCTCCTGTCCCACTGGGGGCTCTCCACCCTTTGTCAGGAGGGGCACTGGGGCCAGCAGTCTGGCAGGGCTTGGGGAAGACCCTCCAGTCCTTCCTCCTGCATTGGAGGCAGCCCAAGGTCTGGCTGATGGCGAGGGGAGACAGACATGGGATAAGTCATCATTCTAAATTTGGTGCCACACTGTGTCCACGACCAGCAACACTGCAGAACCTGGGTGGTGAAAATGCTCCTCTGCCATTTGCTCCTGATCCAGCTCCTCCTGGACTTTGGGGGCCAGAGACCTCAGGGAAGAGAATGTTTTGTGCTCAGAGAGTCTTCCCAACCCCATCCCAGGGCTGAGCTCTGTGCCCAGGAGTCCTCAGCACTTCCCAGAACTGCCTGAACCATGAGAAGATCAATACCTGCATGTCTGGAGGTGTTTATTGTGGGGTGTCCTGCTCCAGAAACAGGGGTGACAGATGTCACTCACCTCACAGACCAGCTGTCACTCCACTGTCCCAATCCCTCCTACAAGGGGGCCCTCAGGACAGAATCACAGAATCATTAATGTTGTAAAAGACCTCCAAGGTCTTCGAGTCCAACCTGTTACTGATCCCCACTTTGTTGACTAGACCAGAGCACTGAGTGACATGCCCAGTACCTTTTTGGATGGTGACTCCACCACCTCTCTGGGCAGCCCCTTCCAATGCTTGACAACCATTTTCAGTGAAGAAATTCTTCCTGATGTCCAACCTGAGCCTCCCCTGTTGCAGCTTGAGGCCATTTCTCCCAGACTAGTTCCTGGGAGCAGAGCCTGACCCTGAAGCTGGAGTTGGAGAGAGTGAGAAGGTCCTCACAAGCCTCCTTTTCTCCAGGCTGAACCTCCCCAGCTCCCTCATCTGTTCTTTATATGATTCTCCAGACCCTTCCCCACCTCTGTTGAATGTAGAAATGCTCCACCCCTTGGCCAGTTGCTCCCACAAATCCTCTCCAGCCCAACTATTTGACTTTGGTCCCCATCCACAAACCCAGAACTCCTTTACTCATGGACATCTCCACTTCACCCTGGGCTGAGATGCCTCTTGGGGCCAGGCTGACCACCATCCCCTGGGCATCTCATCCCTGGCTGACATACCCTCCTGACCCACAGATCCCTACGTGAAGATCCACCTGCTGCAGAATGGCAAGAGGTTGAAGAAGAAGAAGACCACAGTCAAGAAGAAGACCCTGAACCCCTACTTCAATGAGTCCTTCAGCTTTGAGATCCCCTTCGAGCAGATACAGGTTTGTCTGACAGCTCCCCTGGGGGGCAGACAAGGGGGAGGGTGATGGGGGATGTCCTGTTGCTGCCTGAGCCAATGTCCCAGCCTTCCCAGCAGCCTGAGCAGCTTCTGCCAAGCTCCTGGTCCCATGAGATCCCTCCAGTCCCGTCCTGGGCCTGGATTGATGCTGAGAGCAGCTGGTGCAGGGGCAGAGTTGGGAGGCTGGACAGTACCAATGGGAGATGCCACCACAACCCAGACCACAGCTGGAGCAGGGCTTTCCTCTGCTCCTGGTCCTACAGTGCTCACCCCAGTGAATAAGGATGCCCCAGTGGTCCTAAGGGCATTTTTGACCATTGGCCAGTGCCTTCTGCCCCTCCATATCCTGCCCAAGCCCCTGCACGTGCCTCCCCTCCAGCCCAGTAGCCCACAATTCTTACCCAGCCCCTTCACCACACCTTGGTGACCTTTCCCAGGTGAGTGAGGTCAGGATGAGCTGAACCCTCACCACGGCTCTGCAGCCCTGGGCTCCTCAGGGAAGGACATGGATGAAGCACAGAGGGCCCAACCCAAAAATGGGCTACAGCAGAGCTCAGCCTTGGGGGATCCCTGTGGCACCCGGGGACCACAGAGCCACCACAGTGCTATGCCTTTCCCCCCCTCTAAAGAAGGTTTCCTCCTTTAGAAAGTGCAAGTGGTCATCACGGTGCTGGACTACGACAAGCTGGGGAAGAACGAGGCCATCGGCAAGATCTTCACGGGCTGCAACTCCACGGGCACGGAGCTGCGGCACTGGTCCGACATGCTGGCCAACCCCCGGCGGCCCATTGCCCAGTGGCACTCGCTGAAGCCAGAGGAAGAAGTAGATGCAGCCCTCGGGAAGAACAAATAGGCGGCTCTGGCGGCGGGCGCGGCACTGCGGACAGTCGACGCGGCCCAGAGCTACGGATACCTCAGTTCTGCAACCTTCCATCTCGGTTTTTTTTGTTCTGTTTTGAGTTGAAATGCCCTCTGACGGCTCTGGAAGGGTTTCCAGGCAGTCCCAATAGCTTCCAGGGGAAGAGGTTAAAGACACGGATGGTTCTTTTCGTTCTTCGGCATCCGCTCCCTTGTGCTGCATGTCCCATCACCTCCGCTCGCCATCCCTTCCCAGTGCAAAGCCACCGGCACGCCTGGGGCCTTCCCTGGCAGTCACGTCACCAGCCTGCAGCACTGCTGCTGCCATCCTTCCCTAGGGATCTGTGGGAACCCCTGGAACGATGCACGGAGGTGATACAGAGACTGATGGTGTGAGGTGACCAGACCCACTGTGCTTGCTCGGGGCGTGATCGGCTGTGGGACAGCAAAACAGTGGAGAAGAACCTCTGGAGAGACCCAGGTGCCTCCCCCTGTTCTTCCCCAGGGGTGGCCGAGTGCCCCTGGCCAGTTCCAGGTTTGAGTCCTCGGGGGAGAGGTTTGCAGTGGGTCTCTGTGGCTGCTGTCTTGTTGGGGTGCTGATCCCTCAGCATTGCAGCTGGAGCTGTGGGGGCCTCTCTGAGCATGGGGAGCTGCTCTGAGGAGACACACGGTGGGATGTGGATACACCATCAATGCCATGAGGATTATCAGCACCACCACCTACATTTCATCCCAGAGGCCAAACAAGGGCAGCGCTGGGTGATTTGCATTTGTGTCTCACCGTGCTTGGTGAAACCTGTAGGTCAAGATGCTTCCCCAAGACGGGTTTATGCTGAGAGGTCTCCAGCTGTGGTGGAGGCAGCCCCCCAGAGCAGTGCCAGGTGCCTCCCCAGAGACCATCCCTCGTGTGTCCCCAGGGCTCAGCCCCACTGTAGGCACCCCAGCACAGCCTGTGGGCAGCTGGGGGGCTACGGGGAGCTCCAGCCCCACCACTGCACCCCACCTGATGCAGGTGGGGATGGCAAGAGCAAGGGACCAAAGCCCCTGACCCCCACAAGCTGCTACTCTCCACCAGGCCATTGGCTGCCGAATCTACTCCATCCCACTCCCCTCAGGGGGGATAAGCCATATCCGTGCCCCTGACAGAAGCAAGAGCTTCTCCAGGCCACCTTTCCCACTGACAGACCCAGCGCCTGAGATGGAAAGCCAACCCTGTTCCCTGCAGCTGGAGGGGACCCAGCAGCCCTGCCCAGTTCAGCCCAGTTTGCACTGGAGCTCTGACATGAGCCAGTGTCCCCGTCCCAGCTCCAACTCCCTGTCAGCTCATGCTCGTGTCTCCACTTGGCTTCCTCAGCCTGGGTTTTGGGGGTTCTGGCACAGTGCAAAGGGTGTCACTGCAATGGAGCTGAGCCCTGGGGGTGCCCCAGCACTGGGGACATGCTCTGGGGGTCCAACACCTGGGCTGGGACCTTGGTGGAGAGTGTCCTGAGTCTGGGGACAAAGTGCCAAAACAGCTCAGCCCGGTGCTGTTGGATGCTTCAGCAGCTCCCACAGCTCCCCCACTTCCCAAAGGGCATCCTGGCCCTGGCTGGAGGTGGGGAGATGATGGGAAACTTGGCTCAGATGGACACAGGGATCAGCCCTTGCCCCTGGAAGGATGTGCAGCTCTGGGACAAGTCCCCAGGGAGGGATGTCTCCCTCCTTAGGAGGTTTGGGGCTTGGATAGCCAAGCTGTTGTGTGATGGTGGGGGAAAGTTGGACCAGGGAAATACAATGACCACCTCCACCATGGCTGTGCTTGGCCCATGCCAAACATCACATCAAGTTTGCAGGGGTCATCAAGCAAGTGGTCCCACAAGGCCATCTCCAGCTTTAATTAGTCCCTTTTCCTAATCGATGCATCAGTGGCAGCAAACAGGTCTTGCCCTGCTCCTGTAGCCAAAGAAGTCTCGGGATGCTTTTAGTTCATGGGGAGCTGGGGGGTGTGGATGCCCCATGGCCAGGAGCACTGGCTGGATTCAGTCTCACTTTGGGTTCCATCCAGGCACAGCATGGGGGACGTTTGCCTTACGTGGAAATGGGTTAAAAAGAAGGAATTGGAAAGAGCACTGAAATCCTGTTTGCAGTCAGAGAGCGTGCACAGCCCCACAGCCTCCCCTGGGGAGCAGGTGGAGGTGTGCACATGTGAATACCTGCACACCTGCACACCCCACCACACCCCCCTCCTGTGCACCCCCATCCACACCCCTCCACTCTCGCAGCCCACCTGCACCCCCAGACCAGCCTCATTGCCCAGGGTCTCACCAGGACCAGAGATCCCACCTGGCTGGTTTTCCATCCAGACTCTCTAAGCCTTGGGGGAGGGGGAAGACTGTGACTTTAATACATAATTTATTTTTTTTTTAAATAAAAAAGGGAAAACCAACCAACACGTTGAAGCCATCTGCGCTGCCTCTGACCCCCCCCCCCCCCTTAGCTGTGTGTAGGTAAAATATATGGAGACATAGCTGTATATACCACGAGCAGTGCATGTGATGCAGCCACGTAGCAGTAGCAGCATGGCCCCAGCCCGGCGCTGCCACCACCCCGGCACCGCCGTCCCCACCTCCGGCCTCCAGCGAGGCAGGAGATGGCAACCAACAAAACTCATCGCTCGAGAGCTCTCCACCGCCCTGGATATTTCCCCCCACCCCGAATAAAATGACCCCCCCCCAATAAAATCATGCAAAAGAAGAAAATAATGCCAAGAAACAAAGCATGCCAAGCCCGGCCCGCCAGCGGAGGGTGAGCCATCACCGACGCAGCCGTGACGTCCCCGTGTGTCTTGTTGCTGTTCCTCGTCGCGTTTGTCCCATGGCCGGGTAGCGGCGACATCGTGGCTTCCGTGTCCTGTGTCGCATTGGTGCATCTCCCCGCAGAGCAACTTTAGAAGCCATACTAGAGCACGGTGCGCCGGGACCCCACGGGGCCAGCCCCGCGGCGAGCCGTGACCTCCTTCCCCCCATGTGTCCACTGTCCCCTGGTCTCGTGGGGCTGCCAGGACGAGCCGCATGAGCCACCGCCTCGGTGGCCACGGGTGCCAACAGGGCACAACGGGGCAGTGCTGGGCACACGTGCCCGGGGCCGAGCTGCTGGTGGCATTTCTGTCATGGGGAAAAGGCTTGTTTGGAGCAATTCTGGTTATTTCTGCCGTGTCCAGTCGGGTGGTTTGGGTTTTGGGGATGAGAGCTGGCATTCTCCTCTTGTGGCCACGCTGTGGAACAAACCCAGCTGTGCCACGGAGACGCTCCTGGGATTAAAAGGAAGAGAAGGTGGTGAGTCTTGGCAACAAGCTCTGCTTTCTTCTCCTTTTCTCCCTCACACTGGAAGGGAGGAGCCAGCCCCTTTGGGAGTCGCGGGCTCGGCCATTCCTGCACCCCAAGTGCTGGCCCCGCTCTGCCCCGTCCCGGCCTCGCAGCGCTCGGCTCCGGCGGGAGCTGCTTTTAATGCCCCTTCCCCTCGTGTGGACTCTGTCGTTCCCGTCTCTGATCGTTCGATGGTTATTTTGTAAAGATCTCTGTCTCCTTATTAAAGAAACGAGCTGAAAGGATCTGCTGCCCTTCTGGTCTTGCTGCTGGGGCTCAGGGGGCATCCGCAGAGAGGGGCAGGTCTCAGGGCAGTGAGCCCAGGGAGGAGGGAGGGATGGAGGTGTGAGGGGAACCCCAAGAGGGCCCAGATCCCCCCAAACATAGAACAGTGGAATTGTTAAGGTTGGAAAAGCCCTCTAAGATCATTGAGCCCAACGTTCCCCAACACTGCCATGGTCACCACTAACCATGTCCCCAGGTGTCACACCCACACACCATTTGAACAGTTCCAGGGATGGTGACTCCACCACTGCCCTGGGCAGCTGTGCCAGTGCCTGACAACCCTTTCCATGAAGAAATTTTCCCCAATATCCACCCTAAACCTTCTCTGGCATAACTTGAGGCTGTTTCCCCTTCTCCTGTCCCTGTTCCCTGGGAGCAGAGCCCGACCCTCCTGGCTCCCCCTTCCTGTCAAGGAATTGCAGACAGTGAGAAGGTTGCCCTGAGCCTCCTTTTCTCCAGGCTGAGCCCCCCCCAGCTCCCTTTGACTTGTCCCCAGCCCTCAGCCCCAGTCCAAGGCTGAGTGTGGCCTGCCCAGACATGGGGCACAGGTATCAAAGGTCCCCACCACATCCTTCACTCCCAGCACAGTGTGGTCCATACAGTCATGTTGAAGTCCTACCCTCCTTCACAGAGGTGCTGGACACCCCGAGCCCCAAGGGAAGAGCTCAACCTGCTCCAACCACCTCCGAGGTCCACAACACGTGCAGGTTTCCTTCACATGGGACAGAGGATCCCAGATGTGACAACATCACCAGCCCCTGTATTTGCCACACTTTGTCCTGACCAAACTCTTGAGCAGAGCAAAGACAGGATTTGGCACCACAGAGAAGGGCCTGACCCACAATGTCATTCCAGGGAGCAGACAAGACCCTTTCCTGTTTGCCTTCCCACTGGAGGGAGGCTTTTAGGGATGTGCCTGCCAGTTCCTTCTTTTCATCTTCCCCTGAACAGGCACCTCTGTTGCAGCTACAGAGCATTTGTGCTTTTATGGATGATGGATATTGTGGGGTCATGAGAATTGTGGGAGAAACAGGGAGTTTTAGTCTGAAAAACTTTCAGTTCCAGAAAGACGGAAGCAAAGTCAAAGCTTCTATTTTATCAACTCTTATTTTATTCATTTATAAATACTGTTGTGTTTACAAGCATCATAGCTGTGAATATTATTCCCAAACTTTCAAACACACTTATAATACTATATAACAACAACCAGTAAAACAAATCATTCATCTCAGGGTTTGAAAGGCCACTCAAAAGTTGCATAAAAATACATTCTCTCCCCATCTCGTCAGCCAGTCCTGCTTCTCCAAGAAGTTTATTTACAAAGAGCCATCATCAAACTTGCAGCCACAACAGGCGGGTTCACCCCAAGCAATAAAAATTAATTCACCCCAAGCAATTGCTTAGAAAAAAAAGCTCGTGTTCCCCAAGGGAAACCACGTCTGGCAAATGCTCTGGTTCCAGGAGGGATCAGTTTTAAAACCTGCTCGCTCCACACCCTGTCCCAAGCTCAGGGTTCAAGGTGTCCTGTTCGTCACCTCCTCAGTGCACTGGTTATGTCAGGCATGAAGTGAGCCCAAAAAAATTCATTCTCAGGGGTTTGGGTTGCAGCTGTGCCATCGTCATGAAACGCTCACAGCTTTGGCTGGTCAGGGACACGGAGCTGTGGAGGCCTCCCCCCGGGGGGAATCCAGTGCTAAGCAGACACTTCAGCTAAAGTGGTTTGGCTTTGCAAGGTGCCACGCAGAGGAACGAGGCTCCCACAGCCTTCCCATACTGTTCCTTAGGAAAAACACACTGATGTCCTGCTAGGAAGGGGCAAAACATCAGTGTGGGAGGGGTTTGTCAGACTGGGTTGAACCCTCTCCCTAAAAACAGACACCAGGCTTTTTCCTGCTGCCAGAACCCGCCTCGTGAGAAGAACAGGATCTTCAGTGTGAACTCTCATGCTCACCCTGCTGGGTTGCACGGCCTGGCGCACGCTGGCCCACCACCACCAGCTGGTGAGCATCTTCTCCCCTGGCTCCTGATCTCCTGATCAGAGCCCAGAGCTCGAGGCTGAAGCGAGGAGTGGGTCACCAAGAGAGAAAACATCAAGAACGGCAGAAGAACTCACATAAAGAGTGCACCAAGAGGGAATGGCGTGCAGGGGAAGCATTGACCGGATCTCAAGACTTAAAGCTGTTAAATAGAGCAGGGTTAAAATCAAGGAATATAAAAAGGATGCCTGGCTTAGGCAGTGCTCTGCAGAAACCCTGATGCCTTTACCAGCTTTGGTCTCTTCCTCCCAAAGCTCAGCAGCAGAGGAAGGGCCTCAGTGCACCAGGAGAAATGGCGCCAACACCGCGCAAACAGCTCCGCTGGCTGGAGAGGAACCTCTGGCCAGAGCTGCCTGGGGAAAGAGGGCAGCTCAGGAAGAGCAAGAGAGGTGGGAACAGGCAGGACAGGGAGGGGAAGGGGGGAAAATGGAGAATTAGGAGGGGGGAAAAATAAACAAGGAGAAAAAACCCAAAGGCGAGGAAAATAAAGATGCTTTCTGAGGCAATAACCAGCAAAAGGTTCCAAGATTGCCTGATAAATTTTACCCTGTTGAGCAAGCTCAAGTCTTTTGCTCATGTTCAAGTATCTCATCTCTCTCTGCCAGAGCAGAGAGTCACCCAAGCCCATCATCAGCAGAGCTGCTTGGGAACGTGGGCAGAGCTGCTTCGTGGCCACCTCCAGGTACAGCAACCAAGACTGCAGCCCTTGGCCAGACAGAGCTGGGAGTCCAAGGACAAAGGGAATGAAAGGACAAATATGGAAGGATGCACATGGGAGAGTGGTTTGGATACAGCAAGTCTCAGAGAGGGAAGGTATTGTTCAAGAGGAGTCAGTTAAGGGGAAGCTCAACAGACCTGATGACAGGTCCCACAGCATGGAGAGAGGAGCCAATGTCTGAATGCCCATGGGAAGAACAATTCCAAGCTGTTCTGAGTGCATATAAGATTAAAGAGGGGTATTTTTAGAGGTTTCCTTCAAGGTCAAGGCTTATCACAAGCTTTTGACAGGTTAGAAGACTTTCATCACAGTGATTCAGTTCCCAGCAGCTCTTTGTCTGTCTGACACCAACACACCCTCACCTTTCCAAGGCTCCACGGTCCTCTGCCTTGGAGCCCAGCTGTGCCAAGGGTGGGTGGGACAGGACTCTGGCATTCCCCCTCTGCAAATCAAAGTGAGGTACCCAAACTACCAGACCAGACTCCACTACGGGGCTCTGCCTTCAAGGAGACGGCAGAATGTCCCAGATGGCTGTGAGGATGGAGAGGCTGGTTTCTGGTGTGGGCACAGCTCTCTGCGAGGTGATTCATGCTCACACATGTGTGAAAGCAGCAGAGGGTCTCTAGGGGTTCAAGCTTGTCCTTCAGAAAGCTCAGAAGTACCTGTGATACATCCTGTCCCGAGGAACAAGAGTCCAAGTGGGATTGCAAGTCACTAATTACAGACAGGAGCCCTGGAAGGACACCTGACATGGAATCACCCAGGCTGGGGGCAAGGGAGGGATAAGGGTCTGACATTGACTGCCAGTGCTGATGTTACTGAACAGGTTCAAAATCTCATCTTAAATAAAGGGCTGGGTCTACAGGGAGAAAGGAGGAGAAGGTCTCTGTGCAAAGCAGCTGGTCAGCCTGTGACAGACATGAGCCCAGGTGGCTTTCACAGCATCACATTTAGCCAGAGTTCCACATCTCAGTGGGTTGATGTGCATCCTCAGAGTCCCAGCCCATGTTCACATCTCCCACCTCTACAGGGCTTGGATGTGCTGGATTAGTTCTTCAGGTGTCACTTGTTACAGTAGGAGCTTTCCACTCCAGGTCAGAGTCCAACACCAAATACTGGGATTCTGGAAGAAGTTTTGGCAACTCAAACCCAGTCCTCACGTTTCTCCCTTGAATAAAACATCCGAGATACCACAACATGCTTAAATTAAAAATAAAATGGCAGGGGGGTGTGTGGGGGGGGGGAGGGAGGGGCAGAAAGGGAATGTACAGCAAAGGGCAGGTCAAGGCAGGTGTG
>JAWWEE010000069.1:623004-636745 GCA_035221455.1 Xenops minutus | reverse complement strand
ATCCATCCCTCCATCCATCCCTCCATTCATCCCTCCATCCATCCATCCATCCCTCCCTCCATCCATCCATCCCTCCATCCATCCCTCCATCCATCCCTCCATCCATCCATCCCTCCATCCATCCATCCATCCATCCCTTCACCCGCCCGAGCTGTGCCAGCTGTCTGTGCTCAGTGAGGACAGACGGACATGGCATGTCTGTCCTCAGATAAATCACACCAGGAGATGCTGGAGGATGATTATACTGAAAGTCACTTCTTTTGGTGGTACCAAAAGCAGCTGAGGTCACTTGGTCAGTTCAGACTGCAGAAGAGGAGCCGAAGGTCAGACCTCATCAGGGTTTGCAGCTTCCTCATGTGAGGCAGCACCGATCTCTGCTCTCTGTGACAGTGACAGGACCTGAAGGAGTGGCTGGAGCCATGTCAGGGGAGGTTTAGGCTGGATATTAGGAAAAGGTTCTTCTCCCAGCTGGTGGTTGGACACTGGAACAGACTCCCCAAGGTAGTGGTCATGGCCTCAAACCTGCCAGAGCTCAAGGAGCATTTGGACAATGTTCTTGCGCTCATGATGGGATTGCTGGGGTGCCTGTGCAGAGGCAGGAGTTGGACTCCATGATCCCCATGGGTCCCTCCCAGCTCAAGAGATTCCATGATTCTGTGATACAATGGATAATAAACATCCTCTGTTTCATCCCAGGGCTCCCAGCTGGCAGAAAACACCCAACATATGTAAAATGTGGTGTCGTGCTACGCCAGGTAGAAAGAATTGTGGTCGTTTCAGAGACCACCTTTGTTTTTCCACACCAACATAGCACGAAACCTCAGCATGGTCCTAATCAGCTGCCACTCAGCCTCAGCACGCTGCACAGCCCACAGAAATGATCATTTATGTAAAAATGTATGTGTGCTGCAGGTAGGCCAGGCTCCTGTTTATCCAAGAAACCCAGCAAAGGCTGCGAAGCTGGGACTGGAGCCAGGAGCAAAGACCAGGATCTGGACGATACTGCTGCGATTGCTTATCACTCTGCTTGATACTTGGCTTAGCCAAAGCAGGTTTCTCAGTTCAGCTGTACCTGCCTTCAATTAAAGGATTTTGTGCTGCAACACTGGGGGAAAACAAAAACGCCTGGAGCGTGCACGATGGCCGAGGTCAGGAGCTGCTACAGAATAAAGAAGCTTCTGTGACCTTCAAGAAAAATTGCTCTGTTAAGTTGGGACCTCGGGCACTTGGCATTGAATTCAGCTCAGTGCAAATGCTAATTTTCTCTCTCCTGCCTCAGCCAAGGTTCTGGATCTCCAGTCGAATTCTGCAGTCACTCAGGGAAATGCTGCACCACTCTGTCACCTTCGCCAGAGGTCTGAGGGGAAGCTCTGCCACCAAGGTTCTTGAGATTACTGAGCCTGTCCTGCTCCTCTGCACTTCTCAATGGCTTCATTAGCAGGGGTTGCACTCCTGACAGGAACCAAGCTCATTCCTTCAAGCACAGCCTGAAGCACAAAGCATTTCTGTCACCTGTGCCTCCTCTTCCTCACACGCTGCAAGGAGTGTGAGGAGTCCTGGCCAAGAGATGTGATGTGCAGAACTGGACACAAACAGCCCTGGAACAAGCAGCTGGATGTGAGCCTTGCTGGATCTGTTCAATCCAAAGGCCAGTGGGAAGAATTCCCCAGACCAACCTGAGACCTAATGACCTGACAGGTTTGGTGGTTTCCACCTGCTGTTCTCCACAATAAAGGAAACTGGTGGATTTGCTTATTCCTTCACAGTTCCTTGTTTGTTCCTTCAGACTCTGCTTGACAGCTACTCAGGCAGTGCAAGGAGCAGGAATTCCAACCAGAATTAACAGATATTTTTCCTGGCTCAACTTCCCACACTAGAGCCTAACAGGGATGCTCTGTGGAGGTTCTCTCTCTGCTGGCAAACACAGTAGGGCTGACTCTCCCACTTCAAGGCACAAGAGTGGACACAAAAGGGCTTTTCCATATGCACAGGTCCAATTCAATGCTTCTTTCTTCAGAGATTTGATACTCCTTTTTATCAAGTGGCTGTCAAAAAAGACATGTCACAGTGCCCTCAGGTGCTTACTCACCACATGCTCAAGGTTTTGCAAACACTGCTGAAAACGTAGCAGTGCTTCAGGAGAATTTGTCTATTTATTCTGGTAAGAAAGGGCCACTTTGGTTGTTTGATGCAGCAAGAAAAGTGCAGGGAGCAGAGTCAGCACCACTCTCGAGGACCTGAAGCTCATTTTCAGCCAGACCACAGACTCCTTCAGCTCACATCTCTTGGGGTGAGAACAGGTCCAGCCTCTGGCAGTGGACAGTCCCTCTGCACTACCTTGGCTTCCATCGCTGTGCAGCTCCAGACTATCCAGAGGCACTTTGACTGTGTTCAGTAGTCCCTACAGGCACCTTCCTTCATTAATTGCTCTCCAAACCAGTGTAAATGTTTCCAAACGGAGAGGCCACTAGAGGACACCACCTTGTCTTCTTACTCCATGGGCTGAGCTGGTTTGCAGGGGACCAACACAAACTGCTCCTGCCTGTATTTCTCTTGAAGGCCACAATTCTTTAATAACAGGAGGGTCTCTGCAGAAAAAGGTTGCTCACTGAACAAAGAGTTTGTAATTTAGGCTTACTCAGTCCTTTCTCCTCCCCCTCCAGGCTCACACATCCACACTTATTTTCTCCTCTGTGAGAGAACAAGAGCCTTTACAGAGGACTCCACCACATCATTTTGCTACTCATCACAGCAGAAGATGCAGCACAAGCCACTGGTCCCTTCAAAGATGTGTGCTTGGTAAAAATGTGGAGCTTCAAACAGAAACCTCCTCCATGGTGGCAGGAACGCGTTTCCATCAGGGAACCAGGAGAGCTCTCAGGTGGGTCCTTCCTTCTGAAAGAAGCTTGGTGCCACCCAGCTCATGCTCAAAGGGGATGGAAGCGTGGGCACAGAGCAAAGGGGACACCCATTCTGTGAGCACGAGCGCTAAAACGCAGTGTGACACGGGCAGAGCTGCAGACCCAGTGGGAAGGCTTAGGTGCACAGACAGCAAGATGCTGCCTCCTGCTCCACAGTGCTCAGCCCCTGCTGCCAGGGCAGGAGAGAACCATCCTCGAGGTGGCACCATGAGAGAGAGAACGCATTGGAGCGGTCGGTGGCGATGGCTCGTGACACTAAGCCATGCTGCACATCTCCCCAGGAGGCAAATTCCTCTTGGCTGAAATGATCCCAGGCTGCCCCAGCCTGCCAGTGACATGCTTTGGGAAAGGGAACACAACCACTCTGTGTTTTATCCTGGCCAGTGTGCATGAGCTCAAAAGCCAGCCTTGTCTTCTTACCCATCCGGAGAGAACTTCAGCGGCTTAACTTGGGCTGCAGACTAGTCAGAGCACAGGGGGTCAGCACACTGGAACTCAGCGATGCCACAAAAGGTTAGTTTGGGAAGGCATTTAAGGAGAACAGCTTTCACTGTTCTCGGATCAAACAGCAGAACAAATCAAACATTGGAGCAATCAGATGAATGAGAACAGGACAGTTTATTAGCATTTCGTGTTTGGAGAACAGGGCCATTAAAGCCTGACTGCAGAAAGGAACAGGAGTCCCTTCCCATGGACATGCTTAATATCCTCCTCTTGGGCCCAAAAGACACGAATACAAAATGGAATAGACACAGTGAAGATTATTTCTTACCTTCATCTCCTCCTCCATTTCAGAGAGTTTCCGCTCCAGGGCTCGCTTTTCCTGTTTACAAGGATTCATAACAAAGAGGGTCACAAGGACTTAAAAGAAAAATTGACAGTATATTTTCTCTTACAGAAAAATAAATCTGTAGGAGCATTCACTGAAGAGCATCCCAAAGCAAGGCAGAGGAAACAACCAGGAGCTCATCAGATGGGACAGGGCAGCTGGCAAAGCAGCAGGAATATGTGCTGGGGCCATTTGGGCAGATCCTCAGCTCTATTCATCCCCCTAATGAAATTATCCCCCATTTTCAGTGATGCCAGTTCTCAGGAGCTGCTGAGGTAATGTGATTTTGAGCTCTGTAGGTGAAGCCATGGATTTACTTAGACTCCACTACAGGAGGCAACGAGAAAAGTCACTGAGCTGCTTGAATAGGAAAGAGAGAACAGGGAAAGGAAATTCCCTGCCTGGAAATCCGGCTTCTCCCAGATTAATTTAGGGCTGCAAAGCTGACTGCCTTAAGTGTCTTTTGGAAAGTGAGGATCACACATATAGGCTCTGCCATGTGCTGATGGTGCTCTTAGCTAGAGCCTGTGCCAAGGGGCAGGCCTGGGCTCCTTCAATGACACTCCCAACATGAGGGGGCTCAAAATGTCCCAGGGACATGCCCTGAGAAGTGGGAAATGGGAAATGTGGGTCAGACACAGGATTTACACTCTCTGCCCTGCTCTTTTGCCCTCTGCAGAGACATGAGGACAGCAGAGTGAGGAAAATGCAGCTGCTCAGTGTGGCTGTGGATGATGAGTTCTGGGTCACTTTTTGTCCACAGCACGCTTCATCCAGGGATTCATCAGTGCAAAATACATGAGCCATCCTGGAAACAGCTAATGCCATCTTCACTGAGAACAGTCAGGCTCTTTTTGACTCTCTAACTCTCAGAAACCTGTATTTGTGGCTGTTGTGATCCTAATTCAACAAAAATCATGCTAGATATTGCCCTAACTTCAATGAGACCAAGTGCAAGGTCCTGCCCCTGGGCTGGGGCAAACCCTGGTATCAACCCAGGCTGAGGGATGAAGGCTTTTGCTTTGTTCCCCCACCACCCCAAATCAGTCTTTATTTAGGATCAAGAATATTTTAAAGCATAATGGACCAACAGTCTCTTAGTGTGATACAACCCATTGGTCTGCAGCTTCCTCTAAGTAAAGAGAGAAATCAGAACGAAGCTGATGTGCAAAGAGAGCAGCAGAGTCTCAGGCCCTGAAAAGGTCAGAACACAATTATCACTGTGAGCTGCTCTGCAAGGCAAAAATGCAACTTATCTTTTAATTAACACTTTCCTTCTAGAAATGACTCTGCCCTGCTCAGCAACACGAGGCAAGGACTGCGACTCAGAAGAAAGCAGAGACACGTACCCTCTTCTCCATCTCCAGCATGCTGGACCGGTCAGAAGTTTTCTCCTGTTTCTGCTATGGAAGTTAAAAATAGAAAGTGATTAAGCCCCAGAGCACTCAAAGGGTGCAGCACAAAGGCTGAGACAGCCCACAGATGCTCCTGCCCAGAGAAGCAGCAAGTCTTTACAGAATCACTCACTTATTGCTGTGAAAAATAACAGTCTCCTCTATAGCACCTTCCCTCCCAAGAGAATCCTTCCAGGAGCTTTGCCCCCTTTCCCATCCTGGAACAAATGTTGGTTTGTTATGCTCGGTGCTCAGTTTCTCCAGTCAGGACCTGGATTTTCCCTTACCTGGGCTGCTTTTTCCAACTTGGCTTTGATGTCAGCCAGCTCAAGCTGGGCTTCTTGCAGCTTTGACTTCAGCTTTTGATTTTCAGACAGGGCGCTCTCGTATAACTGAAATACAAAACAAGAGCTCAGTTACTCAGGATGCTGCTGGTTAATTAACCCCATCCTGCTGTGCTGCTCTGAGCAGACACGTGCCCTCAGCACCGAGCTGTGGGGTTGGATTTGCTCCCCCATGTCAGGAGATGAGAACAGCAAACACAGTCTGGATGCCTTACTTGTGTTTCTGTAATTCTTATGAAATAAGAAAACAGCAGTGAATTTTGTAGGGAGTTTAAACACAGCCAAGAGGCAAAGAAAAAGGATGTCTTAAATTTAGGTAATTCTTTACTCAGAGGGTGGTGAGGCTGCCCAGAGAAGCTGTGGCTGCCCCATCCTTAGAAGTGTTCAAGGCCAGGTTGGAAGGGGTTGGAGCAACCTGGGTTAGTGAAAAGTGCCCCTGCCTATGGCAGAGGGTGGAACTGGATGATCTTTAAGGTCTCTTCCAACCCAAACCTTTCCTTGTTCCCACGAACCACATAAAACAAAAATAAAATTTCTCCCTTTCTTCCCACAGACTCTCAGGGCAGGTTTCTGCAGCGACATGCAGGTTCTATGGTGTGTGTGGTGACAAAACATGCTTAAAAAAATCCTACTTTTTTATAGTCCCTGTTGCTCTCGTCCTCTGCCCGGCTGCTGAGCGCGGCCAGCCGGTTCTCCCTGCGGCTGTAGGCACTGGAGCGGCTGGAGGCACGGTCGCTGTACGACGACTCACTGGTGGTGGGGTTTGTAGCTGCTTCCAACCTGAAAAGGGATGAAGATCCAGCACTGTGGAGCTGCTGTGACTGGGAACAGCCAGCACAGACCCAACTGGTTGGGACTTGGAGGCCTTGGCAGTCCTGGATGAGCTGGGCATGGTTGGGCATCACAGCCCAAAACCCGCAGCCACCACGCTGTGACAACAGGGACACATCTCCTGGCTCCCAGGGCAGTGACTTCCCATGGACCTCTCTAATCCTTGTGCTGGGAATGGGTTCCATTTCTAACAGAGCACTAAGGGGTTTTGGTCTCTGCAGTTAAATAACTTGGGGAGAAAAGTACAGAAGCAAACTGGCCCCACAGCTGAGCTCAGGAAAGGACCACGTGGTCAGTACCAGAGCAGCTGTGAAGCATAGGGAGTCCCTCTCCTTCAGGGAACAGGGCTTGGCTTCAAAGCCATACAAAAACATGCTGTCAATAAATATTTCATAGAAAAAAAATTAAAAAGAAGAAAATTCTTACCTGGAAAGTCTTTCATGCTGAAGGGGGGGAAAAAAGAAAGAAAAAGGGAATTAATAATGAGGAGAATTAAAGGTTCAACTCAACAACTGCAGAGCTGCCAGGCGCAGTGATTTCCCACCTCTGCTACCAGCAGCCAGATCATGTCAGGCTGCACAGAGATTTCCCAGTACAAACTGGGAATCTCCAATCCCTGCCTGAATCCTCATCTGCTTCAGCTCCTCTGAAGCGTTTCAAGATTTACTTTCTTTTGCTCACCTAAGAAATCCTGAACCTTGGTCTTCAATTCCTCATTTTTAGAACTGAAATCCCTTTCTTTGAACCCAAACTAATCTGTTGTTTCCATTTTTCAATGAAGTCCTTCTTCCTGCCTTTGATCACTGTCCTGTGGGTGATGTGGATTAATGGACACAGGGAGCTCCCAGCCTGTTTGTTGGACTTCAGGAAATCACAAACACTGTTTTCTCCCCATGGGCAAGCACTCCATGGAGTAAAGCTCCACCATGGCATGGAGAGACACAACATCAGCTGCAGGAGGGAGGGAGAAGACCCTTAAACCAGGTGGAGATGCTGGTTGAAGCCTGTGGTAGGTTCTTGTTTCTCCATCAACATCCAAACCTCTGCTGTGCCATCCTCTGGTGCCTTTGGACACTGAGGGACTGGAGCAAGTGCAGAGAAGGGAATGAAACTGGGGACACCAGGAGTGGCTGGGGCAGCTGGGGAGGCTCAGCCTGGAGAAAAGGAGCCTCAGGGGGGGCCTTCTACAACTCCCTGAGAGTGGAGCCAGGTAGGGGTTGGGCTCTGCTCCCAGGAAACAAGGGACAGGACAAGAGGAAATGGCCTCAAGTTGTGCCAAGGGAGGTTTAGATTGGATATTATGGGACATTTTTTCATGGAAAGGTTGGTCAGGCCGTGGCATAGGCTGCCCAGGGTAGTGGTGAAGTCATTATCCCTGGAAGTGTTCAAAAAACGTGTGGATGTGGCAAAACATGTGGACGTTTAGTGGTGAACACAACAGTGCTGGGGGAAAGGTTGGGCTTTTCCAGCCATAATAATACCATGATTCTATGAATATCCTACAGAGGCTGGTTGTGGTAAACCACTGTTTTAATAATGTTTTCTGGATCAGACAGTTCTTTCCCACAGTGGTAGAAGTGCAGTGTGATGGCATTGCTGTCCTGCAGGACCCACTGCACTGACAGTGACCTCCTCCACGACGTTCCTCTTTGTCACACACACATTTACTCAAATTCTAGGTGCATTCCAACTCCTTATGGTCCCTTGAACTGGAAACTGAGCCCAATATTCCTCTGCTGGTTTATCAGCAGCATCATTGCTGACAAACCTCCCACAAGCACTCCCAGCCATTTCCCTTCATCCTTTTTAATAAAGAGTCAATGCAAAGGACATCCCAGAGCAGACGAGGGGTCAGGCTTTTAGTGCCCAGCCATGCTTGTGTTGGAGCTTGCACTGTCAGCTGCACCAGTAAACCCAGTGCTAATGCCTTGCTGGGAGGCAGATTGGCTGCCTGTCTTGGTTTGAACCCTCCAGACCTCTCCTGCTCCTGCCTGACACTGATGTCTTTGATCCTGGGCAGGGATCTGGGAGCACGTGCCATGGAGAGAGGAATTCAGTCACCCTATTACATGGAGGAGAGTGGACAAGTGACCCTGACAAAGCTGGAGGAACAGAAGGACATCCCACCCTGTGCCCAGCCTTGGGAACTGGCCACCTATTACCTGTGCCTGGTCACTAAGTGTTTAATCCATCCCACATGAACATAACCCTCATCCTGCATCTGCTCCAGGAGTGTCCCCAGGGGATGTGCAATCCCTGAGCTCCGCAGCACAGCCTTGGACATGTGGCTCAGGGAGCTGCCCAGCACCAAATACATGACCCCAAGGGGCCTGGCACGAGTTGAACCTCTTGGAGGGACAACACCCTCAGCAAAGCTGCTGCGTGCAAAGTTCAAAAGGACAAGCAAGCCTGGCTATGAATCAGCACATTGTTCCTTGAGCTGTGCCTGCAGGGCCATGCTCAGCCAGGCTCTTGGGCATATCTGGTGGCAGCAGATGTGTAGACACTGTCACCAAAGTGCCAGAAGTCCATCCTGGTGTGGGCACAGGCACAAACCATGGCAGTGGGTCCAGCCAAGGATTATTTTATTTGCTCTAACCCCCTCTCCTCTTTGCATCTCACAGGCGAGAAACCTCCCAAGGAGATAGCAGATGCCTTTCCACATGGTTAAGCTGCACTGCACCTCCACAAGCCATGCTGGATGATGTCTGAGAAGCATCTCATGAGACTCAGTGCCCAGGAGCTGCCTCATGTTGTGACAGGGACATCTGAGCTTGTCCAAACAGCTGTGGCTTGGGCCATGCTCTGTATGAAGCTCAAAGGCAGCAAGTTGAGACAGCTTCTGTAGGGCTGATCTCCAGAACAGGGCTGTAATTACAAACACAAATCAGAAATCCCAACCCATCCTGGGCTCATCCCACAGTGTGGGCAGCAAGGGAAGGGGGGATTCTGCTCCTCTGCCCCATTCTGTGAGACCCCACCTTGCAGAGCTGCCTCCAGCCCTGGGGCTCCAACAGAAGAAGGATGTGGAGCTGCTGGAGTGAGTCCAGAGGAGGTCATGGAGATACTCTGAGCGTGGAAGCACCTCTGCTCTGGAGCCAGGCTGGGAGAGCTGGGGGTGTTCAGTCTGGGAAAAGAAGGCTCCAGGGAGACTTTTGAGACCCTTCCAATGCCTAAAGGGGCTCCAAGAGCTGGAGAGGGACTTGGGACAAGGCATGGAGGGACAGCACAAGGGGGAAGGGCTTCCCACTGCCAGAGGGCAGGGTTAGATGGGATAGTGGGAAGAAATCTTTTCCTGGGAGAGTGGAGAGGCCCTGGCACAGGTTGCCCAGAGAAGCTGTGGCTGCCCCTGAAAGAGTCCAAGGCCTGGTTGGATGGGACTTGGAGCAACCTGGGCTAGTGGAACTCCATAGCAGGGGAGTGGAATGAGATGAGCTTTAAGGTCTCTTCCAAGCCAAACCAGTCTGGGATTCCATGATTCTATGACAGATTTCCCGTTTTCATGGTGCTCTGTTAGCTGAGCTTTCAACATCTGCTTTTTAAACCCCTCAGCAGCCTGACAGGTCCTTTTGAATTCCAGCTCAATGACCCAACCCCCCCTGAAGAGCCTGAGAAGGGAATTAGGCAGTGATTAACAAGCCTCTTGTTGAAAGTCATTTGTGCACTTTATGCTAATCCCATTCAGTGGTGACTTTTGTTAGGATGACAAACGGCTGGGTAAGTAATCCATTCCATAGCAAGCATGAATTTATTTCAACAAACACACCTGCCAATGGATTTGAATTGTGCTGGAAAATCCCCACGTGGCTGGGCAAGGCCACGTGGAAAGCAGGCATTGTCCCCTCACCAGTCTGGGCACTTGCAGCATGAGGGAAAACCACTTTTGTTCTCTTTTTCCTCCAAAGAAACTAAAATTTCCATAGGCAGGGAGAGCAGGGGTGGGATTCCACAACAGCATCAAGAAAGGAATCACTTTAAACATAGAGAGCAAAAAGGGAAAAACCAGGATTACTGTATTTACAACCTTCATGTGATGGACACTGAGATGGACTGGTCCATACTGGGAATGTCTCTATGTGTCTAAAGGGAAGCAAACTGCCAGATGAGAGGGGAGCACCCACATCATTCCTGCCCTGCTGCCAGCACTGAGCAGAGCCACACTGCAGTGACCTGGAATCATGGAATCACAGCATCATTAAGGTTGGAAAACCACTCTAGGATGCCACATCCACCTGCTTTCTGAACACTTCCAGGGATGGTGACTCCACCAGTGCCCTGGGCAGCTGTGCCAGGGACTGAACACCCTTTTGGAGACGAAATTTTTTCCAATATACAACCTGAACCTCCCCTGGCACAACTTGAGGCCGTTTCCTCTTGTCCTGTCCCTGTTCCCTGGGAGCAAAGCCTGATCTCCACCTGCCTCCCCCCTCCTGTCAGGGAGCTGCAGAGAGTGAGAAGGTCCCCCCTGAGCCTTCTTCTCTCCAGGCTGAGCCCCCCAGCTCCCTCAGCTGCTCCAGCCCCTTCCCCAGTTCTGTTCCCTTCCCTGGACAAGCTCCAGCAACTGCAGCCACACTGGGGCTGCTTCAGCCAAAACCTGGGTATTCCTCAGTGCTCAGGGCTTTATCTCCCTGTGACTTTATCTGTCTTTAAGCTCAGCTCTGCCATCAAGTGACTCCAGTGTCTTCCAGAAACAGCAAAGAACCACTGGAATGGATGTGATCACAGCCACTGGGAAGCTGGTATCCATCGCTCCCCTTTCAGCTTTTGGGTGCTTCTCTCCTTGTTATTTCAGTTAAAAATGGTATTTTTGAGACCAAGATGATTAAGTTTGAGAGACTGGATAAAGACTGAGGTGTGGAAGGCAGAGCCTGAGTAGCTGTTGGAGTGTTCTTGCCATAATGGAAGCTGCAGAAGAGTTTCCATCAGCAGATCCTTCTCCCATTTGCTGCTGCCTTCGGGGAAGGAGATAAGACTTATTTATTTTCTTTTACATCAGTTTCTGGATCAAGATTTTCCTGGATTTTGCACAAATGCCAGTGTTTGTGCTGGTATTTCAAAGAGCAGCTTACTCAGGTGGTTTGGGGGCTTCTTTAAATAATCATGGAGGGGAAGAAAAAATGCTGAATAAAAAATACAAGCTCCACTCTGCACCTTCAAAAAAAGGTTCCAGCTAAAAGATGTGACGTGGAAAGCAGCAGCTCTCAGCACAAAGAGAGGCTCTGAAGCATGAGGAAGTGAGTTAAACAAAATGACAACTAAAATCTCCTACTCCTCAGCGTGACAGGAGGTGCCTGAGAGGGAAGTGTGAATCCTACATGCAAAAAACTATGAATCAGGGTGTGCCCAGGTGGGCAAGAAGGCCAATGACACCAGGCTTGTACCAGCCTGGTACTGGCATGGCAGCACAGTCAGGGCAGTGCCCATCTCCCTGTGCTGGGCACTGTCGAGGCCACACAGGTGGAAACTCTGAGGTCAGAGTGAGAAAGCAACAAAACTCTCTCTTTCACTGATGGAAAGAGAAGGTGGGGGTGAACAAAAGGGATGAAGGGCTGAGGCACCACATAGACACTTGACCAAGCTGGTGCAAGAAAGGGCTCTTCCTTTCTGATTTTTTCCTGTCAAGGTTAAAAAGGGGATGCTGAGTAACTGCTGTACCCACTGCAGTCCTTGTCAACAAATACCTTGGGCTTTTTTCTTCCCCTGGCAAATTTGGAGCAGCACTGGCAGTTTTGCCCAGACTCCTTCATTTCCCTTGGGATCAAAGCTTGACTAGAAACATTAAGAGCCAGGAAAGCATTGGGTTGTGAAATTACCCTTCCACGATGCAAACAGGGTCAGAGCACTGCAGGGGTTGGGCTGGGGGGGAGGTCCCCAGGGAGCACATGGAGATGGAGGAGGATGTCCTGATTTGGAAACCGGCACGGCAGCCACTGCTGAGCCCCCGGCGCTCCTGCCCAGACACCCAAGGGATGACTTCTAAAGCAAAACTAAAAAGCATGGAGCACTTGCAGGCAGGCTCACAAGCTGCTGCTAATCCTTGGCTCTTAGAGCTCGCACTGGAGAGATCCCACCCCCTTCCCTCCTGTCCATCTCATGGTGGGCAGCATGTCCAGGTGGTGTTGGAGTGGTGGGGAACGGCAAAGGGTTCAGCTCATTTTGTCAGCTCAGAGATGATCCAGCCCAGGTGAGTTGGCAAAACATCAGGATCTGAGATGGGACCCAAGAAAAAGGGCAAAGAGCACCAGAGGATCATGGAATCACAGGATGGTTTGGGTGGGAAGGGACCTTAAAGCTCCTCTTGTTCTACCCTCTGCCACAGGCAGGGACACCTTCCACTAGACCAGGTTGCTCCAAGCCCTGTCCAACCCAACCTTGGACACTTCCAGGAATTCTAAGGGTCTTGCCGTTGGTCACTCCCAGGAAAAAGGCACAGCTGGGCACTGGCCATGCCTGCACTTGCCCAGAGTGCTGGGATGCTGCCCAGTGCCAGGAAAGCCACAGGGACTGATTTGCACAATGTGCTCAGACTGTGGAGGGCAGGAGCCTTCCCTGAGAAACTCAGAAATTTTTACAGCTGTTGGTAGCTCAGTGATGGATAATTAAAACCAAATTCCTCACGGAAGGTTTCGATAAAACACAGCCCTGAACTGCAGTGCCAAAAGGGGGATTGGTCGCTGCTCCTGCCAAGGCAGAAACTGCCCTAATTGCTTCCAAGTGTGTTCTGTGGCTAAGAGTGGAGCCAGCAAAGGCACAAGCCCCTACTATTTACATTTTTTCAAGGAAAAAAAGAATAAAAAGAGAAAAAATTAGATGCTTTGGGAACATTTCTGGCTTCTTTATCTCCAACTGGCCAACCTCAGGACAGTGTGCACTATTTTAAGGGAGTTGTAGAGGAATTAATTTTGGTGTGTTTTGTCTCAGAGATCCTGATCAACGCCTGCAATTAATTAATCACCATGTAATGAGATCCTGGGGCACAGCTCCAGCCCTGCCCTCCCTTAAGCAAGAGGGGAAGTTTTAGGAACCCCTCAAATTTTTGTGCTGGCAAATATCCTCCCGGTGAGTCCTATTTATTTTAGAAATTACATGTAAAATAGACGGCTGGTTTGGGGTTCTTTCCCTCTTCTATACGAAAGACACCACATCCCTGAGTTATGTAGCTCAGCTGTCCCTGCACCTCCACAGGCTCCAGTGCTGGGCCTGGGTGATGCACAGTGAGTCTGAAAGGACAATCTCCCTCAGGACCATGGAACATCCTGAGCTGGAAGGGACCCACAAGGACCACAGAGTCCAAGCCCTGGCCCTGCACAGACACCCCAGCAATCCCACCCTGTCCCTCAGAGCCTTGCCCAAACCCTCCTGCAGCTCTGGCAGCCTTGGGGCTGTGCCCACTGCCCTGGGGAGCCTGGGCAGTGCCCACCA
>JAWWEE010000069.1:606323-619108 GCA_035221455.1 Xenops minutus | reverse complement strand
GGCAGGCCCTGGCACAGGGTGCCCAGAGAAGCTGTGGCTGCCCCATCCCTGGAAGTGTCCAAGGCCAGGTTGGACAGTGGTTGGAGCACCCTGGGCTAGTGGAAGGTGTCCCTGCCCATGGCAAGGGGATAGAACAAGATGAATGTAAGGTCTTTTTCCACCCAAACCATTCTGGGATTCTCTATGTTTCCATATTCATTAATCCCCAGCCCTCTGGGCGTGATTTGTGTGCTCACCCCTTCACATTTTTGTGCATGAGCATTTTTTTTCCTCGAAGATTTCAGATTCTACATGGCCATGTCCTCACTCCGTACCCAGACTCGGTGCATTTGCTGCCATGGCAATCCCTGGCAGGGCTCCATGTGGGGGCTCCTTAGCAGAGACAGGGATTTGGGAGCTGCTGCCTCTCACACTCGAGCATTGCTATCAAGTGACTCGGGGAAAACACAGGGCCCATAAAAGGTGATGCTCCTGCATCCCACATTCCACCCAGTGCGGCTCCTGCAGGCGCTCAGACGAGAGGCAGAATAAAATCAATCAGGGCAGAGCTCTGAGTACACTTAGAGCTTTATTGCTGAGCCCTTCCTGACAAGAATTCATCCAGAAAGCTCAGGTTATAAGCACCGAGGGTGGCTTAATGAGGGAGTGACTAACACTAGAGGGGAAGAGCGTGTAGTGAAACCGTGAATATGGACAGAACAAGCAGAATTATGGAGAGCCTCTCGAGGAGCGAGTAACAACCATCAAGTGGCTACTTGACAAGGCAGGGTGGAAAATGGACTGAGAGCAGTCCTGAGGGGAAGGACTTGGGCTGTTGGTGGGTGAGAGGCTGGACATGACCCAACCCAGAAAGGCCCCGTGTGCTGGGCTGACCCCACAGTGTGGGCAGCAGGGGAAGGGGGGATTCTGCACCTCTGCCCTGCTCAGGTGAGACCCCACCTGCAGAGCTGCCTCCAGCCCTGGGGAATGACAGAAGAAGGACCTGGAGCTCCTGGAGTGAGTCCAGAGATGGCCATGGAGCTGCTCCAAGGGCTGGAGCCCCTCTGCTCTGGAGCCAGGCTGGGAGAGCTGGGGGGGCTCACCTGGAGAAGAGAAGGCTCCAGAGTGACCTGAGAGCCCCTTCCAGAGCCAAAAGGAGTGACAGGACAAGGGGGAATGGCTTCCCACTGCCAGAGGGCAGGGTTAGATTGGATAATGGGAAAAAATCCTTCCCTGTGAGGGTGGATGGGCCCTGGCACAGGGTGCCCAGAGAAGCTGTGGCTGCCCCATCCCTGGAAGTGCCCAAGGCCAGGCTGGACAGGGCTTGGAGCAACCTGGGCTAGTGGAAGGTGTCCCTGCTTATGGCAGGGGGTAGGACCTTTAAGGTCCCTTCCAATCCAAAGCAGTCTGGGATTCTAAGCAATGGCAGCTACGTGGATGTGCTTGCTCTTGAACCAGCAGTCCACACACACCAACAAGGGGTTTAAGCTTTGATGGTCTTTCTTACAGCAAAAAAAAATCAGATGACAAATCAAGAAGGAGCAGTTTATAAGAGAAGGGAAAGTTTGTTGACAAAGAGGTGGGAAACAAGTGAAAAGCTGCAATTGCAGTCTGTGCAGTAAGTTGGGAGCGTGGATTCTCCTTAGGTTTTCCCACCTGACTGATATCCCATGGAGAAGCACAAGGGTTATCAAGTACTACAACATGGATGTGCCTAAACACGAACTATGGGGCATTTTCTATGAAAAAAATAACTGGCCCAGCATAAAGAGGAATAATAATAATAAAAAAAGAATATTCAGATCTTGCCTTCCGATCCCACCTTTTATTTGCTTAATTGCTCACCACAGGTTTCATACCATCAGCTGCTAATTGCACCCTTGGCACTGACTATGGGAAGAATATTTTTTTGAGGAAGAGAAACCTCAAGCTAAAGCAGTATGGGGCAAAACATGCTGAAAAAGTCCCCAGTGCCAAAACTCTGAAGCGTGTGCCAAGTAATGGGATGATGTGAATTGATTTCAAAGGGGTTTGAGTTTCCTCTTTTGAGCAACATCCCCATTAAAGCAACATTTACCCCAGGGGATTGAACAAGATTTGCTTGGCTGTTTCTGTATGGTGACTCTAATTCTGGGCTGATCTGCTGTGACCAGGAACCAGGTATTTCACCTAGTGGAAGTTCTGGGACAATGGGACAGTTCTGACCTGGCACGGGGTTGGGGTCACACACCAACAACCCCGCTCTCACCACAGTCTCCTGTGTAGGGATATTCCCTCTCTTAGGATTTGTATGAGTTCACTGCAAAGTGCTCCCCCTTCTCAGCTGTGCATGGAGGGAGATTCCATCAATTAAAGGTGGAAAAACCCCAAGCAGTATTAACCTAACTCCTAAGGACAAGCATTCCAAGCAACAGTGCAAGTGCAGAGGGGATGCCATAGGAAACTGCTTGGCAAGTGACATTTAATGCAGCTGTTTGGCACTGATACCTCAATAAATCAAACCCACTTTGCTCTGTCTGGTTCTCCAAGAGTTTTTTCCCTGTCTGCACTATGTATGAGGCTCCTGCCTGCTCATGTGTTCTTGCACCCCTGCTCAGCTGGGAACATTTAGAGCCCATAGTTCTGCTGGTATCAATCCTGACTGGATGGAAAGATAAAAGAATCCAGGATACCACATTCCTACCCATTTTATAAAGGCTGGTGGCTCCCTGCGGCACAGACCTGTTACTGTGGGCACGGGGGAGTGGGAGGGGGAAATAAACACATGGGATAAATCCACAGAAAACCGCATTTCATTATTGCTCTTGCTCGTGGCAAAATTACGTTGTCTTGGAGAAAGAGTTAAGTCAGATCCCTGTTTTAGCCTGAAGTCAATCCTTCCCTAATTAGCCTTTTAAGGCATGGGCTATTTCTATAACCCAGATAGCACCAGGGCTGTTTCCTACACTGCCTCTGAGTTGATGCTGCTGCATTTCCCACCTGGTTTCTCCCCATGGATGCTCTGGAGTCACAGCTGACATTGCCATTACCACTGCAAGAACCACAAAGATATCTGTGCTCATGTGCTGGGTTTCATCAAAACCCCACTGCCACAAGAAGCTCTTCTCCAGGCACTCCCATTCCCACCTGTCCCCTTTCTGTACCCACCCAAGATCTCCCACCACCTTCTCCCACACTGACAGCCCCTCAGGAGCCTGCAATCCCACTATGGTTATGGACAGAGAAACCAGCACCTCCCATCAGTCTGCTCCAGGCACACAGTGGTCATGGCTCCTGGGAGATGTTTGTCACCCCTTCACATGCCCAGATGCATAAGGGGGGAAATGAGTCAAATTTGTATTCACTGAACATGACTGACCCTAAAAACTTGGATTTTGAAATAAATTAAACCATTTTCAGCACACTTGAAAGGTTTTCCACCTGTTACCAGGCTGGTGATCAAACCTGTGACCATTTGGTGAGGAATGGTAAGCACAGCCGTGATGAGGAAAGTCTATCCAAGCACATGGGACAGTTTTGGGTTATCTAAACCCTCCCAGAGACACCCCAACTGCAGATGGATGAAAACACAGACCTTGCCCCTGGGTTACACCAAAGAGCCCAGGGCAACCAGCAGCCCCAGAAGCCTCAAGGCTGAAGTTCCTGAGGTCAGGAATGCCATTAATGCCACGGCAGAGGGTTAAAACCCTTTTTACATATTTTGGGCAATGCTTCTTCCAGATCCAGATCTGTCCCTTCCAACGGATCAGACAATGCATATCTGATTTGAGCAAACATCAGTGCTGGGATTAATTTAATGCTCCTGTCTAAAATTAGCTTGGCTGTTAAAAATTAATTCCTCCAGGCTTTGACTCCAGCATGATAATATTTCTTGATGGCAAAGAGGCTGCCTGTACAATGATCCAGACCTGGAGGGTTTGGGACAGCCTCTCCCACGACTCTGGAGCTATGAGCAATACTGGTAGGAAGTGTTCCCAACTTTCCAACACCTTGGGAAACAAGGACAGCAGCTCTGGTTTGGGGAGGACAGGTGACTGCCCTGACTTGCCTCCTGCTACAGATGGTTTTCTTCATTTATTTGGTGGTGTTGAAATGACTAAACCACAGCACAGGCCAGCTCAGCCCCAGGGGTGAAAGCTGGACACAAACCTCGTTCCACCAGCGGTATCAAAGTGCTCATGGAAAAAGTGCAGCTTAACGAGCTGGTCAAGTTCTACCTCATTTTCACTGGGGAGGTTTTCATCCAGCAAGAGCTGACCAGGAGAGCCAGGACAGGGGGACAGTTCCAGGACAGGGGAAAACTACCAGCCCAGCAACTCCCTACACCACTAGCCCAGCTAATCCCAGAGCAGGGACTCTGGCAGCTGCTTAAAACCTGTTGCTGCAGCAGCACCTTCCCAAGTTTCATTTAAACCATCCTCTTTCCGAAGGAAACCACAGCCACAGGTCTCCAAGGGTAAGACAACAAGCCACCACCACCAGGCTCCGCTTGGAGCACGTGCTGAGCTGGGGAATACAGAAAGGAAAAAGCTGCTTACTCTGAGTGTCTTTGCGATCGGGGAAGGAGAGGACGGGGGAGAGTCTGACTGAGCCTTCCTGCTCCGAGTGTATTCCTTACTCCTGGTGTACAGGGACGACATGGCCTCGCGGGCTGGGAGTCTTTGAGAAGCACCAGCAGTTCTTGCTCTCCTGTCGCTCTACGGTGCTGGGCAGGTCCTTCTTCCAAGGTCAGAACAAACTAATTAAACTATTCACAGCTCTGGTAATTAAACCCTGCTGTTTAGGGTGTATAATTTTAGGCATTAATCTGCTGCAAGGAGAGCTGAGGCTCCACAATGTTTCTTGTCCGAGCAGAAGAAGAGAAGGTGTCAAGGACTCGCTGTGCTCCGGCGCCAGGTGCTGCTCCGTGCCAGCCTCACCAACCAGACCCTGTCCCGACTTCTCCACAAAAGGGCATTTCCCCTCGTCCAGAGCGTGCCACAGGACCAGGGGGATCTATCTCCCCCAAGAACTGCAGGAGGCAAAACCTCCCAGCTCAAGAAGAGAGCAGGAAAACCGGCTGGGTTTCTCTAGACAGGAAGGTTTTGCCAAAAAAAAAAAAGAAAAAAAAAGAAAAAGGAAGGGAAAAGCAAAGTCTGATTTAGTCCGGAGCGCGGCCGCGAGCTCTGCCCTCGCCGCGCGGAGCCGCACGCTCCGAGTGAAACACAAAGGCATAAATCAGGAACAAACGCTGCTTTGGAAAGGGGCAGTCCAGCCGAAGTTGGGTTTTGTTCCATCCTCCTCCTCCTCCCGGCGCCGTTACCCGCACAGGCTTCGCCGTCCCTTCCCTCCCGCCCTCCTGCCGCTGCCTTCTGACATTCCAGATCCTGACTCGCTCCGAGAGGAATGCTGGAGGGCAGCCAGCAGCAGCGATTCACTTTCAGCTTGGGATTTGGGCTGCCAAATTGGGGTTGGGATTGGGGTTGGGATTTGGGCAGGGAAAAAAAGGCAAAAAAGGAGGGGGGAGAAAAGAAAATCCCTCCCGAGCTTCCAAGGCCTGCTGGGCTGCGAGTGGGATGTGGAGGTGGAACGATGGCACTTTGCAAAGCCTGAATTCCAGGAGGCTGCGACAAAGCGAGATGATTTAAAAGCCATGGAGCAGCTCATGCCATGAAAGGGAGGACACACTCGGGCAGCACAACAGGATTTTTGTTGTTTGCTCATAAGCCTGTTTGAGCTGTGAGACGGCAGCAGAGCTTGTGTAATGTACACGGGTTCAAGGGAGTGTTCGGGATCGAGGAGGAGGGAGAGGAGCTTGGAGGAAAGGACACAGGGTGGGGAGAGCACGTATCTCTCCCAAAATCCCAGCTCCCTGCCAAGCTCTGCTGCTGCACAAGCTCACTGGGAAGTGACAGGACTGCTCTCTGTGAAGGGAAGTGCATGCCCCTCACATCACATCCAAATACGCCCATGGGATGCTCATTTGAAAAATGCCCTCAAACACACCATGGGTGATTTAGTAGCTTGCAGAATCACAAAGAACCACAGACTGTTTGGGGTTGGAAGAAACCTCTGGAGATCATGCAGTCCAACCCCCTTCCAAGCTAGGGTCACCTGGAGCAGGTGACACAGGAATGCATCCAGCTCTTACACATTAAGTCCATCTTGGAGTCACAAGGTTGCATATCTATGGGTTTTGTTGCTGGAAAGGCAACAGCCCAGTTATCTGTACTGGACCAGTTCCAGCAAGGCTCAACTGGACTCATTCACACCCACTCCACCTGGCCACTGAGTCACTGGGGGCTCAGGGTCACCCCACTGTCAGTGTGTGTCCTGCTCCAGCTCACAGGCTGCTTTAACACCAAACAATTCCTACCAAGGCCAGGTTGGATGGGGTTTGGAACACCCTGGCCTAATGGAAGGTGTTCCTGCCCATGGCAGAGGGGTGGAGCAAGAGGAGCTTTCGGGTCCTGTCCAACCCAAACTGTTCTGGAAAGTGCAGAATAATATCTATATGAAAATATTTTAAGAGTATTACCCCACTCTCTGTTGCTCTTAAATATTGCACCTTTCTGCACCCTGCTTGGCACCCTGGTAATTTTACTGGCATATAGCTGGGGAAGGGGCTTGGAACAGCAATTTCTCCTGCCACCCAGCATCTTCACTCTCCAGGGGCAATAATTTCTCCTGCCACCCAGCATCTTCACTCTCTAGGGGCCATGCAGCATCACTGAGTGACCAGGGAGAGCAGGAGACAGCCCTGCAGGATTGTCCTGCACTAAGAAAGTCACAGTGAGATCAGGTTTCTACTTGATATTCACCATGAGGAAGGAGGGGGACTCGTCATCCACTGACTGCAGGAAGCAGGGGGGGAAAAGGTTTGAAGAGGTCTAATTCTGCCTGGTAATATCTCTGCATTCCTGTTTCAAGGTATGGAAATGAAGTCCAGACACACAAGAAGGCAGAGACAGGCACCCCGCTGCTCCAGGAGGCTGGGGCAGGACCTTGATCTTTCCAGCCTCCATCTGTTGCTCTCATCACCCACCTCTCCCCACGCCTGGATCCCGACTCTGCTGTACAACCAGGTAATTCAGACATTTTAAATGTGTATTTATAGACCCTGCACACAGGGGTGATCCTTTCACAGCAGTCTCAGTTTCTGGGGTTTCAAAACAGTGTAAATGAAACTGGGTGAACCCGTGTGGCCAGCTGGAGTGTCCCAATCCCAGCTCCGAGGCTGGCAGAGCTCAGCTTAGTCACCAAGGAGGAATTGCACAGCTCTGAATTGCAGGGTTTGGCTTTCCCTCCCATCCAGTCCTGAACAATCTGCTGTCACATCCCTCCACTGTCATGTTTCTGCTGAGGGTGGGGCGAGAAAGCTCCAAAATCAACATTTTGGTACAGAATTCACAGCCCAATTCCAAAACAAAGCCTGAGCTACTCCCTACTAATTAAAAGTTAATTAGTCACCCAGTGCAGATCTCTCACATACTGAATGGACAGTAACTCATTCTAGAGAGAAGGGGATGCCTGATTAGCCAGGAGACAGAGAGCAGCATGAGATGCAAAATGGCAAAACACAACGGGTTGCATCATTATTCCAACAAATGCCTGATTTAGGGGGCTCTTCCTGCCTTTTTGTACAGTTTACTTTCAAGTTGTCCCCTGTGGAAGGTGAAACACGACGCTCCTTCACTGCTGTTCCCCACAGCCTGAGCTCTGTCGTGTTCAAGGTCGTGGTTTAGATCCGACTGTTCCCGAGATTCCTCAGTAGGCACCAGGCTGCTCCCTGCTCTAGCTGTGGTGCTAAGGAATATTTATACAGACATGCAAAAAAAGTCATGTTCCATGAGCATTTCCACAGGCACTGCACATAAACCCGAGGCCTGATGTTCACTACATGCTGTGGCCTTTTCCTGGGCAAAATCACCTGAAAGTTTCTTCTCATCTTGGACTATGGCAGCACAACTATACTATAGCACAATGTCTTTCCTATATTTATATGAAATAGTTTATTCCTGTGGTTTTGGCTATGATCACTCTTCGGACACCCAGAAGGTGGTCAGGCTCTTCCCCCAGGGGGTGGTGGGCACTGCCCAGGCTCCCCAGGGCAGTGGGCACAGCCTCAAACCTGCCAGAGCTTCAGGAGTGTTTGGACAACCTTCTGAGGGACAGGGTGGGATTGTTGGGGTGTCTGTGCAGGGCCAGAGCTTGGACTAGATGATCCCTTCCAGCTTAAGAGATTCCATAATCTTCCCTTTTCTGTTGTCTGTCCTCTCCCTTCCTTTGGTGATGACACCAGTGTTTGTATCCAATTTTTAAAATTACTTAGAGAGGAGAACCCATATCCAAGAAAATAACGTACCAGAAATAGGATGAAGCCCTGAGCTAATTATTTGAGAGGAAAACACAAACATCCTTCTTTTCTGTGTTGAAAATCTTCACCTACAGAACACAATGCTGGTAAAATAAATGTCAGCAGCACTGTAACATTCTAACCTGCAGCAGACAAAAATGGGAAACAAAGCTGGGAAGTCGAAGCCAGAGCTGCAGAGTGATGCTCAGGGGTGATGTGAGCCCACAGCACATTCTCTGAGAGTGCAGAGGAGGAGAAACCCTCTTGGGAGAGCAGAATTCTAATAAAACTTGAAGAATGGGAGTAGTTGGTATTTTTGGAACAAATTATCCCCAAACTATCTCCTTAAAGTCCTAGCTGCCATTTCCCACACCAGGTTTCCCACCCTGCCTTGTACCTCACTGAATTACTTCTCACCCAGCTGACTTCTTTCATCCACAGCCAAACCTGCCCTATGTCCCAGTGCAGGCACATTTTGGAATGCACATTGTTGTCTCTAGGTACACAGAGCTCAGCTGGGGCAGGAGACATGAACTGGGCCCACAAAGACCAAGGATTATTCTCCACACTCCAACCTTCCCTCAGGGCATCCCAGAGTCAGGGACCACCCTGTCCCAGCACACAACCCTGAGGGACCACTGAGCAGAGGGAAGGTCTCTGGCATCACCTTGTCCTTGGCCAAACAATGCTCCTCCAGGTACAGGAGGGCACTCAGAGGGACCAGTGTCAAGAGGCAGCTTGGACAGAGCCACCCCAATCTGGAGGGTGAGAGGATTCAGTCACAGGGATAAGCCTTCCTTCCCAGCTGGCCTCAGTGCCAGAACAGTTTCAGTTGGGACTGTGCCACTCAGCCTTTGAGGATGAGGATGGGGCCTCAGTGGTGGCACAGCCCTTGCTCAGACCCTCCTGTGCTGAGCCAAGTGATGCAAGAACACAGGGCTGCACTGCTGCCTGTGAATTCCAACCCACCTGGATGAGCAGCAAGAGGGAGAGGGAGGCAACAGGCTTTGAGTTTTCCTTTGAACTTGCCAGAGAATCACAGAATTGTTTAGGCTGGAAAAGGCCTGTAAGATCATCAAGTCTGACCACTGAACACCTTCAGGGATGGGGACTCCACCACTACCCTGGGCAGTCCATGCCAGTGCCTGACCACCCTTTCCACAAAGAAATTTTCCCCAATATCCAACCTGAACCTCCTCTGGTGCAACTTGAGGCTGTTTCCTCTTGTCCTGTCCCTTGTCCCCCTCCTGTCAGGGAGTTGGAGAGAGCAAGAGGGTCTCCCCTCACCGAGGAGCTGCTGGATTAGAGCAGCTACAGCCAAGGAGCTGTGAGGATACAACAGCCAAGGAACTGTCTGCATATGGCTGCATAAACACTTCAATATATGTATGAATTTTTCTAGCAGTAACAAAGCCAACACCTATTGCATTTAAAATAAGTTGTTAAAACATTACTTGTACTCTCGCCTACCATTTGTACTTCTGGGGATTTGATTTAGCTTATTTAATGGAACTTTTACCTCAAGATTCAGTAATTCAAATAAATAATAAGAATAATAGTAAGAGCTACTATACAGCAACTGTCCATGATATATAAACCCCAGTGTAAACCAATTACTTTGAAATTAAAAGCAAGCTTTCCAGGGTCAATTACAGCTCTGCAGGGTTTATTTATCTCTGCAGAAGGCACTCAGGGTTATGCTGGGCACAGAATGCTGGAGGGCTGGAGCAAAGTGACGTGGTCAGGCAGTGGCTGTGCTGTAACTGGGATGTGCAGGCACTGCTGCAGTTTCCCATAAATGGAATCCAAACTGGAGGAGGGAACACTCTTCCATCCGCAGTGCACGGAGCAGGATTCCCAGGAGCAGATCTGCCTCACAGACAGGAAGCAGAAGGAAAGGATCTTACTCTCCTCCCAGACACACACAGCACCTGACAGGCCATCATTGCATGTATAATAGCATCATCCTTCCCCCACTTTCAATTCCCATCACCATATTTATCATAATAAGGCTGGAAGTGCCACCTGTCACACATACCTGGATTAGCACCGAGCAGATCATTTTAGTGTGGGCTGAGAATAGTTCATTTTAAATATACAATTTCAGAATTCTTTTATAAATAGATTAAACAAAAAGTAGGGGTGAAGAGAGTTCAAAAAGCACCACTCTCAGCAGGGAAGCATCATCTTAGCAGCTGCAAATGCCCAATTCTGCATGCAGGAGAAATGTCTTCCAGAAGTTCCGTGGAGCAGAGTTGAGTTTTTGGAAGAAGAGGTAAGGTGCCTTGGACATTCAAATCCAGGATGTACAGCAGGATGGGAAGCTGGAGCGTTCACCAGCACTCCGGGGACATCCCTAACTTCAGAGGGAGAGAACTGGCTTTAAAGAGAAGGCTGCAGAGAAGGTCTCTTTGGTTCGTTATCATTTGAAGATAAAGCTCAGGACAAGCCCAGTAAACTGAACTAAATCTGCACTTCTGGAGCAAAGGCACAGGGACCTGGAGGGTGTTGGACAAATCCACAGGTTGAGAGTATCAAAACTAGAAATGTTTCTGAGAGAGCCCACTAAAGTTCATGTTCCCTCTCTGAATGTGCTCTTAAATTATATTTCATAGAGTCATGGAATCTCCTGAGCTGGAAGGATCGAGTTCAACTCTTGACCCTACACAGACAGTCCAACAATCCCACCCTGTCCCTGTCCCATTGTCCAAACCCTCCTGCAGCTCTGGCAGCCTTGGGGCTGTGCCCACTGCCCTGGGGAGCCTGTTCAGTGCCCACCACCCTCAGAGGGAAGAACCTTTTCCAATATCCAACCTAACCCTGCCCTGACACAGGCTGATGGCAGAGGTTACAGAAATGGGTAGCAATAACCAGCAACAACAAACCAACACAGCAGCACCAGGCTCTCATTGGAGGGGACAGATGTGGCAGCTTTGCCAAAAATAAATGTCTCTGAGACCACAGATGTGATTCCATTCAAGGCTGCAAATGCAGCCATAGATTCAAGCCCAGCAGTCTGCAGTGACCCCAGCACTGCCTGTTGTCATGCCATAACCCTCACCAGTTCTGTACACCAGCAGGACTGGTGTCTGGGGAGAACTTGCTCCATGCCCACCCAAAATATGGTTCTGCCTTTTCACAGCAGGGCTTCTTTCCTCAGCTCAATAGTATGTTTTGTTCAGAAAAAGCAGCATGGTAAAATCACAGAATCAAGGATCATTAAGGTTGGAAAAGACCTTTGAGATGGAGTCCAGCACTGCCAAGTTCACCACTAACCCATAGCCCCAAGTGCCACATCCACACATTTCTGAACACTTCCAGGGACAGTGACTCTACTTCTGCCCTGGGCAGCTGTGCCAGGGCCTGACCATTCTTTTGGGGAAGAAACTTCCCCAGTATCCAACCTGAACCTCCCCTGGCACAGCCTGAGGCTGTTCCCCTCTCCTCCTGTCCCTGTTCCCTGGGAGCAGAGCCTGACCCGGAGTTGCAGAGAGCCAGAAGGTCCTCCCTGAGCCTCCTTTTCTCCAGACTGAGCCCTCCCAGCTCCCTCAGCCATTCCTGCTGCTCCAGCCCCTTCCCCAGCTCCATCCCCTTCCCTGGACACACTTTAGCAAACCAAGAGAGTTGCTCAGCTCTATCCACTCACAAGTCCAGTTTGACCATCACTCACACCAAAACGTAAGTAATCACCCAGTTACAGCCATGAAGGATAAAGCAGTTGTTGGAACACAGTATTTTCCAGTGGAAGCTGTTCAGCAGTTGCACTTGACAAGTGTTTCCTCACAGGTTCCCTCTTCCCCATCCAGGTTCTTACAAGGATGAAGCACAAACACGCCAAATTACAGAGGAGGAACACAGCAACAATTTGTCCAGCAATGAAGAGGCCATGCCAGGGAAGCTGAGAAAGCAAACAGCAGTACAAGAACCAGATGGAAACAGCTATTTCAAGCTAAGGGACTTTCCAAAATATGACACAGAGAAATAGAAGTCTCGGGGCACTCACAATAGTCATGACCCATTCTGCTCTCTCTCTCCCTGCATTTATCACAGTCTCCACACCCACCCCAGACACCCCATGGCTGCAGCTGTGGAAGTGACCAGCTGGCACACAACACTCCAGTGCCAACGGCCACACAAATGTGTAACCTCAACACCCTGTCATCTAACTGGACTTCAAGCCTATTTCTGGCCTTCCTTCACCAGCAGCAGGCTGTGGTGCAGAAGGTTATGTTCATTCCCACGGATGAAATCTAAGAGCAGTGAAAAAGCTACATATATGGTAGAAAACCCACCCACTGGAGTGCCCACCACTGGGTACATGGTAGGCACCTACTACAAAAGCATAGAATGGTTTGGGCTGGAACGGGCCTTAAGCCCATCCAGCCATGGGCAGAGACACCTTCCACTAGCCCAGGTTGCTCCAAGCCCTGTCCAACCTGGCCTTGGACACTTCCAGGGATGGGGCAGCCAC
>JAWWEE010000069.1:573707-606223 GCA_035221455.1 Xenops minutus | reverse complement strand
CACTCCCTAGCAACAAGACCGAACCCAGGACCAGAATGAAGTGGACTCTGATTGGAAAATTCAAAGGAAAGCAGGATCGAGGTGGACCTTGATTGGAGAAGTCAAAGGAGAAGAAAGGGTATAAATACTGACTAGAGACCCGTTAAGTTTGCGGTCCGTGGCGGGGCAGGAGACTCCCCGGCCGTCCAGCTCTGCCTTGCTCTTTTGCCTTTAATAAAGTTTTGGTGTTTCAAAATTTTATATTTGTAGTCCCTTGACTATAACAAGTCCATCATCATCTTGCCCTGCCAAGAGCATGGGCTGTGAATTCCTGTGAATTACCCTTCCCAAAGGGAAAAAAACACTAAATTCAACCTCGGGGGCTGCTCATGGTCTTACACCAACACAGCCCGTGGTGAGAGCTCCCCAAGGACAGCAGCACAAATCCCACACCCACTCCTGTCCCAGCAGAGCCAGACCAGCATCCAAACCCCTTTAACCTTTCAGGAGCCTGCAGGGGAAGGGGAGGCAGGAGCCTCCTGCTCCTCAGAGCCTCGGGGGCTGTGCTGGATGGAGAAAACCTCACTAAGCAGGGCCTAAGAAGGGAAAAATCCAGCAAGTCCCTGGGGCTGAGATCAGCTCTCAGGAACCAGCATGGGAAAGCACTGCTCATTCATGAGCAGACCTGATCTCACCCCCCAACCCACCAAAGATCACAGATATTGGAGTTCAAACAAAAGAATTGGATTTTGGGGGGTTTGCCCCAAATCAGCCAAATACACCAACCAACCTCCTGCCAGTGGCTTTGTCTGGGGCTGCAGGTCCATCCAAGCCCTCTTTTGTTCCTTTGGGCTCTCCTGAAGCCACACAGAGCCACAGAAGGGTTTGAGTTGGAGGGACCTTCAATCCCATCCCATTCCATCCCCAGGGACACCTTCCATAGACCAGGTTGCTCCATCCTGGCCCTGGGCACTTCCCAGGGTGGGGCAGCCCCAACCATCTGCTCTTCCACTCTGGAAAGTGGTTCCTGGGAGAGGAATCCCCACTTTGCTGTAACCAGAGCTCACAGAATAACCCAGCAGCGCTGCTGACAGCGACACTCCCTCCCTGCTCCTCCTGCTGCCTTGGCCATTCTGCTGTTCTCTTCCCTGTGCTCACCTGTCCCTGTGTCCCTGTGCTCACCTGTCCCTGTGGGATTCCTGAGCCCTGCCTGAGCTCTGGCTCGGCCCCACTCCCAGGCTGGAATACAAACCATTCCAGGAGGTCAGAGCAGAGGATATGCAGGAGGTTTTGCTGATATCCATGCACAGAGACAAGTCTGCAGCTCTCAGCAAGGCTGGCAGGAGCCTCCTGGTGTTCCAGGGCCACCCTGAGGTCCCTCAGGCTCCAAACCCCAGTGTTCAGCCCCTTCCATCATTCCTGGCCCCTGTGCTTATGGGCCAAGGAGAAAACCTGCCCCGCTCAGGTGAGGCCCCACCTGCAGCTCTGGCCCCCCACAGGAGGAGGATGTGGGTCTGCTGGAGAGAGTCCACAGTGAGGGGTGACCTTGGACAGCCTTTAGATGTGCCAGCTGCAGCATTCAGGAGCTGCCTGGGCTTCCCTCTCCACAATGATCACATACTCATGGTAGATTTTACAGAATCATGGTTTAATTTCCTAATCTCCAGTTTGTCTGTACAACATTGTACAAAATGTAACCCAAAGGAACATTTCAGCTCCATGGAAGGGCTTGGCTGTCTGAGGGTCCAGGGAATTCAAGCCTGATTTATTCTTTCCTGTCTCCTGGATGCTGTCACCTCTGGTGCTCAGGCTGTGCCACCTTCCTACACTCACCAAAAATACAATTCCCTGAAAGCTTTTCCCCCGTGGTTTTGACTACAATGCAGCATCGTGTTGAAAATGCAATTGCTGGGTGTGCAAAATAAACCCCTCAGACTGTAATGAACATCTGAAAATAACTGCACAGGCTTAGTATGGATCAGTCCTCACTAAAACCTTCTCATCCACAGAGTAGGGCAGGGATGTTCTCAGGAGGGTCACACTACAGGGTGGAGTCTGAAAATAAGAGAAAAAGAGAAATGGTTCAATATTGTAATGAAGGAGATGATAAATTGTCTCAAAGGCTCTCTGGAATGGGAAGCTGAAAGGTTATAGGGCCAAAAAGACCAATATCTACAAAAGGATGACAGGGATGATCCTTGTGGGTCCCTTCCAACTCAGAATATTCTGTGAAATCTGTGACATCCATGGATTTAACTGACCCATTTCTCCACTCATGTAATCCCACCGACGTAATTTTGCATTAAAAGCAAAATATTTGACTCAAAGTCAGGGTTATTTCACTGAGTACAACCACCAGCAATATTTATCCATAAATATATCCATCCTCAGTGAATCCCACTGTTCTCCACTCACATCAGGACTCTGACCATGTCCCTCTCTTTCCTCCCTTCCTGTTGTCTTTGGCCACCAAACTTCAGCTGTTCCCTCACTCCTTCACCTCCCCTTGCACATCTGCAGGGTCTTTATTGCTCAGCTCCTGCACTGGAGATAAATCTAACCAAAAGATTATCTCATCCAGAGAACATGGGCTTGTTCTGCCTAAAAGATTTGCTCAAGGACAGCCAAAACCTCTGGCCTCCTGTAGAAATCAAGTGCTTTTAATTTCTAGTTCTGTCCCATATTGACCAGTTCAGTAAAGCAGCCCAAACATCACTGCCTGGTACAGGGGGAGCTGCAAGGGGACCATTTTTGAGCCACTTGGCAGCAGTGACACACCTTGGTGTCCCCAGGGAAGGAAGATCCCTGCAGGTTTTACCTTTGATGGCGAGGAAGGCTCTGCTGAAGGCACGACCCACTTCATTGGTGGCTTCCACCATATATTCTCCTGCATCTTGTTTGGTGACACCCAGGATGACCAGGGAGCAGACCCCAAAGTCGTTTGTGCAGAAATAGTTGGGATCATTGGAGAGGTCTCTGCTGTCCTTGTACCAGGTGATTTTTGGGGGCGGGTAGCCCCCAACTGCACAGCTCATGCGACACTCACTCCCTGTCACCACCACGTGGGGCTTCAGCGGCACGAGGAACCTCGGGTGCTGGTTCTGATTCACTCCCCTGTATTTCTGGGGTCTGACTCGGAATTCAGCTGGAAAAAACAAACAGCAACACCCCAACACACCCTCAGAGACAGCTCCCAGCAGGTTTGCAGGACTTGATGGTGCAGCATCTGGAATTCTGCAGTGCAAATCCAAGAGATCCTGTGCACCTATGGATTGTAACCTGTGCTGCTTCTCAGATCACCCAGAATTTAACTCTGAAGTCAGAAACTTTGGGTTCTACAAAACTGAAGCCTTAGATTTTGCTGGGAAGTCATTATGTGGCAAATTGCACCATACAAGGGCTGGGAATGAGGATCCCTGAAGAAAGGACAAGCCTTCCCTGGCAAACTGGAATCCCTCAGGGCATCTCTATGCATTCCTGTTCTGGGCAACTAAATATTCCCGTGGGGAAATACCCACTTCAGGATGGGCTGTTAGAAACAAGAAAAGAAACAAGAAAAGAAACAAAATGTGACAACACACAGAAACACTCATAAAAGCTGTTTTACCCTTTGTTTTTCGGATCCTCCAAGGCTGCACAGTTTCTGAGGGATCACTGGCCCCCAGGCTGTTCTTTGCCACCACCCTGAAGAAATAATCCCTGCCTGGGATCACCGTGGTGAAGGTGAACTTGTTGTTGTAGATCAGGTCCCCCACGACGCGCCACAGGCCCTTCTGGGACTCCCGTTTGAGGACGGTGTAGTAGAGGTTCTTCTCCCACTTCTCGGATGCTGATGGTTCCCAGGTCACTGTCACTGTGTTGGGCACATTCTCGTCCAGCCGAAGTGGCCCAGGAGGCTGTGGGATATCTGTGAGGTGAGGACAAAGAATGTCACAGATAGGGGGACAGTGGTGCTGTCCAGAACCCTAAAAACCTGGAGCTTGTTCCTTGTGGGCAGAGGAAACACCTGCTCATTGGAAGGGGCAAAATTTCATCCCCTCTCCAGGTACACAAATTCATTTGCTGTGACCTGAGCTGCTGCTGCAGAACATCTGCACTGATGGTCCCCTAATCTTCCTGCAGGAAGGAGAGGGAGGTGGCAGAGCTGGAGTGCCTTCCCTCTTGGGGACACAGCTTGGAGAGCAGCTGTAGCTGTGGCTCAGTGTCCCCCAGTCTCCTCAGTGACCCCCCTCAGGCTCTTCCAGAGAACAAGAGCTGCTCCTGGGGTTTGCCCTGTCCATCTGAGGGGCCTGGCCTGGCCCTTTTCAGTGGGGTCACTCTGGAAGTACAGTTTTAACCAGTATATTCTCTGTCCTGCAGACATGGCCAGGTGATGTCACCAGTGCCCAGACTGAATCCCATAGAAAACTGTACCCTGGCTCTCCCTGTGCTGAATGGCCAAACTGCATCACAGCCCACCCTGCTCTGATGTTCCCTGCTGCCTGGTCACAGAAAATCACAGAGTCCAAGGCTGGTTTGGGTTGGAGGGACCTCAAAGACCATCTCATTCCACCCCCTGCAATGGTCAGGGACACCTTCCACTACCCCAGGTTGCTCCAAGCCCCCTGTCCAACCTGGCCTTGGACACTTCCAGGGATGGGGCAGCCACAGCTTCTCTGGGCACCCTGTGCCAGGGCCTGCCCACCCTCAGAGGGAGAAATTTTTGCCTAATATCTGATCTAAACCCACTCTCTGCTAGTTTGAAGCCACTGCCCTTGTCCTGTCACTACATGCTCTTGTAAAAAGTCCCTCTCCACCTTCCTTGTAGGCTCATAATAAAGGGTAATGAGGTGTGAATTTAAGCAGAGCAGCTGGGAAATTCCTGCCAGGAAGGAGTTTTCCAGATTAAGGATTCAACATCTTGACATACAAATAATGAAGCAGCTTCTGCCAAACAACATTACTTCTCATAGGGAAACTCCATTTCCAAGAGCAAAAACCTAACAATGACTTTCCAGACATGAGGCTGTTTCTGAAGAGAGGCATGTGGGAGGATCCAAACTCTGAACAAAAAGTGACCTTTTAAAGGCAAGGGGGACAAACAGCATCACCACACTTGCATCACTGCAACACACAATTTTTCCTACAGTGGTTGTTTCCAAAGGATATTTTATTGCCAGAGAATTTAACTTCAGATTTCCAAACAAATTTAGATTGCTCCTCAGTTCTCTGTTAGCCATGTGGCAATACAGCTTCAGCTTTTTCACTCCTTCTGGACCTACCTGGGAGATAAATAATTTACTACTTAAACATGGGACTGCACCAGCCTGTACATGAGGCTACCAGATGACTGGCCTCACGGGGGCTTTGCCACAGGGAAGTATCCATGGAATCCCAGAACCACTGAATGGTTTGGTTGGGAAGGGACCTTAAAGCCTGCCTTGCTCCACACCCCTGCCATGGGCAGGGACACCTTCTCCTAGCCCAGGTTGTTCCAAGCCCTGTCCAACCTGGCCTTGGACACTCCCAGGGATGGGGCAGCCACAGCTTCTCTGCCAGGGCCTCACCACTCTCCCAGGAAAAGATTTATTCCCAATATCCCATCTAACGCTGCCCTCTGGCAGTGGGAAGCCATTCCCCTTGTCCTGTCCCTCCATTCCTAGTCCCAAGTCCCTCTCCAGCTCTCCTGGAGACCCTTTAGACACTCGAGGGGGCTTTAAAGGTTTCCCTGGAGCCTTCTCTTCTCCAGCTGAACACCCCCAGCTCCCCCAGCCTGGCTCCAGAGCAGAGGGGCCCCAGCCCTCAGAGCATCTCCGTGGCCTCCTCTGGACTCTGTCCAGCAGCTCCATGTCCTGATGCTGGGGCCAGAGCTGGATGCAGAGCTCCAGGTGGGGATTCCCCAGCACCTTGGGGAGAAGGGCCAGAAAACAAGCAGGGCACATCCCAGCTGGAGCTGCTGCAGCCCCTCCCACTGCCCCCCAGTCCCCTGTGTCCAGGGCAGGCACTGTGTCACCATGACATGGCCATTAAGGCCCACCCAAACATTACTGCTGTAGGCAGCAACTTCAATCCAGAACATCAGATTTTCTGGAGGGTGAATTCAACCACAGCAGGGGAGACATCCTCCCCAGCCTGCTGGATGACTGACACCAAAGTACAATCACCAGCTCCCAGAGGGGCCCAGAACCTGCTTGAAGTAGTTCACCAGTCAGAGATATTTCTTCTTTCCATAATTTTGAGCACGTCATGAGGAGAGTTTGACAGTTTCCCACAAAAAGTGACAGGATGCTCCATTACATGTATAAGCACAACCATACGCCGTTCCCCTTTAGAAATTCAAAAATTAGAAACACAGCTAGACAGAAAATTTAGATTTATTCTTTCTTTGGGATCTGGTCCAGGAGCAATGCTGCTGCTCAGGACAGCAGGTCTGGGCTAACAGCCACACTGAAGGCAGTGGTTCTGCCTCCTGGAAGGGCTGTGCTGTGTCCATGCTGCATTGGAGAGATGCACACATGTTGTGGATCCTGCTGCCACCCTACCCATCACGCTGCTCCCAGCCCCTTCTGGGAAGAAAGCAAAAGGATCCCGGGACCCTTGTGCAACAGCTGCCATGTAGGCAAAGGGAATGAGCAGGGATCATCTGAACCAAGAGCAATGCCAGCAGAGGCCAAGGGAGCTGTGGGTGGGTGCTGCAGTGCCAGCCCTGGCTACAGGGGGAAGGACTTGCTGACAACTGAGAAAGATCAGTCACCTCAGTCTACACTGAAATTCTGACAGGAATCTACTAAGCAAGATGCTAAAGCATAGTTACCTTAAATAGTTATGTGTCTGTGACCTTGGAAATCATTCCTGGAGGACTCTCTGCTTCGATTCATCTTCCCAGGACTCAGAGATCGGATTTTAGCTGGTTTTGTGTTACTCATCCCCATCCCCACCATGGCCACTGCTTCACATTACACCTTCCTAATTCAGCACCCTCGGTGAATTAGAGGAATTCACCTGAAGGCATTTAGCTGTAACCCTGTAGTGCACATAACCCACTTGGCTTTAGGCACTAACAATATGTTTTCCCAGAGCTGTAAACAGGAGCTCAGAGCCAGGCTGAGGAGTGAAGTGCTGCATCAACAGGGAGAGCAGCCAGCCAGGCTGATGCCCTTCTGCACACATTAAGGTTAAGAAAAACCAACACGAGCACGTCGGGTTGGAGAACTCATGAGGCAAATCCTCGGTGCAGATGTGAACGATTTGTGCAGAAATATTTGCAGAATGAATTTTAATTTCTCTGGTGTCTGCCCCCTCCACCTCCCAGGGAAGCCAGGGCACCCTGAGCACCATGAGGCTGTTCTTCACCGTGTGCAGGCTCTATGGCACAGCATCAGCTCACACTCCTGCAGCACTTTGCTGCTATTTTCTATTGCTGTACACATATTAAAGATCTTTCCTCTCAGCATACACAGCCCATTAGAGCATTTTGTTTATAAACAGGACCGTGCAGAGCCAATCTCTCCCAGCTTTACGCTACCCAGAATGAAACGCTCTCTGATTTAACTACACCAAGCAAGTGACGCAGGGTGCCACCTACGTGCCCTTGGACCGGGGCCAGATGGTTTCCCTCCCACGTCACACCACAATTCTGCAAGAAGTAAACATTCAAGGGTAAAACCAGGGGAAAACACTCCTATCTTCAATCTCCAGAAGGGATCCTGGGCCAGCAGCAATGAGGCATAGGATGAACACCACCGTACAGCGGGGCCTGGATTAAAGGATTTTAGTTCCTTATCAGCCAGCCAGAAGTTCACCTATTTGGTTCCCTTTTACTGGTCAACTTTCCCTTGTATCCAGCAAAACAGCACAGGCTGTGCAGACATACCTTACCATATTAGGCAATGTGAGTCCTGAAAATGGAGGACTCGGAGCCTTCCTTGGCTCCCAAGCACAGCGGGGCAGGCACAGGGTCAGCCTGCACGACACTGGGAAAGGGGCAATGACTCCTGGGCACTCCCAGTACACCCAGTGGGGCTGTGACAGGCAAGTCACAAAACACTTAACAAAAGCTCTTCTAGTTATTCATCAAACCCATCTTTTACAAAAAGGCAAAATGACAAAAGCTAAATTGAAGCCTTTGTGGAAGGATAAAATGGCACTAAAAGCAGAAATACAGGTGAGAAATAGGACACACCAAAAAATCAGGACTCCCAAGTCATAGTTCTGAATCAGCAGTAACATTAAGACATTTAGTTTACATAAGGAATTTTCCAGTTCATTGGTCTTCCCTTAGAACTCGTGGAACCAAGCTTAGAAATTCAGCCTCTCTAAGAAGAGATTCAGTTTATATTGGTATCCAGTTGCATCTGGTGATTTCATGGCAACAGTACAATTAGGCAGAACATTTATTTACAAGCCAGAGTGGGCCTGAGTGGTGCTTTGCAGAATGTAAAACACTCATTCCATAAATCAAAGCGCAGGGAGACAGGAATGGAGCCTATTTAATCCACTTACTGCGATCGTAATCCATAATCAAACGGTTCAGTGTTATTCCTGCCTAAAACTTAATTCCATTAATGTGTCTGGGGTTTATGTTGGGCTATACAGACTGTCCTGGAGGCAGTTCATGACAAGAGATATTTTCTCTGACACTTTTACTGCCCATAAATTGTTATTTTACCAACACAACACTTGGTGTCTTCCCCTGAATTTGAAGTTTTCCTTTGACAAACTCCCTCTGGGTGAGGCACATCTGTAATGCCCCTGCAGAGAACTGCAAGATGATCAAATCCTTCAAATGATTACAAACATCTTCTATTTGTTCTACATGGTCTGTCATCCAAAACACACTTTTCTTCCAAATCTGTTGCCAATTTCTTCTGCTGTGCAATAGCAATGGCAGAAGTTCCCCAGAGAAGCTGTGGCTGCTCCATCCCTGGAAGTGTCCAAGGCCAGGCTGGACAGGGCTTGGAGCAACCTGGGCTGGTGGAAGGTGTCCCTGCCTGTGCCAGGGGGTGGGATGGGATGATCTTTAAGGTCCCTTCCCACCCAAAACAGTCTGTATTTGGTTCTGTAATTGTAAGTCCGGTCAAGACAAAGCCAGGAGAGCTGGGGATAAGGAAAACCAGCTCTGAAATGGAACACTGGACCATTTTCTTTAGTCTTAATCATCATGCTCCAACTGCTGCATCCCAAACTGGAGTCACTGATCCCTATCTGCACTACTGGATTCATCCTCACTGGCCTCACCAAGACTGAATTCCTGCTGGGATTTTGCAGTCACTGGCTTGAGGGAACAGGGAAGCTTTCCCAATACCAACCTGCCCCTGGCTCAGTCTGGGTCTAACACGACCTTTCCGACTCTCCAGGTTTTTACTTTCTAGGAAACAGAGACCAAACTGTGGCCAAACTTTCCTCCCAACTTTTCTTTGAGCTCAAGTCTCCCCAGACTGCACAAAACCTCTTTCCTTCGCAGCTCCTTCCCGGAGGAACCACACAAAAACCTCTTCTACAGCTGCTTCCCCAGAGGCTTCTTCCAGTTGAAGTCCTTGTGCCCTTGAACATTTATTCCACAATAAAACTTTGTCTGCTCTTCCAACTTTCCACAGAGCATCCAGGCAGTCTGCACCCCAAGGAGAGAGGGGTGGGAGCAGAACACAAGAAGATCCCAGCACATCCCATTACAAGATCAATTGGTTGCCTAAAGCTCAGCCAGAGTGTCTGGGCTGGTTTCCCACGCTGGTGCTCATGAGCTCAGCCAAAATAATTCATCCACTTCTGAGAATTAGAACAACATGTATTTGCTCCTTCTTCTTCCAAAACTGCCTTTACCTTTCCTTTGCTACTCTCCAGTGCTGCAGAGCTTGCAGGAGGGATTTCAAGTAGGGCCTTTTTTTTTGGCTTCCATGAAAATACTCCAGATATCAGCCAAGATATAAACACTGGAGGAAAAATATAACTGCTCCCATAAAATCAGAGAGTTTTTGGGGATCTGCAACTAAAATGCTCCACTCCAGTGTGCTCAAATTCACAACTTGGCAACATGGTGGCACCTGCCATTCTAGAATTATTATTATGGATGAATTAATGATTATTAACTGCACTTTTTCTTTGGCACTAGAACTGAAAGCAAGGAGCTGGCATGATTCCTGCCAAAGTGATGGCTAGTTAGGACAGAAAACTCTAAAATAAGCCAGGGAAGTCAAGTGACATGATGCTGGAGGCATGCAGTGCAGAAAATGAACTGGAAACTGGATAAAATGAACTGGATAAAAACAAGACAACTGGGAGTATGGGAAAAACAGCTTTGGCAGAGTGGGAGGAGAGTCTAACCCAGGTCTGACGTCTGGGGTGTGTCAGAAAAGGGGGTGCTGGTGCCCCAAAGCCCCTGCACAAAGGGGCAAGAGAACTGAAGGGAAGTTGCTCTGCCCTTAGGTGGTAACCCACAAGGAAATGGGAAGTATAGGACAAAAGGAATTCTTGCTGATAATTTGGGGAAAACCAGTATCATTCATCACAAGAGACTGGATGACCTTGAACTTCTGGGCAGGTGAGTTCTCCCCAAGTGCAGCTTATCCATTTGCATGAGCAGTGAGGACTGTGCTCAACAAAATCTTCAGCAATTTGAGGACTAGAATCCAGGAAGGCTCCAAACCTGCAGCCTCAGACACTCTTTTGTCTTAATTTAACTAATCCGGGACAACTTCCCAGAAGAACAAGACATTCCCAGCAAGTCCCAAACACTCCTGTTGGCAACAAGGTGTCCCTATTATGATTATTACTTTTTACACATTACAAAACACCCCTCCTCCAGCCCTACTGTGAGACAGCAGAAATGCCAAAACAACTGTAACAATGATAAGTGGCCAAATCTTCCCTGCAGGCCTCAGTAAGGTTTTCACAAAGCTCTGCTCTGTGATGAGCAGAAACTCCTGTGGGAAAAACTGGGCTCCTCAAAGCAGGTGATGCTTCCATGAGCAGGAATATCCCACATTTCACACTGCAGAGTAAGCACTGGGAAAGCAATGCCTGGCATGGAAAGATAAGCCCATGCGAAACACCATCCCAGCATCACGTGAGACTCTGGTCCCCGCAAGGTTCGCCGTGACTTTGCTGCATTCTGACCAACTATTGCAAGAAATCAAACAAAAATAGAGTCTGAGGAGTGTTACTGCCAATTTTCAGCAGAGAACCAGTTCATTCCAACTAAACGCTGCTTCAAGCACTCTACTGCATTGCAAACTACAGGGAAAGCTGCCCCAAGTTCAATGTTTTCCAGCAAAAATTAAACACCACACAGGCAGGCTGACCCCTACCCAACCTTACATTTGCTGCTTCTCCCAGGTCTTGCACATTTGCTTTAATAGCTTGGAAACACATTTAGCTTTGACACTGTCACAGTCAGTCATGTTGTCAGGCTCAAACACGTTTCAAAGACAGACGACATGAAAGGAAACCAAGGCAGTTTGGAAAGACTCAGTAATTATTAAAAAAGGAAAGTGAGGGCCTGAAGGATGATGAGGCTATTGAGCAGAGCCTGACCCTCTCATATGCACCAGGGTGAAGCCACAGAAGATTTCTTGCCACCAACACCCAAGAGTGAAACACCAACCATTTAGACATATGGTCTCACTTACCCGAGTTTCCTTCACATCCTCGTTTCCATCAACTTCATCATCATCCTAGGAGGAAAAGCAAACAATACAATTTGGCAGCTTTGGAAACAACAAAAGAGGATAATAATTTATTGTTTACAGAACAACAGAATTGTTAAGGTTGGAAAAGGCCTCCAAGATCATCAAGTCCAACCTCTGACAGCATATCACAAAGTGCCACCTCTACCCCTTTTTTGAAGCCTTCCAGCATGGTGGCTCCACCACTGCTCTGGGCAGCCAGTGCCAGTGTCTGACCACCCTTTCAGTGAAGAAATGATTTGATGCTAAAGCTAAAAAGAAATCTCAAAAGAAATGCTCGTCCAGATGCTCTTGGCTGATTATCAGATCAAGTTTGGTGCTCTAATGGCCGTTTAGAAGATCTTGGTACTGAGGACAGAATGACCCTCTTTGATGGCTACTGCCATTTGAATGCTCCTAAAGAGCCAGGAGGAGGAGGAGGAACTCAGGGAACAAACATGACACTTGGGAAGGCTGCTCATCTGAAATACTGACATAATACTGACTTTCAAAGAACATCTGCACTTCAATTAGACCCCAGGAGGAAAGACTCATCCTCCCAGATACCCTGCACTTGTGCAGCCTCTCAATTAGCCACTGCCTCTTTGTAACAGCTCTGGGATTTCATGGAGCAATGGGAAACTACCACAGCATCCCAGCTGACTCCAGACTAAACTTGTTAACCATAATTTCATAATCCTGATAATCCTTAAGGATTATAAGGATGATTATAATCCTTAAGGATTTCATAATCCTTATTCTCTCCCGAATTTTCCTACCTGAGGCTCTAACCAAAGTCTGGAGGGCTGCATTTCTTCCCTCAGACTGCAGAAATCCTTCAAAACCAGAACTAAGAGAAATGACAATGACACAGGTAGTTCTCCTGCAATTATGAGTGTTCCCTGCTGTGGGAGGGGACCCAGTCACAGGTTTATTTCTCACTGTCTTCCTTTCACAGGGCCTAAACAACAGATAAATTTGGGCTCAGAGGAATTTGAAAATACTTCAAGTGGCTTGTGACCTTCTTCTATCAAAGGAATTAAGACTTCTAATCTCTCCTCTCTCATGTGGGCCCTTTCACAGTCCTGCAGGCTTCTCACTGATTTATGGCTCAGGAACAGGCTGCCCAGAGCCTGTGGCTTGCTCTGACATGGGCCAAACAGGGATGCACCACATTGAGAACAGAGTGCCAGTCTCAAAAAGAGCTGGAGAGGGGAGGACTAATGGAAAACCAACTGACTGGGAAAAAAATCTGAAGCTTGGAATAAGAGGAATAATCTTCCTGGGTGTTACAGAATGAGTTTCCCTCTCTAAGGAACTCAAACTTACATCTTTTGTTGAGAAAATGATGCCAGTGCCTCTCCGTCTCTCTTTCGGCCGCCGCCGCTCCCGGATCGACTGTTTGTTCAGGGATCTGTCGTCTGAGTCCTGATCTTCACACTCTGGCCAAGCAAAGAAAGACTGCTTTGGTTTCAGTGATTTACATCTGTGCTTTTGCTAAGGTTCTGGGGTTCTTTTCAAGCTGATCAAGGTCATCTTGGTTTGCGTTATATTACAAAGGAGTTATTAAACCAAGTGAAATGGAGTCTCTCAGTGTCCTGCTACAGCTGGATACTCACACTCCTTCCCTCATCAGAGCCAGAGGTTACCCCAGCTGGCAGCTCTCCCCAAGTCATCCTGACTTACTCCTGTTCTGAGGACAAGCTGTACTAGAGGAACCTTTTCCCCCAGCTCTAATATTTAAATGCTCCATTGATCACTGCCTCATTTATTCATAAAAAATGGAAAACATCCTTTTACGCCTCTGTTACAAGCAATAGGAATTTGTTTTAAACAAGTAACATTTGTTTTGTGAGGTGGCAGCTCTCCTTAGAGTAACAAGGAAACTTGTTCTCTCTGTCTGTACACACTGGAAGTTCTAAAACACAAGAAACCCCCAAAGCCTTGCCTGCTCCTCTCTCTCCTGGTACATACCATTTTTCTCCATCTCTGTGGCTGCCCCTCTGAAGTCTGCTGGGTTCACAGAGTCCAGACCCAGGTATTTATTTGTTCGAGTCAGGTATGAACTTGTGTAGAGCAGAGGTGCTGCTGTCGAGGGAGACACAGGGGTCGTGGGTTTGTCAGACTGTGCCGGGCACCTCAATCGCCGATACACCGACTGTGAACACAGAGCCATGGCACACAGTCAGCAGAATGAAAGGGAACCAGCAGATTTGGGATTTCAGGGGATGGAGTAACCTTTCAGAGTGCAATGTTTCCTTCACTGCTGCTGGAAGTGATCACCTGCATCTGCCAGATGGGGTTTGTTTCATCAGATGGGGATGAAAAGTTAAAATAAATCATTGCACAGCTACAGTGTGAGAACACTGTCTGTGGCTGGGAGATCTGGGATCAACCCCTTTGTCCCTACAGCCAATGGCAGGACAAACAAGTTATCTAATAGAAAAAAATGCTTTAGAGTGAAAAACCAGAGGTGATGGCAGAGGAAGAGAACTTGTCTCTCCAGCTTTCCATTACACACAGAATATTTGTGGAAAAATGTGAACACAAAGCCTCAGCCCAGGCTGCACAGCGAGGATGGATCCAGGCCACATTTCTATCATTAGCCTTCTCATTCCACTTTCTGGGATTTCCAGAGCTTTATTTTCTGGCAAGAGACAGAAAGCTGAAATTCCCAGTAGAGAGCAAAGGCACAGCACCTCCAGATCCACCTCCCTCGTGCAGGTGCTGCTCCTCAGCATTCCTTCTTTCCAGCTTTTCCTTCTTCTTGCCCCCTCTCAAAACTAAGAGATACCCACAGGAGGATTCCTCCTGATCTGAGCTGTGCTTTCCCCAGCTCTGAGGCAGAAGGATCACCTCCTCATCGGGACTCCTGCCCCAGCGGGCCCGGCTCTCCTGCCTCTCGCCGTCCTCGGCGCTCTCGGCTCTCTCGCTCTGCTGCTCCTGCGCCTGTCGCTCCGTCCGCGACCGGCTGAACGTGCGCTCGGCCTCCTGCAGGTCTGTCAGGGTCACCCCCTGCACAAAAGCAAAGAGTCTTAAATCCATGCACAGAATCACACACTGCTGTGTGTGTTGGACCTTAAGGCTCATCTTCCACTAGATCAGGTTGTGCCAATCTGGCCTTGGACACTTCCAGGGATGGGGCAGCCACAGCTGCTCTGGGCAACCTGTGCCAGGGCCTGCCCACCCTCACAGGGAAGGATTTCTTCCTAACATATAACCTAAATCTCTTCTCTGGCAGTGGGAAACCATTCCCCCCTTGTTCTGTTACTCCAGGCCCTTGTCCCAAGTCCCTCTCCAGCTCTCTTGGAGGCCCTTTAGGCGCTGGAAGGGGCTCTGAGGTCTCCCTGGAGATTTCTCTTCTCCAGGCTGAAATTAGATTTCAAATCTTTTAGGTCAGTTTAAAATGCTACAGGCTCCCACCTGGCCAGGCTCAAGTTTCATCCCTATGATAAGAGAAAGGGAAGAATTCTGTTGTCTTCAATGTATTTCTCAGTGTATGTCACTGACTCAAAGCAACCCAAATATATGTGATCACACTACAAACTAAAGTGCAGAAAGGAAAGCTTGGAAATCTAATTTGTGTGTTTGGGGGAGGGTGTATTAACTGTCTGCAGAAGCTTTGGCTAGAACCTTGCCAAAATATTGTGAGTACAGACAAGTTCCTTGTCCTAAGAAACAATGTAAGAGCAAAAGAAAATCAGAATCCCAGAACAGTTTGGGTTGCAAGGGACCTCAAAGCTCATCTCATTCCAACTCCCCTCCACTAGCCCAGGTTGCTCCAAGCCCCATCCAACCTGGCCTTGGACACTTCCATAGATGGGGCAGCCCCAGCTTCTCTGGGGAACCAATTCATCAGTTCTCTTCATCCTACACATGAATGTGGGTATTTCCATTCTTTACCTGGGTAGACCTGCGGGTCTGCCGGGCCTGCCTGGACCGTGCCTTCCTCAGTGATTCCGCTTCCTCATCCCGCACTGGAGTCAGATATGACCTGGAAAAAAAACAAAGGGGCAGAAGAGGTTAAAGTAAAAGCAGATGCTCTGCTTTCCTGCCCCTGCAGACTCCTGAGCTATCATTCTCTTTGTTATGTACAAAAACAATTTTAGCTCCATCTACGACTGCTGCTGCTTTGGGACCACTCCCCCATGAGCAGGAGACACACACACTCACAGCACCTTCTCCCCAGAGCCACTAAATAAACTCTTTGCAGTGTTGGACGTGCTCTGTTAAAAAGATGCACCTATTTAGTACATTATTTGCTCCATTCCATGTCATTGCAACATTACAGAAAACAAACCCCTCACAAACCCCCTCTCAATTCAGACAAAGATCTCAGAACAGAAATCCTGCACTGGCACATTCCTCAGACCCTCCTTCCTGTCATTATAGTCATGATCATATTCCTGCAATCTGCTGGCTTCATCAATATGAAACCCATCACACCAGGAACTGCCTGAACTGCAGGCACATACCTTAGAAAAAGCCATGGAATTAAAGAAATGACCTTCACACACTGTGTAAACTGAGCTCCTTAATACTGAAACCCCCATGGTTAAAACACAGAGCTGAGCACGACTGAATTTCATCAAACCTGGGAGAATTCAAGAGAATTATTCATATAAAAATAGATAAAGTGCACTCTCTGTCCTGGCACTCACGGGGAGCAACTGGTGAGGAATTAGGCAGCGCTCCCACAGTCAGGGAGTTCACATTTAATTAAACTGGACTCCTCAGACTGGTTAATAGCAAATGATTATTCACACTGTCCCACTATACAGGGATGAGGGTGCTGGAATATTCTTTGCAGGTCCATCACTGGCAGAGGTTAAGAGCGTACCAGAGACCTGGATGTGTTCAAAGGGCCATGAGCCAAGTGAGGGAGGAAGGTCTATCACAGAACATGCTTACTTTGTCCTTGGACTCTTTTCCTGGTTCTCCACTTAAGTTCACCTTCACAGAAAAGATAATGGGCTTGAGAGGATTTGCATCTGATCCAGTATGTTAAGACATCTATTAGAAAGTTCACTAAGCTGCTGCAGTGTGACAAAACCAGAGAGAATCAGGAAATTTGGACCATTCCAAAATCATCTGCCACAGTGGGTTTTTTCCACCTGCAGGACCTGAGGTCAGCTCTGGTTCACTTGTGCAGCAACCACAGCCAGACCTCCATCCTTCAGGGGGGTTTCCTCAGCTTTTGGGAGGTACATCCATGCAAGTCAGCCACCCCATGCTCCTTCTAGTGTTGTGGGCCATATGTAAGAGTCTTCTCACCTGAAAGTGGAGTAAGGCTTTGACCTGATAAATGACACCCTGAACATCTCTGATCTCCAGAGGCCAAGATTAGCACAAAGGATCAATGGTCCGAGCTGGGGATGCTGCACTGCAGACCCCTGGAGGGGCAGGCACTGATCTCTGCTCTGTGGGGACCAGGGACAGCACCCAGGGAATGGCTGGAGCTGTGTCAGCGCAGGGTTAGGTTGGATCTCGGGAAAAGGTTCTTCCCCCAGAGGGTGGTGGGCACTGCCCAGGCTCCCCAGGACAGTGGGCACAGCCCCAAGGCTGCCAGAGCCTCAAAGAGTGCTCGGACAACACTCTCAGGCACAGGATGAGATTGTTGGGGTGCTGTGCAGGGTCAGGAGTTGGACTCAGTGATCCCTGTGGGTCCCTCCAGCTCAGGAGATTCCATGATTCTGTGAACCCTGCCCTGGCAGCTGCCTGCAGTGGAGATGTCCCTGGCCAAGCTCTCAGAGCTGCACTCCCAGGGTGAGATTTATCACCTTCAGAGGAGCCTCCAGCATAGCCCATGTGGATGCACTGCAGAGGAGCTCATTTCTTCACATTGATTATCCTGACAGACACACGAGCTGTGATGGATATGCCAACACTACACTTCAGAGGGATGACTGCCTCCCAAGAATCTGCTGTTTCATGAACAAAAAAAGCTGCTGTTTGATGAATGAAAGCTGTGCAACTCCTAATTTTGCAGAGCAGGAGCTCTGCTGCTCTCCCTGCTGCAGTGTGTGCACTGCCCAGGTAATGGCACATTAAGGAAACAATAAGGATTTTCTGCAGCTTTTGACACAAGCAGAATCGCTGCTGTTTGCACAGTAGCCAGAAGCAATAAGCCACCTACAGGAAGAAGGTATTTGCAAAATATACTGCAAATGAAGTTCAGAGCAGTAGTAAAAAAAATAAATTCCTGAAACATAAAAACCCAGTAAATTTGTAGCTCAGTATGGTGTAAGGCGGGCTGTTTACTGCAACAGCTCTGAATCAGTGGAATTTGAATCAGTGGAATGTACTCTGCCATGAGGACACAGGTATGCAGGAGCTACAGGTACGTGCACACGTGGGAATGAGAAGAGGAAGGTGAGCCCTGCCTTCTCCTGAGGAGGAGTTTGGCTCTCCACAGGCACACTGTGCTCACCCGAGACATGTGAGCAATACCAGGCCAGATGAAGCCCTTTTGCACACAAAAGGAAACAACACTGAGCTCCTGCCACAGATGTGGGAGAGGACAAAACAGGTTTTCAAGGGAGTTTCAGAGAAGATTTGGCAAATCCCTGGGGAACAGGTCACCCCAGGCACAGGGAGGGCTCTGGGAAGTTTGCAGGAGGCTCCACGACTTCCCTCAATCCAGCGCTCAGCCACAGCTTTGCTGTGGTTACAGCAAGAGACAAACCATGTTGGGTCTGTTACCCCATCATCCTCCCACTCAGGCTTTTTTCCTCTGCTTTCCCAGATAAAAACACAAATCTGTGACAGCATAATTAGCAATTCTGGGAGCCCAAGGTATAACAGGGAGTTCAGCCGAGAACATCTTGCCGGTCAGAGCGGCTCTGCCGGGGCCGCAGCCGTTATCGACATCAGCTTTTGGGTTGCTTCCATTTACACAATTCAGTGCTTCCTGGAGCTCTCCCAAAGCCATTTACAGCATGAGATAACCGAATTTTCTGAGGCAAGTCAGCAGAGCCACTGCACAGTGACAGAGCTGGTTTCTCCAAGGGAGCAGCTCCAGCCTGGGCCAGGTGCTGTCAGAGCCTCAAACACACAGAGCAGCCCCATCCCTGCTGCCAATGCAGGCCCACGAGGGCTCTGTGTTTACTTCTTTGGGGGGAAGGGAGGGATTTTACAATTTTACAACGCTTTGCTTTGCTTGCAGACTGAATTTTGTGTGCTAAATAAGCAGGAAGAAAGAGAGAGAACAAATGCCCTGGAAGGAGACAGTGAGTGAGAGGCAGCTCGGAGCTGGATGGCACAGGCAGAGCCTCACGCTGCTCTCCAAAGCACAACCACTGCAGAGCTCAGCAGGCTGCAGGGCACAGGCACCAAGTGGGGCTGAGGCAGCCTGGAAACAATCCACAGAGTTCTTAATCACGTTTACCAGGAACACACTGCTTGCTCAAGTGCAGTGCCTGTGTCATCCTATTAATTCAAGCAAATATCCCATGATCCAAACAGATCATCAAAGGAATGGTCCTGTGCATTGTGTTTCCCTACAATGAACTTTCTCTGAGAAATACATGAAATAAGAGCAGCCATCACGTCAAGCTAAAGGCATGTACAAAGCAGACCAGATTTTTAGCAGAGTTTTGGCTGCAAGTTCGAGGAGCAGAATAGAAATTGTATGAGATGTGTACATGAGAGTCAGCAAAATCCCTGCAGAGGTTTACAGCTCTCAGAGACAGAGACAAGTGTGTCGGGCTGCTGTGAGAGCTACAGGCTCTTGGTTTGTGTATTAGCTAGGAAAAAAATTGGTAACTGAATGATGAACCTGGCTCCTAAATAATTCTGCCTATTTTCAAGAAAACACCTATTTTTCTATGCCAATTCTTTCCATCAGGACAATCCAACACAAAGGTGGATCCCAACTATTCATCAGCATCTCAAGGCAAAAGGAGCTGCAATAAAATACTAATAGAAGGGGAGATTCAAACCAGGGCAAGAGAAAGGCTGGACATACAGGCTGGTAAGCCAGAATACAAGAGCAAATCTGTTCGTTAGAGAACCTTGGTCAGAGGAAAAGAAAAGAACATACTGCAGACAGAAATGACTCCCAAGTGAAGGGTAAATGATGCAGAAAAATAAGTTACAATCCCCTGTTAACTGGTGCACAGGTAACAAAACCAAAGGATCAATTTCTCTAGGAAACTGAGGTAATTCTTTTACAATGATGGTTTCCTTTCCTGATATCCTGGACTCCTTCAGCCACTCAGAGATTGAAGTGCTTGCGGCAAACACCACTCAGCACCACGGAGTCCTTTGGCAGACCATCACCCAGCCCCAGAGGGACCAAAGCTTGGGAGTTTTACATCAACCACATGCCAGAGAAGCTGTGGCTGCCCCATCCCTGGAAATGTCCAAGGCCAGGCTGGATGGGACTTGGAGCAACCTGGGCTAGTGGGAGAGATAGACTTTGAGGTCCCTTTCAACCCAAACAATCCTGGGGTTCTGTGAAAACTTGGACTACACTCACTAGACTAGAAACAACAGTGACAGTTTACTTGGAAACCGGGACAGACTTTTGGTTCTTCCAGATCTGGGTAACACAGATAAGGGGAGCCAGGCAGAGGTTTGGCTTCCTGTGCACAAGGAGGTGCATTCAGCATCTGAAAACTCATGTGGATATTCCCTCTAAAATGTTTGAATTTGGTGGTCTAAGAAGAGTACAATGCACAACACACTGCAGTGATTTAAAAAGGTCTTTGTCACACACATATATATTTCTATATATGTTTAGATATATATAACCTCATGCACACTCTGAAATAAGGAAGATAATAAAAAAAAGCTCAGCAAAAGTCTCAAGTACAGATATTGTTCCTGTGGAAACAATTGGAAAAGTACAGCATCCCAGCAATGCATTCCTACAAACTGGACAGTTGCCATTAGCAAAGAACTATCTATAAGCTGGGGGAGGGAGGAGAAGCAAGTGCAAGTTTTGCAGGCAACAATGCTGACAGCAGTTCCCAAAATACAATTCCTTAAGTTAGATAATGAACTATGTCCCCAGCAGCAAGTCAATCATTGGCAACTACATGGAAACAGTCAGAAAAAGAAACTTTCCTGCTCTGTGATCCAAACCACAGGTTTCGGTTCTGTCTTCAGTTCTTCCCTGAATTTATCCCTGTGCTAACATTCTGCCCATCAGCCCACTGGAAACAGTCATTAGAGAAACTGCCAGAAGCTGCTGTGCTCTGAGAGACCCTCCAACAGGCAGGAGAGAAGGATGACACGTCAGACTCCACGAGTGCTGGAGCTGGGAATGAGGGGGAGACAGCCTGACAATGCTGAGTTATTTAATAAGCTGAGGACGGAGGGATAACAGGATCATGCTCCTAAAGCCTTTCACAGCTGGCTCGAAAAGGCTCAGCTGAGCATTCCCCATTTTCAGGCCTTTGCTGTTGTTGTGTTTCAATCTGCACTGTGAATTCTCGACTCATGCAAGTTTCAGTGTCTGAATTTCAGCCCTCTGGTTAGCAGGATGATTAGCAGGTTCACCAGCAGCAGATTAAATTGTTCATTTGCCAGAGCTTTGCTTTGCTCAACATGCTCAGGTGCTGATCCCAGAGATTAAGAGACTTGTGATCTTTGTCACTTGTTAATCAAAACAATGAGCCTCCTTTATCCCTGCAGAACTGCCATTTCCATGGATGTCACAGTGGGGTGAGGTTACACGTGTGGCAGCTGATGCTCCAAGAGCACTTCCCATCACGGGGTTCTGGATTATTTTGCCTGTCCTTTCCCATGCCCCATCCCTGAAAGTGTTCAAGGCCAGGTTGGATAAACTTGGAGCCACCTTGGTTAGTGAAAGGTGTCCCTACCCTTGTCAGGAGGTGGAAGGAGATGAGCTTTAAGGTCCCAACCAACCTTCCAACCAAATAATTTCACGGTTCCCTGCTCAGCCCTGTTGTGTTGTTCAGACAGCAGAGGTGCTCCTCCTGTGCCATGTCTCCACAGCAGCTCCTCATGCCTCCTTGGCAGCCTGGGCTGCCCCAGCACAAGGTGAGGAGTGCTCTGGTTGCAGGTCCAGGGGGGAACACAGCATAAAATACAGCACTGGTACCTCCTGAGAGCTCACAAAGTTTGGGGCTGGGGGAGTGAACATATAGATCAGAAGCTTTTAATGACTGATGTAATCCCCTTACGCTAATTAATGTCACCCAGCATTGTGGTGAAGAGACATCAAACATCACAGTGAACAAATTCTCTTAAACTGGCTGTCTTGATGGTTGCTGTGAACCCAGATCTTTAAAGTTCTGCCAGAAGAAAATGTACTTGTGTTTAAAAAAAGAACCAAAAAATCCATGATTTTTTCTGCAAGAGGAAAGCCAACAGTGCTGCAAAGCCAAAGCAGAGGCAGCCACCAACACCCTTCCCTACAAACTGCCCCTGAGACACTGAATGCATCAGCTGTGACCATCACAAGTGCAAAGCTTTCCAGGCTGGAGCATTTTGGAATGGTTTATGTTCAGCAAGGACATGAGGTGTCAATACAGAGCACTGAGAGGGTTGTCATTGTGACAGGGAACAACATGCACTGACTGCAGTGCTCAGGGGCTGGATGCTTGCACTAAAAATCTGCTGCATGAACCAAAGCAGGATGGAACTCCATCTCCTGCCACTGCTGAAGGAATGAAGGTGAAGATGTGAGCGTCCTGTCTCTGTCAGCATCACTCTCATTCTCAGGTGAGCCAACACAACCTGACATTTTAAACAACCTCAAGCAGACCTGTTACAGCTTTCCCAAAAACTGATTATCACAGTCAGCACAGGAAATTTTCCAGGGCAGAAAATCCCCCGGAGGGGGAAAAAAAAATTAACTTGGCAAAAATCTGAGTATTTGGGAAAATTGTCTTTTGCAACTAGAAAATAAAATAAACTCAAAACTTGATGGCGATAAAGAAGGTTCAGCTCCTGAACTAGATAAGCCTGAGGAGTGATGCTCGCCTGGCCAGTGCATCCCAGCAGCCTTCCACTGCCACCTCGTGGGAGCAGCTGCCCAGGAGATGCCTGAGCAGCTCCAAGGAACAGGATCATGGATCAACCCCAGCTGAATTACAGAAAATAACACTGAATATTAATAATTCATCAAAGATTTCCATTTCCCACTGAGCTCAGAATGCAATTTCTTAGCACATGGCTTTGGTTCAATTTTCAGTGTCCACTGTTCTCAGGGACAGAAGATTAATTAAGTTTGCACAAAAACTTTTCCCATAGAAATCCCAGGGAGGCCACCTGGCTTTCCGGGCTCCTCCACCTGGCACATCCACAGGTCGGTGCTGTGGAGCAAAGAATTTAAGGGAGTAGCTGAGTCAGTGCTGAATGAACTCCCAGCTGCACCGACACACAGGATCTCCACAAAGATTTTGGGTACATTCTTTGCTTTAATGGCTGTTTTGGATACAGAGAAGTATCTGAACATGTCGAAGTTAGTAAAGCTCAGCCCCTGAACACCCAGGTAGTGGCACCTGGATGGCACCAGAGCCAGAACATGCTGTTACACAGATGTGCTGTCAGAGCCCAGGGGGAAGCGTGCAGCAGGGCAATGGTTTGCATTAGTAAGCCAAGAGGAATTGCACACAAATTCAGCATGGACAGGGCTGGGGAAAGGCACTTTTACCTTCTGCTTGCTCCACGCTGCCAAGCTGCACTTCTTTTACAATGCTTAGCTCAAGTGGTCCCTGCTTCCTTTCTTTGACCATTCCTGAAGGATCCTGCATATATTCCTGCTTTTGTTGGCAGACCAACCTACAGCCTGGGCTCCTCCGCCCAAAGCAAATGCCAAAATATCCACTTCCCTCCCCCTGAGGGCTGGGGGATGAAGCCTCGGCAGCTGAGAGCAGCACAACACCTGCTCACCGCCCCTACAGGAAACCAGCTCAGCTGCACTGACCCCTGTCCCACACCTCGACCTTATTCCAAATAAAACTGCAGCCTGATTTCTGATCCAGCAGGAGCAATCTCACCTCTTCCCAACATGGACAATCCCATGGCCAGCAGAATTCCTGCCCTCCCACGTCATCTGCACCAGCAGCCTTTTAAAAAAGGGACAACTTTATCTGAAAGTGATTAACTGCAGAGGCAGTGGCAGAGAAATGCTGTCACAGCAGGTGCCAGATGATTGTTCAGTTCTTCACAAGGGAGAGAAACCTCTTAACTTCTTGTTGTCCATTGTGTAGTGTGGACAGGAATCTGTCCCTTGCCCTGTAGCAGCTCCTTGCACAAATATCCCCACTGCTCTGCTTCTCCAGGGACCTTTCCCCAGTAGATTAACACCACTCAGCTTTAAATCAGTCAGCAATAAGGATTACAGAGTGGCAGCAAGCTAATGCTCACAGCCTTTTCTACCAGTTCCTCTCAAGTGATATTTAAGTACCCCTTGAATGCAAATCTCATAGTTCAACTTTCACAGAGATCAGAAGGTTTTATTTGTCAGGTAATAAGGGTTAAGGGACACATCAGAAATCTCATCCTAGAGGAGACACTCTAAATCTGGACAGGACAAGAATCACAAGGCAAAAGAACTTGCCAAAAATTGTTCCTCTAACACTACTAGTGGAGGAGGATTCAGTTATTAATATATTTTTAATATATGCTACTATAATTAGCAGCTGGATCCTTAGAATGAAGAATGAAAAGTAAATTCCTCTTGGGAAAGAAGCAGGAAATAGAAATGTTTGCCCAATACATTGACCTGGCACCTCAGTGAATTTCCTTCAGCTGAAAAAAACTTCCAAGGGAAACTTTAGAGGGTAAGAGGGCACAGAGCAGAGGTGCCAGCCCCAAAGCTGCCCAGAAAACAAGCCCACCTCACTCCTACTCTGGATTTATCATGGAATCCCAGAATGGTTTGGGTTGGAAGGGACCGCAAAGTTCATCTCATTCCACCCCCTGCCATGGGCAGGGACACCTTCCACTAGCCCAGGTTGCTTCAAGCCCTGTCCAACCTGGCCTTGGACACTTCCAGGGATGGGGAACAGTTACATGAGAAACTGGTCAGAATACATAAAAAAATAAGGAAGAGAGAGATGAGTTTCCTGACTGTTAGACTGTGCCTGATGGCAAGTGCTGGAACCACCTTGCTGGAGCCTTCCTGAGGAACAGGAAGAACACACACAATTGCAGAATTCAGGTGTGTAAACACAGTGCCTGGGGGAGAAAACTGAGGACGGTCAGATTAAAATCCTAATTCTTACCAAACCAGGAGAGATTTAAAATTCAAGAGTCCTTTTAAACCGACTACACAACTCAGAGCACTGACTTGCCTTTCAGAAGTTCTCGGGCAAAGTGTGTCTCACCCCAGTGCCAGCTGTGGCTGCACATTTGCCTTTCCAGCTGTTCTGGGAACCAAAGCTTCCAGAGAGTATGAAAAGCTTCAGCCAGATCCCGCAGACCTTCCTTTCAGCACAGATATCTCATGGCACAAGTGACATTCCAGTGTGGCAGGATCCCCTGCAGCCCCTTTCCATGCCCAGGGGACAGCTCTGAGCAGCCTGTGACACCAGGAATACTCCGTGCAGGGCAGGACTCCTGGGAGAAGCCCTGAGCAGAGCCCTGCACTGAGCCTGCAGGGACAAGGGCCCCGATGAACTTTGGGAAGGAGCTTTTGGTGGCACTAGAGGCCGCTGTCACCCCAGATGAAGGTGGATAATCCAGCACTGGGCTCCGAGCAGCAGGACCCCCCCATTCCCCACCACCTGCTCACACACACAGCCAGTGGAAACCAAGAGGCTTTTAGTTCTGCCCTGGGAAGAGCAGGGGCTGTGTGAGACACTGCAGGCACAACATCCCCATGACTGAAATCCACCCTCAGCAGAGCCAGGGCTGCCTGAGCTCAGCTGCACAAACACATTTGCAACAGGAGACAGTGTGAGTGTGGCAGGGGATCATCCAAACTGCCAGACAGCACTGCTGAGCAGCAGCTCCAAAATCCCCAGGAAAAACCAAAAAGGATCGCCTGGCACAAACCTGCCTGTGGGACATGGCACATTTCCAGGCTCCCAGCATCAGCACACCGCAGTGCCACAGCCAGGAGTCTGGTCATGGATCCATGGAATACACAGGGCAGCAGCTGGCCATGGATCCATGGAATACACAGGGCAGCAGCTGGCCATGGATCCATGGAATACACAGGGCGGCAGCTGGCCATGGATCCATGGAATACACAGGGCTGAGCGTCCAGGACACCTGGCCCAACACTGGCACTGACCTGCCATGCTCCAGCCAGGCACCCACATGGCACCACACACCTCCAGCTGATCCCTCCTCTGCTGCCCCTTTGCTGTTTGTTTTCCTCCCCTTTGTAATTTACAGCATTTTTCAGCTACTGGAGCATTTCCTGGCCAAATCAGCTGGAAAGCAAGGAGCAGGTGAACCATTAAATGCTACAGTGGGGCAGGGTAAGGCTTCTCGGCCACCACAGGATGCAAACCAGCACTCCAGAGCTCTCCACCACTTGTTCCTCCCCAGCCCTAAGCAGCCTCTTCTGCTTTAACCTTTCGGCTTCACACAGATAATTTTAAGGCCACACGCTCGGAGATATCCCTGTGATCTAATATTAGATGATCAGCTTGTTTATGTTTTTGTTGCTAAGAGCAAGCTGGAGCTTTGGAAACACGAAAGGAGCCCAAACACTCCTGCAACAGCTGCCACTGGGAACTGAAATCTATACAGCACTGCCCTGACAACTGTTTGCCATTCACCTTTTTATTTGATTTTACTAGAATTGGTCTCCTTCCCAACTGAGCCTTTCCCATTTAGGTGACCTCTCCTGTCTCTCTGGGTGTTTCCAAGTTCCAGTGTGCAGGCAGATCCCAGCCACTGTATCCTGCTGTGAGGACCTACATCCATCAGGAAGGTTTCCTCCTCCCCCACAAGCACAATGCATCATTGCTGGGCTTTTTTTCCTCTCAGTAGTTTCAAAGCATCGTTAAAGGTGGGAGGAATTTTCTGGTGTTTTCTCTTTACATTACCATAATTCACAGGAGATGGTTCTCTAATAAAAATGCAGGAGACAAACAGATCTTCTGTATTATTTATAGAAACAGATTTGGCGATAAATGCCAATGCAGTAAATATTAAAGGATGCTTTCTGGGCATCTACAAATAACTATCCCAGTCTAATTCCCTGTCTGCAGGCAGTGCCAAGAGTCTGGGAGGGGGTTTGTGCAGCTCATTTCTCCAGGCAAAATTCTGCTTCTGCAACTTGATTCAGGGTTTGCCAAAATGGAGAGACTGTTATGAAAGGTCTGAAGTGTGAACTGAAAGCACAATACTCACTCTGTCCTCTTGCACAGCCTCACTGGGCACTGGCAGTATCTTTTGGCAGCTCATCTCGATTCAATTGCAAATGACCCCAAGCAAAATGACCCATAGGAGCACACAGAGCACTCCCAGAGCAAACCCCAGTGTTCTCACACCAAAGATACTCTGCAGTAGCTCCTACAAACTGGCCCTGCACACAGAGCTGATGAATGTGGCTCCTCCAGAATGCTTGTCATACCTCCCAAGCACTCCCTGTGCTAGCTCTGGAATTAAAAAAAAAAGCCCAAACAGCATTAAAAGTTTGAGTATTTTCCAGCAGCACAGCCCACCTTGCTTGGATGTGCTGCAGCTGAAGTGCAGCAGCCCACCTTCCGTGGGACATGGAAGCTCAGCCCCACCACCTTCAGCTTTCTAGGCTGACAATTCTCATTATTGCTCTTCCCATCCCTTTGCCTCGAGCCATTTAAAATGTGTCAGAGCACTACCCCCACTCAGGAAGGGCTGCATTTCAATAAATCACTATTTCAGCTTGGAAGAATCTAATCACTATACACTCTGCATGAACTGCTTGCTGATTAGAAACACATAGTTCATCACTGCATTTTATTTAATACCATTTGTTTTCATCAATGCCATCAGGAGAGACAGATTTTGGAAAAGTTATCCTGCTTGCAGGAAGAAAGACAGATCACTTGATATTCTGTGCTTAATGCACAGGATAAAGTTCCTTTGAAAAAAAAAGCTCTGGCTCCCCAGGTCTGTATTTCCCCAGTCTTAAAATAACATCATGTGATAAGAAAGAGATACCACCAGCTAGATCCAGTCATTCCCAATGCTGCTACTCTGGAATGGCCTCGGTTGCACATGGCAGACTCCTACCTCTGGCCTTTACAGTCACTCAAGGCTGTGCCTGCTGCTGGAGTCCATCTCCTGTGTCACACACCTACACAACCCAGGAAGGTTTGTCTTCCCCCACCAACTGCAGAGGGAATCTGGGGGTCCTGTGCAGCACAGATGTCTCCATCAGGGCATAAGCAAACCCAGCTGAGCAGATCAGAGAGACAGTTTTTATGTGAAAGTGCTTCAGTCCAACACTCTTTTTAGGATGGGGTTCATTTTACAGAACCTGCTGTGAATGGCTGCTCTGCTGCCTATTCCTGAATACCCACAGGCTAGAGGGGCTGAGATTAGTCCTGAAGACAAAAGCTGAGATGCTGAAGAGACAAGTAGGAAACTTTGAAACTAAATTTAACCTACAAGCCAGAGATGACTCCGTTCAAAAACCTTCACACGGAACAGGGGCAGCAGCCTGGGAACTCCATGAAGCACCTAAAAAACAGTTCCTACACCCCCACCATCACCACTCTGTGAGAGCTGCCCATGGAGGGGACCACCAGAGCCCACTGCTCACTGACCTTCTGCGCTCCCTGGCCTCCTCAGCCGAGAGGTCCTTGCCCAGGGCGGAGGCAGCCCCGGCGTTCGCGGTGCCGTTGGCAGCGCCCAGCACAGCCCGGTTTGTGATTACACCTAGAGGGGTAACACAGCTGCCCTCTGGGCTTTTCTCTACAGCAGAATCAGTTTGTTGCCTGAAAGGGGCTCTGAAATAGAGAAGACACATGGAAAGCAAAGCAAGTGAACTCAAGTGCTGACCGAGCCCAGCCTCCTTGAGGGAGCACGGACAGATCGCCCTCCTTGCTCTGCACTCGTGTGTTCCTAGAGAACAGCCACAGTAAAAGGAGTTTTACAAAACTTGGAGAAGAATAAGCAGGAGGAATTAATAGTCTTCACACGCCTGTTTGTAGCAGAAATGATTAGGAAAATGCACCTGGTGAATAACCAGAAGAAAGGAACTCCAAGAGCTTGTAGACCAAGCGCCCAAGGGCAGCCTGAGCATGGGCTGTGTCAAGGGAGGAGAGGGATCACTCCAGGGAGCTACAGTCACACCCGGGCTGTGTGCTGCCTGCCAGGGCATACCCACTACTGGAACTGCCCCACATCACCATTCCAGGATTGCTTATAACCTCCAATCCATCATCCAGTCCAGACCTCAGACCTTCCAACCCAAATGCTGGCTGTGAGCAGCGCTCTCTCCGCTGGGAGCCGTTACCTGGTGTAGTGGCGAGCTGATGCAGGAGCGTTCGCACCGAGAGATGTGGGACAGCAAGAGACAGGTTGCCACGGGGTGCCCGGGGAGGTAGATGAGCCAATGGCAGTGGGTGAGGTAGCTAGAGATGGACTGCGACTGGCTGAAATGTAGGGACTGCTCAGGTCACTACTTCTACCAAAGGAAGCACTGTAAAACATCACAAAATCACGGCCTTCAGAGCACAGTAAACATTCAACAGCACACCCCCCAGCTGGGCAGGGAGCAGGTACCACGTCAGAGAGAATCGTGTGCAAGGAGATCAGAGGCCACCCGCAGGGTGCCCACAGAGGACAATGCCAGCAGAGCCCTGCTTAGCTAAGCCCAGCTCAGTTTCAGCGAGAGAATAATGGTGTGGGGGTGAATGAGGGAAGGGAAAAGCCCTGCTGCAGTGAAAGCAGGGCACAGAGAGCACCCCTGTGCACTGGGGAAAGGGGGGAACAAGGAGCAAGGATGAGGATGCTTAAAGCAGGGAAGGAGAGAGTGACAAAAGCAGGTCAGGATGCATCAGCCCTAAGGATGACCAGGACTTCTAGTTTTAAGAACTTGTTTTCAGTGGCTTCAAGCTTTGGCAAAGATGATCAGTTCAGGTTTTAACTTTTAGGCATGTTTGGCACAAACTCTGTATTTCTGCAAAATAGCTAGCACAACTCACCAAAAATATTCAAGAATGAGCAAGGGAAATACATATTTTGCCAGTTTAAAACAAAACCTGAGAACCAATCTCACTGAAAATCTGTAAGTGTTTAAGTGCTCACACTCTGCAGAAGATATAGGAGGAAAGAAGAGCAGCTCTGATATGAGGATGGACCCTTTTGCTTTTTCAAAGAAAATCCAGCCTAAGTGGGAGAGAAAATCCACCTCAATGGGAGAGAAAATCCACTCCAGAGGGAGAAGCTGCACATCTCTGAAAACAGACTTGATGAAACCCTGGCAAAATCTCCTTCTTGCACGTGCCAGAGCCCTGCGCACAGGCTGTTCACTGCCTGCACAGAGCAACACAGCAGGATCCAGGGCCCTGCCACACCTTTCCAGCAGCTGGAATGTCTGGTTGCTACTGGTCAGACTGGGCTGTCTGCAGGATCAAAGGCTAGGAAGGCTGCAAAGCTGGCCTGCACCTCCTGCATCCTAACAGCTCCCATGGCAGGGCACACGGAGCAGAGAGGTTGTTGCACCAGCAATAAAAGCTGACCCAGAGGGAAGCAGCAGGCTGGGACAGAACTGCAGGTTTTTGGGAAAGCCAGGGATAATGGACTGAATCTGGAAGTCAGCTCTAGAGTAAGAGTCAGAGAGCAGCCTGAGGCTGAAATAACACTGGGAAGGGGCAGGACCACAGCCAAGGACAGGAGGCTGGAGGAAGGACCCAGTCCAGTTCACTCAGGGACCCAATTTACAGATCAGTCTTACATGCCAAGGCCCCCAGCCAGCCCAACACAAGCAGCTGGCCCAAGGGAGCCAAAGGGGACAACGGGGCATCCTGGAAGGCCTCCACAGAGAGGAACCTCCCATTTGGGCTCCTCAGTTGATGGCTGCCTGCCATACCCAGGTCACACAGGAACAAGCAAGTTATTGTCACCAGGTAGCAACCTCCACCAGACCTTAAACAAAGCTTCCTCTGGAACGCTGGCCCCTGCCTGGAGCACGGGGGAGCAGGAAGTCCTGCTGGAAGCAAGTGCCTCACCCCTTCTTGGCTCTCTACTCCAGAGGGAAAGGCCAAGCCCTGGAGATGGGCTGGGAGGAGGGTGAGAGCAGGGAGAGAAGCCTGGCTGGGGTGTGCATGTGAAGCAAGTGGCTGTGGGGTCATATAAGTGAACGTTCTGAGGTGATGATGGCAGGGGAGCGTGTGCCAGGGGAAGGAAAAGGTGGTGCCAACCCTGGGGGCAGCAGGGTTGATGTGGCACCATCCTGGGAGAGCCCAAGGCAGAGGCTGGGGCACAAGGGTGGCTGCATGAGAAAGAACTTGGCCAAGGAGGGAGGATGCAGGAGGGTTATCAAGTAAGCCCTGCCAAGGATTGTCCTCCAGAAGGCAAAGGTAATGGGTGAGGAGGATGGAAGCAGCACCAGGTGCCTGGGAGAGCAGACATGTGAGGGGATGAAAGGGGAAGGAGGAGGAGGAATGGAGGAAAAGGGCCCAGTGGTGGCATCATGCCAACTCCAACATGCATGATGTGGTGCTGGGGCATCAGGCCCACAATGCTGCTCCCAGGGGAGCCACAGCACTGCCAAGCCATGGGAATCCACCTCCCAGCCTGGCCCTGTGCATGGGTGGCACTGCACAGTGTGAGGAGCACTCCAAGGCATTTCCTCCATTGTTCACATTTCATCTGAACAGGACCAGAAAATGGCAATAAAAAGGTTAGCCAGGAAATCCTGTTAATTAACAGCTGTGTCCATAGGAATCTGTGAAAGGGAGGATTATGAATTTATGCTAAAGACTTCAACATTAGAAATAAAAAGAAGCACTGACACACTCGCTCTCTAACATTATCACCACAACAGAACCACCAGGGAATAAGCAATGAAAGCAATGAGCATTTCAAAGCAGTAAAAAGAAGTATTTCTGAGAACAGCTACGGCGTTAAGAACCTTAACTTAAAAACCTTCAAACCCTTAGAAAGCTTCCATATGTACTAATAAAAAAGGTTTGCACGAAACACATGACTAATATTTGTTAGACACACTGCCATGGGGTACAGCAGAGATCAGACTCGGATTTGGGCAGGGAAGCTGGCACTGTGGTGTAAGAACAATGGTTAAGTGTAACCCCTGGCTCTGAAATTCCTAATTGCTAGAAGCAAGGAGAGTGTGGGAGGTGGAAGATTGCTCTAAAGCTTTCCTGGCTTTTGCAACTTGTCCTTCAAAACAAGTTGCTGTCAGAAACAGTCTGGGCAGCAGGGACTGTTGGCCTGACTTGCTGTGATGGTTTTTATGTGAACATAACCAGTAAGGAGGCATGTGCATAAATGTGAAATGAAGGAGAAACTGACTGTGTGGATACAGGATTTCGTTCTGCTGTGTGAGCCCTTCCTGGGAGGCAGGATGCTGAATTAATCCAACCTGCTATGTCAGTTTTCCTCCAAACACTTCAATAGACAGGCAAAGTGACCTGGATCTTTGAAGGTACTAAAATGAAGACCAGGCTGGCAGAGAAAGGTGCTGTGGATTTTTGGGCTAGTGGTGCACCCATAGAGAAAGCAGGACAAGTCCAGTCTATTAAAGAGACAACCTCACTATCTGCTTCAACTAAAGCTGAAGAACATTTGCAGCATTGCTGCAAGTTATTTTGTTCCTTTTCATGTGAAAAAAGCCATTTTCCACATCTGAAGATGACGTGCTGCCCTTGTTCACTCTGCATTTGGGGGTCATGTAAAATTCTTAAAGAACGTAAGCAGGGTAAGATGGGCTATTGGGAAGAAATTCTTCCCTGGGAGGGTGGGCAGGCCCTGGCACAGGTTGGGCAGAGAAGCTGTGGCTGCCCCATCCCT
>JAWWEE010000069.1:562508-573647 GCA_035221455.1 Xenops minutus | reverse complement strand
AATCCTTCCCTGGGAGGGTGGGCAGGCCCTGGCACAGGTTGGGCAGAGAAGCTGTGGCTGCCCCATCCCTGGAAGTGCCCAAGGCCTGGTTGGATATGGCTTGGAGCAACCTGGGCTGGTGGAAGGTGTCCCTGCCCATGGCAGGGGGTGGGAAATCCCTTCCAACCCAAACCAGTCTGTGATCTTTATGGAGATTAGTCAAATGCTGAGGCTGAGGGGAACTGCAGACATACAGTCATCCTCTCAGTGACATCCAAACATGTCACAATCCCTCCAATTCTTCCTCTTTCAGAAGAAGCTTTTATCTTTTGAAGTTGTGTTTAGAGTTTTGTTAACACTTGAAAATGACAAAAAGCTTATGTTTAAGAGGCAATCAGGTTCCCTTCCTCATCTTAGGGGCTGAGACACAAGGTACAATACCCTGACCCTAATTAGGGTTAGGGTTCAATATGATTATATTTAATTTCTCTGTGCTCTCCTACAGGAAAACATACAGGATAAAGGTCAAATTAATAATGATTTTATTGTATGTATATAAAATGCAAAACCATTGATCTCTCCTTTAAAATCACATCTATTCCTACTTGGTAAAGCTCTTCTCTGTAACTGCTTGTAAACCAACACCCTCCTCCAAAAGGCCAGAATTGAGCCTTGGTGACAGGAACTCGGTATTAGTGACAGCCCACTGCAGCCTAAACCTTGCCCACTCTCTGCCCAGTTCAACCAAGGAAATACAGTACAGCTATGTGAGGGTAGCACTGAACGTGGTGCTGGATTAGCTGGGATAAACAGGCCATGTCTGTGAGACTGCAGGGGGCAGCCCGTGGGTGACTGGGCTCACAGCAGGGAGCAGCGAGACCTGCCAGCTGAGAGGGGCAAAGGCTTTCCAAGGGAATCAGCTGCAGTCTGTCAGACCAGCTTTGGGGAGACAAGCTGTGGAGGCTGGGCTGTCATCATGTCCCAGGATAGCTGTGAAGTCACTGCAGTGGATCAGCAGAGCAGAAGGTTTCTGCTGAAGGGGCTGCTTCACCTTTTGTGGCAATGTGTGTGTGTGCTCAGCAATTGGCCATGCACTCCCTTGAGAACCACTCACCTCTGCCAGCTCAAGTACTGAAACTCAGTAAATCACCTCTTCCCAAGCATCTCAAAGAATTGTTCCATCTTTGGCACAGTATTTTAGTTCAGGGTCTAGAATTGGGTGAGACAATCTAAAACCTTGAAGTGTTGCTGCTGTTTTCCCCAGGCAGAGGCCCAATGGCTTTGGAGTGTGACATGTTTTATTACAGACTGGGTTGATGGTCTCCAGTATCAGCTGGAATAAAGGTGAGGTGCTGGCACTGCACCTGCATGAAGGGCTGATCGTCCTGCTCACAGGTGAGGTGAAAACCCAGCAATGCATTATTTGCCTCCCCAGACCAGGACATTCCTCCAGCTCACTCAGAGAGCACTGGTACCTCGAGGACACTGAGGCTCTGCCTCCCAAAGGGGTACAGAACATGCAGTTTCAGGAATTCTGCCTGGAATTGCCTTCCTGCCTCTGCCCAGCTCCTTTACCAACAACCAGCCTCTACAACTTCACACACACTGAGCACAAACTGCTTCCTTACTGCCACAACACACTGGTTGGCAACATCAGTTTTACTCCTAACAAGTGCTGTGTGTCATGCACAGGATCACTGCCACTTTCTAATAATGATGCCATAGGCAAGGACTAACATAAATCAAAAGAAGAGATAAGCTACAACTTACCTGCCAATAGCTATCTGAACAATGCTTTCAGACTCTGATTACTTTAATCTCTTTTTGCAATCAATTTTGATTTTATTCTCTAACCATAATATCAGCACTAAATGGAGAAAACACTTTGCATTTGAATAAAGTTACCAAGAGTATTTAAATGTAGTTCAGCAATTTAGAAATTAACCAAAATTACGGTCTTTAAAAACACTACTTAACACGACAAATGCCAGAAAATCTCAATTTTTCTTTCCTGCTCGCAGCAGCAGAAGGTCCCAAGGACAGTTACAAGATGCAGCAGGCAGCAAGCAGGAGGTTTGGGAGGCATGTTAAGAGTGGAACTGACTGGCTGGGAACCCAGAGAGACAGAGGTGCACATACCTTTTCAAGTAGGTGGACACGTAGGTGGTGGGTGCCCCAGAATGGGGAGCTTCGTTTGCCTTGGGCTCGTCCCTCCAGGGCTGCCGGGTGTAGGAGCCGCTCCGCACCAGGTTCACAGCAGATTCCCTACACAGGGCACAGCACAGGCCTCGCTTAGCAAAACTCGGGAGTCTGCTCTTGGCTCCTTCACAGTCCCACAAACCCTTCCCTTACGCCCATGTCCACAGGTGGCACAGCCCAGGTCACCTGTTGTGGCCTTAATGACGCCAGATCCCTTTGGAACCACAGATGATATATTTTGGCATAAAGAGGAACAAGATTCTTTTGAATCAGAAAACTTGCAAATGAAATTTAAATTGCCCAGAGAAGTAATTTAACATATTACATAGTGTAATTTGATAGTCTCTCTGCTGTCTTGTGTCAATGTATTATAAATGGGCAGATATTGGAACTGCAGGGAAGTTTTTATTCTCTGAGGTATCCAGGCTAGGACAAAAGTAATTCAGCATAGCATGTCCTTTCACAGAACCACTAAAGCTTAAAAAGCCCTCTAAGATCATCAAGTCTAACCATTAACGAAGCACTGCCAGATCCACCACTAAACCATAGAGCAGCAAACAATAAACAAAACATTTGCAGTATCTAAAATTATTTGACATGTCATCAGTAAATTCCTAGCAGTCCTATTTATCCTGATAATCTGAAATCAGGGAATTTTCCTCAATGCACACTCTGGCAGTGTGTCCTGCTCTCTTCTGGTCCTGGACAGGCCCTGGAGCTTGCAATGCAGCACAAATCCATTCCCCTATCAGCCAGCAATTCTTTTCCATTTCCAATTGCTGTGCCCATGCTGACACCCTCTCAGACACCTGTGGGTTCTGGGAAGTCAAACTCAGCTGGTTTTAAAGGAAAGAATATTGGGAAAATCTGTACTCCCCAGCAGGCCTGGCACCATCTGTTCCTGCAGGCCAGTCCTCCTCGGTCCCCACTCATCCAGCAAAGGACACTCATCACCACTCACTGGATGTGCCACTCGACAGCAGCCTCTGCCAAACTCCCTCAAGCTGATCAAGACACACAAATTGTCTGCAAAACTCTGAATCTCAGGGACTGGCTGAGAGTGAGCAAGAACACAGCAGGGAGGTTCCAGCAAAAGATCAGCAAAGACTCTCAAGCTGTGCTGAAATTCTCTCAGGGTGTCATCTGCCACAGCTCCTGCCCAACACTTACAGTTCACAGCCACTTCTCTGCATGTGCCTTTCCTCCTCCATTGGAGAAGTGCTGGAAATGAGGCTAAGCTCAAATTTTACTCATTCTAGTACAGACTGAATCACAGAATGGCCTGAGTTGGAAGGACCTTAAAGATCACCTTGTTCCATCCCCCTGCCATGGGCATGGACACCTTCCACCAGACCAGGTGGCTTCAAGCCCTGTCTAGCCTAACCCAATTTAAACCTGCTGTCTGTGAGTTTCAAGCCATTCCCCCTTGTCCCATCACTCCAGACCCTTGTAAACAGTCTCTCTCCATCTTCCTTGCAGGCTCCCTTCAGATACTGCTGAGGAAGCTGTTTGTAGAGATCTCCTCAAATGTATCTGGAGACACTGGATATGTAAATAGCCCATTTATACTGTGGTTCTGTCCATGGGCAACTACACACATTGACAGTAAAAAACCCTGCAAGGAAACAGTTCCTACATGGGAGAGCTCACAGGCCCAAGTGAATAACAAGTGAACAGATGTGTGACCAAAGGCACTGCAGGTGACTGCTGAGCAAGTGACAAGAGCAAGTGCAGGTGCCAGCTACAAACTGAAGCACTTGTATATAAAAGGAACAAGGATGCACAAACCTAGTTCCCTGTCTGTGTGAGCACAGGAGTGCAGCAACCAGCCTGCTGTCCTGCTCCCCTAAATGCAAAGGACCACACCAGAACTTTACAGACCAGAGCAGGCTCTTGATGTTGTGAATTCCTGTGTCCTTGGGACTGCTGAGAAAATACCTGAAGCATGACTATGGAAAAATGATATTGCAGAGGAAGTGCTGACAGGATGGAAGTGAGCATTAACTTCAGACAGTCTCACCTGTTTTCTTTTTCTTCTATATCGCTCGTACTGCTCAGTCTTCTGGGGGCTATGGTGGCAAGGTAGCTCTTGCTGTCTTTATCCTGGTGAAGCAAAAGAGGGACTTCAGCTGCATCCTTCCAGCATGTTCACTGGCAATTAAAGTCATGTTCAAATTTTTTCAAGTAATAAAGCCTTCTCCTAAGTACAGCTGGTTTAAGGTGTTTTCTTGGGCAACACATACCACAGCATTAAAGTATCAGTTCTGAAAGCCATTTCCTGAGGAGCATGCTGATGAATCAAAGCATCTTCTAGCTTACAGAATTACTTATAAATCATAGATTCAGAGAATGGCTAGGGTTGGAAGGGACCTTTAGAGGTCATGTAGTCCAACCCCCTGCCATGGACAGGGACACCTTCCACTAGCCCAGGTTGCTCCAAGCCCCATCCAACTTTGCCTTGCACACTTCTAGGGATGGGGCATCTACCCATGGGCAGAAAAGTTACAGTTAGTGAATATACGGGGTGGGACTCACAAATACAGTTGGTGGATACAGGAGGAATCCCTATACAGGACAGAAAAGGACAATTTCCACTGCAGGGATGTGATATTGTCTGGATTTGTTATTTTTTGGTAAAGAACGGGCCACGTCAGGCTGAAGCCCCTTTTCAGAGACAGCCCAGTCTGAACTTGAGCATGAATTAGGTCAAGGGGCAGCAAATTCCAGCTCTGGAGCAACAACTGCTAGGAGAGGAATAATTTTCAAAGGAAAATAAACAAAGAATGAAAGAGACCCAAGTTTGTCATGGATACCAAACCCAACAATAACTCAGAGGGAAAGGGTCTTAAACCTGTGAGGTAAAGTGGGATGCACCAAAGCATCCCTGCTGAAAGGCAAACCTTTTCCTTGTTGTCCAGCAGTGCAGAAATCCGAGGGCTGGACGAGGAACGATAGATGGAAGCTGCCTTATCTCTCTGTGCCTCACGAGTGGCAGCCACTTCGCTGAGCATGTTGTGGCTGCCGGTCTTCCTGAGCCCCAGCCGCCAGGACGACGGCGACTCGTCCTTCTGCTCCTCAGACTTGCTGAGCCAGCTGAACTGCAGAGCACAAACAGGCACATTTGGGAGAAGTAAGAGCACTGCAAGGCACACTCCAAGTTCTCAAAGTGTTTCCACAAGCCCTGGGTTTTGGTGGGTTACACTTGTAAGGTGGAGTGACTTTGATTTCCTGCTTTGCTTTAGTAACAGGCCAGAGCTCATGGTGAACTCAGGGATGCAAACTCCTGTAGTGCCTCATTCCCAAGGACACACAGTGAAAGGCATCTTGTGTCATTGTGCAGCTCTCTGCCCACACAATGCCCTCCTCCAGCTTTGAGGAAAGAATATAATGAACAATGAAGCTTTTATTAGCCCTGTTTAGGAAGGGGGAATTATTCAGTAAAGGCAGAAACCAAAACCAAGTACTCAAGTCTTTTGGGACTGGCTGCAAATAAACCCCTCACACCACTCAAACTGGAGGGAGTCCAGGAGAAGCCATTAGGATCATCAGGGAACTGGAGCCAGTGACACACCAAGGGAGAGACTGAGGAAACCTGCATTGTTTAGCATAGAAAAGAAAGGATTTAGTTGCTCTCCTACTTGAGGGTGGGTTTACAGAGGACATGGAACCAGACTTGTCCACAGCCTACAGTGAAAGGAGAACAGACCAGTTTCAACACGGGAAATCCCAGCTGACATGGAGACATACCATGGAGTGATGCTCCACTGGGACAGGGAGAAAGAGGGGAGCATCTCCATCCCCAGACACTTTTTAATGCTCAGCTGAACTCAGGTAGGTCAAAGCTACATGACATGGGCTTGAAGTCAACCCTGCTTGAAGCAGGAAGTCGTTCTAGTGCAAACCTTTCCATGGGCAGGTAACTGCAGACTCTATACAGACCACAGCATGGGCCCTCGTGGTTTTTGCTACATGAGGCACATATCATCCTTAAATAAACAACAGCTTAAATTTACAACTTTAGCTACAGTTATCAAGGCTTACAAAAAGCAGCCTACTGCCATTCAAGAATGAAGCCTGAGCATCACAAGAGATACTTGTACAGAGGCTCAACACTGAGCTGTACAGGAAATAAAGCAAACACATTATTAGGAATTATTGGAAAAGTACAGGATAAAAAACACACCACAATTACAGCTCTGTGTTACTGCAGGGTGCCATCACATCTTTGGTATCATGCACAGCTCAGCATTAGACAAGAAGGGAAGAGATTCAGAGAAAGACAACAAGAATAGCAGAGCAAAAGAGGTTTTGTATGAGGAAATATTCAATATATCAGGAGTCTCCAGGCTGAGATACGACCAAGGTACACAAAACCCTCAGTGGCACATAGAAGAGTGAATAAGGATCAGTTATCCCTTGTCCTCCCCGTAAAGGAATGAGGGGCAGCAAACTAACCCAGTGTGTGGCAGGTTAATGGAACAGGGCAGGGAGCTCTGTAGGGTTTGTAATTAAGCTGAAGGACCCTTTGGCACTGGACATTAGAGGAGCCCAATCAAAAAATGACTGCATAAATTCACAGAGGAAAAGTCCAACAGGGGCTGCTGAAGACAGAAAATACCCCAGGTTCAGCAAGTCCCTGAAATGCCAATTGCTGGAAGGTGGGAGGGGAGTCCTGCAAAGTTCTGCCTTTTATCTTCTGATGGCCACTGTGAGGGGCAGGACACAGGACAGACAAAGCTTTTGGTTAAAGGTGATCTAAGCATTATGTCACCATGTTCTACATGATGTAAACCATCTGACACCATCCAGAATAAACGGAGCTACTAGGGAGCTCTTTCCTCAGACTCACTGCAAAGTGCAAATTCTCTCTACAGTATTTAAATAATGTTTTCAGCTTCTGTCATTTCAATGCAGATGCAAAGAGTTAAATGGTACTCCAGCATTTCTAGCACTTCCAGCCCACTGACCTACACAGCTCTGACACTTTATTGTAATTTTGCTGCTTTCCTCAGGGAAAACTCACATCCATAACAAAAGTGGCTGTCTGTAAATTCTGAACACAGGAACAACATGTCCTAAATAACTCCCCAAACAGAGGGCAACACAAGCATTTGTGTTTTCTCATCTCAAGCCCAGTCTGTCAAGGAGAGTTACAGAAAAATCAAACACGTAAGAGAAGGTAAAGTAACTGATCTTAAGTGATTGAGGTCAAATCAGTAACTGCCCTGCACACAGGGCAACTTCCATACCCTAATGGCCTTATTCTGAGTAAACAGCCCAAAGGAGTGAGACCAAAGCTCTGCAGCTCGGAAGGGGTTAACTGAAGTGCTCCCACTTCCCAATATCCTTCTACCTCTACCAGTTCCCCTGCTAAGCCAGTCTGAGTTGAACAATGCCCAGGGGAGCTCTGTTGCATTTGATCTGGACTAGAAGTTACACTCAGTAGCATGTGAAAAAAAAAAACCTGAGACTAAGCAAGAAACATTTCCCTCTGCCACAGAAGCCAGTGCTTCAGCCTTGGGCCAGGTGCCTGTGTGGCTGTTCTCCATAGTCTGGTACACAAAGGAACCAGCAGCAGAGGATACCAGTGCTGGGCAGAACAGGGTCTCCTGGTGCCATCTAGCTGAGTGATGTGAGAGCTGGAGGAGTCAGGTGAGATTTCAGTAACTGCTTCACCTTTCAGAGCTCTCCTAGTCCAGCTGTCACATGCAAACCTCTGTTTGCTGGGCTGTAACATCACTGAGTCAACTGGGTTTGGCATGTCTGTGGCACTTCAGATGATGGTGCCAAATTCACCACTGATACACCAGCAGGAATCAGTTCTGAGGAAAGAACTCCTGGGAGAGGATTGGCATCATCCACCTCAGAACTGATGGCACACACAGCACGTGCTGTGGGCTGAGTTTCTTGTGAACAGCACAATTTGCTTCGGAGGGTCAGAGATTCAAGAGGAATCTTCTGGTACCAACACCCTCCTCGGGGCCAGTCCCACACTGGTGTTAACGCAGAGCTTTTATCAGAACTGCCTAATATCAGGTTTTCCTAAATGCAAGTCCTAAACTCCTCTGAAAATTGGTTTCAGAGCATCCATCTCCCAGTAACACCTCCTGCTTCTGAGCACTGCTGAGTCCCCATTGATTCCAAATTCACTTACTCTTCTGGCAGATGCAGTGAAGGAGTTGGGCTCGGGTGGTGGCATTTGCTCAGTGATGCTGGGCCTGGATTCACGGCTGGAATGGTTGGCAAAGGGCTCTTCCTTCCTCTCTACAATTTTAAACAAGAAGAGAAACCAAGTGTTTCAGTATTGCACCTCCAAGGCCCATCTTTCCACAGAGGGTGCTCTACACTCCAGTTCAGTGCTGTGTGACCTCAGTCCCCTCGGATCACAAAGATGATGTCAGTGCCAAGGCTAAGCTGGGCTTTCTGCAAGGAGCTTTCCACTTCCTAAAGAACAGGATGGATACATTTGCCAGGCAAAGCTTTTCAGCTTGATCCCCACAGACAAGCAAAACCTTTGCAGAAAGCACCAGAAGAAGGACAAACAGTTTGCTTGTTTTTCACAATTTTGTTTCCTATCTGGGAATGTTCTTCCCTTGTAAAACCTGCAATGTAAAGCAGCACGTGCTGTTCCTGCTGGAGCACGTGAGTGTGTTACAGCCCACGGCCCCAAGTGCCTGATGGTGGGTTTCAGTGCATGGCTCTCTGCAGTTGCTTGTGCTGCTGGGCAGAATTTCTGGTCTTCTGCAGCAAAATCCATTTTTCTGCAGGAAGCCAGGACTACTGCCCAACAAAACCCTTGCCAGGGCTCCAAGCAAGCTAAGCAAGCCCTGACCACGCTCACAGCTGGCTTCTTGCTTGTTAGACAAGTGCAGCTGTCCAGTATGACATTTATTTTTTGTATCTATGCACCAAGCTTGACAAAAGAACATCCACCAGATATTACCAGGGGAAGAGGAAGCAGAAAGTGTGTCTCAGGCAACAGGTTCAGTTGATAGGAGTGCCAGGAGTGTACAGGACTGGAAGACAGACTGTTTACCAAAAACCCAGGCCCATGCAACATGCCTGAGAAATTATATACCTGCACCAACCAAACAATGTTTTCCTGAGAGCTCTGAGTGCTCACACAGACACTGTTTGGAAAAAATAAAGTAATTTTAAGCATAAGCACCCAAACAGTCCTAGAAAATGAGGTATATTAAGGGAATAAAGATTTGCTGTTCCACACTTGGAGAAGTTTGGGATGGAGCATTTGGGAGGATGGCACCTTGGAGCGTGAAGATCAATCTTTCTGAAACAAATGTTCTCAGTCCTAGAAAAAAAAGGATTCAAAGGACATGGAAAACAGCAAAGAGCAAGCCAAGAGAAACATTTAAAAATAATAGACAGTGAGCAGGACTGACAGAGCCTGAATTAATGAGTCAAAGACAGAATGATGGAACCTGAGCTGGAAGAGACCCTCAAGGATCATCAAGTTCAACTGCTGGCCCTGAACAGACACCCCAACAATCCCACCCTGATCCTCAGAGCATCATCCACACCCTCCTGGAGCTCTGGCAGCCTTGGGGCTGTGCCCACTGCCCTGGGGAGCCTGGGCAGTGCCCACCACCCTCTGGGGGAAGGACCTTTCCCCAAAAGCCAAACCAACCCTGTCCTTACAGCTCCAGCTGTTCCCTTGGGTCTGTGTGAGACTGAAATCTCAGCCACTTTGCCCTCTCGGTGTTGTCTCAGAACTTCCATCAAAGTCATCTCAGCAGAGGATTCCAGTTCTGGAGCCAAACACTCAGGTCCACTGTCACACAGCCCTTTGGGAAAGGGGCCACACATCACCCATTCCTCCCTGAAGGCCTGGCTTGGCACACTTGGCACCCGTGTCCATGGGAGTGCACGTGGCCAAGGAATGACACTGCTCGGGCCTGTAAAACACAGGGCAGTGCAGGAAGAGGAGACTGCACCAGGCGAGCCAGTTCTGGAAGTTTAGAGCACAGAGGTCACTTTTAAGGTCAAGCCTAATTAGAAGGACACAGGCTTAAGTGGTAATGACAGGTTGGGAAGGGCTCTAAGCAGTGTGACTGAAGGGAGTTGACTGCACAGGAGGGACAGGCTGAGGGCCCCTGTGCTGGCAGCAGGAGATGGCACACACAGGCAGCCTTGGCTTCGGGGCAGGGCCCCACATGTTATTTTATTAACATTTCAGCAATAAACATTACGAACTTCAATCAAGGGACACTGTCAGGGATTAGTTCAATCTCCCCAAAACAAATTCGATGGGAGTAAAAATTTAGTTTTCTTATTCCTAAGGGCTTTTGATTTAGAGTTTTTGGTGGTTGGTTTTTAAACAAAACAACACTGAAAGCTTCTCTGGCCTGCTTTAATTCCCAATAATTACATATTGTAATAGTTCCCAGCACAGATAATGACCACAGAATTTTATACTGATCTTCCTCTTGTTTATATACAACCCAATTCCAAATTAATTGTCTTCAAGATGAATAAAATGGTATTAATGCCCTTAGTTTCCTTTGTTTGAAGAACACAAATTTCTTACAGATTTTAAGAAATGCTACTCTGAAGCCTTCCAGCAATTTCACTGCTTCTCTCATCCAATTTCTTCCTCCCACAGCTTCTGCAAATTCAACAAATTGATTGTAACCTGAGACTCATCAAAACACACCTCAAAATAAACTTGTGTGTTACACCGCCAGCTTGCCCATGTCCTGCTTTATTCTGACTTACCAAAGGAGTTGGAATTTTTAGGTTTAAAAAGATCACTCAGAGTATTTTTATTTTTCTTCATCCAGACTTTGAACACTTCAGAAGAACTGTTACCACCCATGTGGCCAGTACTGCTCAGAATGACACAGCTGTGTGTACATCCAGTGCCACTCCCTGCCATGGGCAGGGACACCTCCCACCAGCCCAGGTTGCTCCAAGCCCCATCCAACCTGGCCTTGGACACTTCCA
>JAWWEE010000069.1:533552-547985 GCA_035221455.1 Xenops minutus | reverse complement strand
GGTGGGGCCACACACCAGAGGGAAGGGATCCAAAGGGACCTGGACAGGCAGGAGAGATGGGACCATGCAAACCTCAGAAAGTTCAACAAGATCAAGCACAAGATCCTGGCCCAGGGTTTGGAGCAACCCCAGGCACAAATCCAGGCTGGGGGAGGAATGGACTGAGAGAAGCTCTGAAGGGAAGGACTTGGGGTGTTGGTGGGTGAGAAGCTCAACACACCCCAGCTGTGTGTGCTGGCACCCAGAAACCCCCCGTGTGCTGCGCTGAGCCCACAGTGGGGGCAGCAGGGGAGGGGGGGATTCTGCCCCTCTGCCCCACTCAGGTGAGACCCCACCTGCAGAGCTGCCTCCAGCCCTGGAGCCTGACAGAAAAAAGATGTGGAGCTGCTGGAGCAAGTCCAGAGGGGGTCATGGAGATGCTCCAAGGGCTGGAGCCCCCTCTGCTCTGGAGACAGGCTGGGAGAGCTGGGGGTGTTCAGCTGGAGAAGAGAAGGCTCCAGGGTGACCTGAGAGCCCCTTCCAGTGCCTAAAGGGGCTCCAGGAGAGCTGGAGAGGGACTGTGGAAAAGAGTCTGGAGTGATAAGATAATGAGGAATGGCTTCCCACTGCCAGAGGGCAGGGTTAGATGGGATATTGGGAAGAAATTCTTCCCTGTGAGTGTGGGCAGGCCCTGGCACAGGTTGCCCAGAGCAGCTGTGGCTGCCCCATCCCTGGAAGTGTCCAAGCAGCCCCTCAGTCAGACACACCTGATGAGAAAGGAGACATAGCTCATGGGCTGCAGAAGAACTCTAGGGAAGGATCAGGATAACACAGGTCACTCCAGACCTGGAATACTCATTTCCTGTTCCCTGCTCTTGGCAGAGCTGTAAATCTCACCTCTATTTCATCAAGTCTTAGTGAAATAAGACCTTTTATTGATATCAGAGGTCAGAATCAAATCTCACTTTAAAAGCAAACCAATCTAATGAATCAGATTTCAGCACTGTGGTGTCTTGTCTTGAAGAATCCCAAGGACAGCAACCACACACCACAAACCTCCTTTATCTGCTCCACTGTGCTGACAGCAAAGCAAAATTTGTCTGTTCCCTCCTGAGCCACATTTCAGATCTCTTCACCTACAGTCAGCAAGCCACGAGAACTCTCTTCTGGGCATTCCTAGGCTCTAACTGTCCCATATTCAATCTCACACCTCATTTACCTTGTTTCTTTACTTGTTCCAGAAGCAGGTCCTTCATGGCTGCCTCCTCTGCGATGTCAGACGGGACCTCCCCTTCGCTGTTCACAGCAGCCACGTTGGCTCCATGGCTAATCAAGTACCTACATGAACAAGAGCCAGAGCAGCACATCAGACCTTGGGTGAAGGCTTCAGAGCAACGTACACAGTTCTTGAACTAACCTGCTTGATTATCTTTTCTTAAAAAAAAAAGAAATTAAAAAAATGGTAAGTCAAGACATCATGAATTTTTAAATTTGTCTTCTATACCAAAAGTTCAATCAAGAAAAACTGGTGTCTTCTGTGGCTTGTATATATTTTAACTAGTAAAATTCTGGAAAGTAAAAGAAGCATTTGTTTAAGAACACAAATCTAGGAGGGTGAGGTTGCTTGGCTTTAAAATGAATATATTTTCAATGTTTTAAGGAATAGTTATTGGAATCAAGTTTTGGAAACTTTTTGGTAGCTGTGGTTGATTAAATATATAAGCATGGTATGACTGGCAAAGAATAATGGGTTGGTGTTCAGCCTGGAGAAAAGGAGACTCAGGGGCACCTTCTGGCTCTGCAACTCCCCAACAGGGGGGAGGAGTGTATGGGTGGGTCGGGCTCTGCTCCCAGGGAACAGGGACAGAAGGAGAGGGAACAGCCTCAGGCTGGGACAGGGGAGGGGCAGGTTGGGTATCAGGAGCAATTTCTTCATAGAGAGGGTTGTCATTCATTGGAATGCACTGTCCAGGGAGGTGGTGGATTCCTCATCTCTGGAGGTGTTCCAAAAACATCTGGATGTGGCACTTGAGGTTTAGTGGGGAGTGTGCTGGGTTGGTGGCACTGCTCACACTGGCCACCTGTCTGTGGTAAGGAAACGTAGTCAGAGAATCCCAGAATAGTTTGGGTTGGAAGGGACCTTTAAGCTCATCCAGTTGCACCTCCTGCCGTGGGCAGGGACACCTTTCACTAGCCCAGGTTGCTCCAAGTCCTGTCCAACCCAGCCTTGGACACTCTAAGGAATGTGAGGAACATGTGCCAGGGCCTCCCCACTCTCAGAGAGAGGAACTGCTTCCCTACACATCCCTGTATCAGTGTGCCTGCCTGTCCACTGTCCTGCTTCCTTTTTGCTTGGCATTTTTGCTAAAGTATCTAACAAATCACAGGTCACTGTAACAGCAGAAGCAAAAGCAACGGGTCACAGGCTCCACCTTAACCCTCAAAAGTTCAGAATTCAGTAACAAGAGAAAAGCATCTGTTTTCAGCATTGCTTCCCAAGTCTCAGAGCATCCATCACCAGTGTACCTGCTCTGAAGAGAAAGGCATGGCAAGTGTTATAAACACCCGGAATAGCCTGAAACTCACTCACTCTGCTATGTTCAGATAGCCACAGGATGCCACTGCATGGAGAGGGGTCCAGCCCTCGTTGTCTTGCTGGTTCACATCGGCTCCATTTTCTACCAGGAACTTCACCATGTCCAGGTTCTCATCGATGCAAGCCTGAGGGAGGAGGGGAGAGGAATGGCAGGGGAGGGAAGGATTGAAGAGGAAGGAAAGGGAGACAAAACAAAGGTGTTGGTGTGAAATCAAGTGTACAACTCTCAGCTGTAATTTACTGGCAGCAGGTAATTCCTGGGTTGAACTTTCCACACTGTGGGCAGGCACACCTTAAAGCTTTGGGTAGCATCAATTTGGGAACTGAAATAAATTATTTTCAGAACTTTCAAAAATTAGTTGTAACTCAGATCCCCCAGGTGGACAACCTCTGAATTTGCTCAAGCTTTACCTCTCACCATCGATCCATTTCCTTCCTCTCCCCCACACTGTTACCTGCCCACAGCAGGGACGCTGAAATGATGGATCTGTACCAGTTTTAGGGACAACATCAAATCCCTCTAAGCAAGGTGAGCTGTGTATTTATTTAGATTATGCTGTTCCTCAAAATGTCAATGAAAAGAAGTTGTAACAGTGAACAAAATGAGACCTCACTAGTGACAGGGAGGAGCAGGGAAAGCAGGAGCTGAAGAAGCCTGACCAAAGCAGCCCGCCTAAGTACAGGTCACCCTTTATAGATGTAACCAGTGCAAAAGCAGAGTTTTAGAAAACTTAAAAACTTCTTTATTCAGTAATATCTCTCAGTTTTCCAGAGCATAACACAGTACAACTTTCCCTGTCTGTTCTACAGTCCTGTGAGCTGCTGAAGAGAACAGCCCTTGAGCTGCTGTAGTCATTCCTGAGCCTGCATTTACAGACAGCTCCCTGCTTTGAAGTTGTCAGAAGAAAACCTAGCTTGATTTTCAAGTCTCAGCCATTCTGGGGTGGAATTCCTCCTTCCTCAAATTCCTGGCTCCAGCACTTTCTGCATTGCATTTACAGCTCACTGGAAGCTGCTATTTAAGGATGAGCTGGCAATTTAATCCACACCTCTAAAGGCGTGTGCCTCTCCTGGGAAACACCAGCCACGACCAGGAGATGCAAGGACTAGCTTTTACTGTGTGTCCATCCACAGGCAGAAAACCAGTTCCTCGTTACCAGAGAGGGAAACAGCTTGGTTGGATTTGCTCCAGAACCTCAGGATTCAATCCCTTTGCACATCCCTGGGCACATCCATCCCTTAGAGTAGTCAGGCGATTCCCAGGTGATCCATCTACCGACTACCCCGTCCTGTCCTAGCAAGGAATGAAAACGACAAAGTCCTCTCTAACCAACATCTCCACACACACACCAAAAAGAGACAATCCTGTATTATCTAACATGTTCACCTGTGCTACATTGCTCATGTCAAAGGAGAGGCACATCCTGCACCAGGACATCCAGCTCTTGATTTCTACTGCAAGAAGAGCTGGACTCGATGATCCTTGTGGGACTCTTCCAGCTCAGGATACTCTGGCATTCCAAGTACAATCCCAAACTGGCTGCTTAGGCTGCAAACATGAGTTAGTCCTCATTTGGTTGGTTCACAAACTGCAACACACAAACCTAGCTTTGAAATCTCCAAGAAGGCACATTCCAAATAACTAACTCCTAGTGTGGGTACTGGGCAAACATGAGACTACACAGGGGACATCAGTGGTGCTGAGAAAGGATGTCCCAAGATGAGGCTCAATCCCAACTGAGCTTGTGCTAAAGGGTCAGTGTGTTTCCCAGCCCTGTTTTAGACTGGTTTACCTGAACCTTGGTCAGAAAAGCACAAGCACAACTCTAGAAACCATTTACTTCAGGAGCTCCTCCAAACCCAGAATGGCTGAGCCCAACCTGGGCTGGGCTCCATCCACCCTGCTCGGTCCATCAACACTCTCCCACCCTCAAGCACAAAAGAGTTTTGTCCTGTAAACTCAGCTCTGAGAGGCTTCCCTTAGATTATCTCAGGCAGCAGAACAGGGGGAAAAAGCCCAACCCAAACCAAAAATCTTGGGCACTGAAGAGCATCACCCTGAGTTTGGAGGAGCTCTGGGTCAGAGCACCATGGGGTAATACATGGTTAGGTATGAGCAATGTTGATGCAAACCAGGTTCTACCACCCACCCCAGGAGAAAGGGTTTGCTCCTCCTTTATTTAAATCACCTGGTCTGACCCTCTTCCCAGCAGGAAAGTAAAGGATGTGATGCACATAGAATTGGATATGGACACAGAGAGGAACATGATTATCCCTTTTCAGTTCAAGGAGCAATTCTATGGGAATTTGGGTCTGAGCCTTCAAAACTCAGAGCTAATTTCTATTTTATTGCCACCCATATTTATTGTGAAATACCCTGAGCTTTCCCCCAACACACCTCATATAAATTACACTTACCATCTTCCTGATGAGTTATTTACATTTTGACCTGGGAACACAACCAGTACCACTCACTTTACTTAAATAAAGCTGATTTCATCTAAAAGCATATTGCTCTGAGAATAGCCAAGGAAAGTTCACCCACGCAGTGGTTTCTTTTGGGCACAATCCCTTCTGGCTGCCCACAGAACCAGAGCCTCACAGAGGAATTTTATCAGTGGGGCTCTGCAAAGGCAGGGAGGTGGACAGTTCCTGCCTGTGCACACTCACTGCTCTGCTGGGTTTGTTTAAGTGTTACCTGCAGTTTGAATGTGAATCTAAATTTAGACTGAAGAATCTCTCTACAGCATGAGCTTTGTATGTATTTGGTAGAGAATTATATTTACACTGTTTATCAAATACACCCAACTTCATCTGCATAGCCTGGGAATCAGCCAAGGGAAAAGCCCAGTTCTTGCTCCAGCCACTGGATAAACTGGACTCTGAAATTAAATATCTGTTTAAATGCATAAACAAGCCCCTCTCACTCTTTTAAATTTCTGCCTGTTCTTGCCTCGCTGTTCTGCTGGTCCCATCCTGGAGGTTCCCATGGAATGCAGGCCAGAACCAGCAGGGATAATGGGATCAACCCCCACCTGTTCCCACACCGAAATCTGCAGTAATTCGACTCGCCTGGCTCCTGCAGGGAGAGAAGGATGACGGAGTGCTGAGGTGGGTGCTGACAGAGACAGACACTCACTCGTGCCCCAAGGGAGCTGTGGCCATCCATGCCTGCTGCCTGCACTTACCATCAGGAGAAAGCCAAGTGTAAAGGGGGAGTAAGGCCTTAATGGGGCAGCAACACATTCTTTAAGAGAAATAATCCTCACTCCACACTCACGCAGTTCATGAAAAGCTGCTGCTCAAGGTATGTGACCCAGGCAGGGAACACTGCTTGGCAAAGACTGATTTTAGTGTGAGGCGGTGACACATGGAAATAGAGCTGAGCTCAGGGCAGAAGAACACGAACAGTTCTCTCACTGACAGGTACAACTGCCTCAAATACCAAAATGCAAGAATTTTTTGTGTTGTTGTATCCTTACATATTGATTACACTGACTGAGAGTTGAAAAAGTGAGGAGGAAGAAGAGTTTCCAAACACAACATTTGATAAATAGAGGTATTGAGTAACCCCTGCTCAGCTCGAAAATCTCATTGTGGTCTTATGTAAGAAACTATCAGGCAAAGGATTATTTACATCCCTTTTTAGTCAGACACCCTAAAAGAACACACTGCTTGTATCTTATTATGCTATGACATTTAACACATCTCAGAGCAAGAATTATGAGGCCAATGACTTGGATAATGAATAAAATAGGTAATGTCTGCAGATCTTCTGAACTTCAAGAACTTTAGAGAGCCTTTATAGAGGTAATAACAGATTAAATGGCAGCTTTTAGGGGCTTCATTGTATTTCTGTGTGTCTCTTTAAGGCATCAACTGATTAACACTGATATGTTATCAGGGACTTCATACTTGCACACATATTAATGGTGTTAATAGTTTCATACATGACATCACTTTACAAATTAAAGAACCAAACTTCTCTCTGTTTAGAAGTACTCAGGACACACATTTGCCCACCTAAAAGTTTTGAGAGCTCTGACTGCTGGTACCTCTCCAGAATACCTCTGCTGCATGTTTTCTTATGCATATCTGCCCAAATTAAGCACTGTGAATGAACCACCCCATAAGGAAAACACCTTCACTGGGATTCAGGGGGTAAAGCTTCCCTTCAGGCTGAGTCAACTGGGTTACCCGAGGTTACTGGAGGAAGGAGAAGAGGACAAAGAGGAAGTAAAGTCCTCCTTTAAGTACTATTAATCCTCCAACCTTAAATTTAGGAGAGTGAATAAGTTTAGTAACCCGAGAGGATCTATTGCTATGCAGAGTTCTCCTCTCTTATTTGATACGGCATTCCTTGGGAACAGAGTAAGAACCATGACCTCGGAGAGCAGAGTCACAAAGCAGACACCTGCCCTCCAGCCCCAAAGGGAGGGGACAAAAGTCAAAAAGAGCCAGTTCAGAACTAAAGTTGCTTTTTGGGTGGGCAATTATTTCATGGGAGGAAACACTCCCTCTCCTAAACCATCCCTGAAATCAGGTATAAAGGAAAATACAGGGATAGGCTTAATTCTTTCAGTTTTAGGCCCTGCTAACCCTCAGCTGCTTGGCTCACATGTAGGAGAGGCTAAAAGCAAGGTTAACTACAGAGCACAGCAATTTTGTCTTTAAATTTCTAATTCCTTCTTTATCTTCTCTCTCTGCACAAGCTCTAACACAACCTTCAGGGCAATGTGACAGGGTGGGAGTACAGGGTGAGTATCTTCCCTCTCACTGTGGATCTTCAGCAAGATAATCTCTTGCCATCCCTGTATTTTTCTTGGCAGTTGCTAAGCTCCAAGTGCTTCTGGAACAGCACTAATGTATTACAGTTTTAGCAGTCTTTGATGCAAACTGCATCCAGTGCCCAGAATTACCCACTCACCACTCAAAGAAAGTTGGCTCATGGGATTTGAATCCCAGGCACCACTGGGCAGGTCTCCATCCCCAGCTCATGGTGTTCCTCCAGCTCCTGGCAGGGGCCCAGCATTTAGCAGTTTTTCCATAGGGAGGAAGTGCTCAGTTTCTAAAATTTGCAGATACGGCAGATTAGCTTCCCCCTCTCAGCTAACAGGTGGAGCCCTTTCCAGCCAGGGACACTCACTGCAGGCCTGCCTTCTGCCAGGAGCTCTTGCCAAGGCATTCTTCTCCAGAGCACGAAGTTTACATTACAGTAACGAAACGGGGACACCGGGAAACGGGACGCGGCAACTCTGCACAACTCAGCTCATCTGGCAATGCTTGTCCAGCAACCAGACAAAAATCTGATCTTTATCTTCAATGAAACCTCATTATTACCATCATGTTGTCGTGTTTGCCCCTTCCTTGGAGCACCTGGAACACACAAGCACTGCTGAACTCCTGATGGGTATCAGCAACGCAACAGCTCCAGCTGCCTGCCAAGGGTTTGGTTTGCTTATCTGCTGGGCATCCCCCGGGACAGATTGAAGGATCAGGGGGGAAAAGGAGCCAGATGGGATGAAACTGAAGGGTTCAGAGGACTGGGAACTGAGCTGCAAGAAGGTGTGAACAGTGTGACACTGCTCACCTTCTAGGGGTGCATCACACTTAGCAAAGCCCCAGCCTAGGACTGGCGTTACATTCCCACTACATACTAAATAAACACAGGATAGCTTCGAGGAGAGCAACTAAACCATCTGACAAATTCCTAAGAAATTGCCTGGGATCAGCTGAGAGGTAAAAAAAGACACACCTTTTCACCTCCACAAAGGAGAAAGGTGGTCACAAACCCAGAAGAACACAGAAGCCACAGCAATAGCTGCATATCCACAGTGCTGTCACAGGCATGTGAAGGCATCTGTTTACTCCACAACTTACCCAGTACTCAGTAGTTTAACATAAATACATGAAACACTCAGTGCAGCTGCTGGCAGGAAGGACAGTCCTTGCCAGGACGGCAGCAGAGCTGCTCAGCACGGGTACCTCCCCTGCCCTGGGCCTGCATGAGGTGCTCACCCTGTGTACAGCAACCCCTGTACCAAGGGAGAACCCGGCTGAGAGCACATGGCATTGCTTCCTGCAACCCCACTGAGTCAACATTTGGTTTACAAACAGTATGTCACAGCCCCCAGTGTCACATGATCATGAATAAAGCAGCAGCAGCGTGCAAGGGCTCGGAATCAGTCAGCCAAGAAACCTGTAATAACTGCCGTGGGTTAATTTTGGCTGCCTTTAATTCCCTGGTGCTCCCTCTGTGGTTGTTGGGGTTTCAGAGACAGAATCCATGCATTTGCTCAAGGCAGAGGGAAGATGTAAGAGGGGGAAAGCAGAAAGGGCTGCATACTTGGCTGCTGGGTTACGTGTTTCTACTATGAATACCCCAGTCTTGTGACAGAACCCAATCTTGGCGACTTCTCTGTGCACTAGAGTGAAAATCTCCTAATCCTACCGTGTCAGATCCTTGGGTAGCAATCCCCATGGTTCCCACAGAGAAATCATACTTGACAGTTCCACTTGCCACACATAATGCAATACATAAACTGGCTGGTCAGGCACATGCTGGCTTTTTAAATGAAATATGAGAGATGCCAGGCCAGGAGAGGCTGTGCTTCAGCCCTTCTTCATTCCTCCAGTAAATACTCGTCTCTGGAGCCTCCTACAACTATGGTACCTCTTGGCCTGTGCAAAATGCCGCTGTTAAATCAGATTGCTCATGAAACTCCTACTATTAATTCTTTTACCAGACTCTCCTCCAATTCAGAAATCAAGCGTTGAACCATCTTCAAAGCTCTTTATGCATCAAGCCCTTCCTGTGGTTTGCTTCCCTCTGTTCCACCCCTAATCCCAATTTCTGCAACTCTTGAGAACTGAATATTTATTAACAAACACCTCTGAGATTCTTCCCTACATCCATCATTCCTGCCCTGATCTTCAGGACCCTTCTCCATATCAGTGTACCCAGGAATCCACTCCATTCTTCCATATGGTGAAACAGTTGAGATGCTCAGAGCAGGGACCATCTGCTATTGCTTAAAGAGCAGCCAGCTCTCAACAGTGCCAGTCAGGTACAGAACAGCAACAGATACATCATGGCATCACTTCAGTTGGAAAGGATCTCAGGAGACTCCTAATCTAGTGCCTCCAGCACAAGGCAGGGTCTGCAGAGAATTCTCCCCATCATTGCAGGCTGTGGAATTGTGTGTGGATTATCATATGCATGTGCATATATGTTCATATATACAAACACAGCCACTCATGGTTACTCTTTAAAAAAACAGGGAACTCAAATTGTGGGGAAGGACTAGAAGACACATTTATGTCCTATGTCTGCAGCCATTATGATCCAGACCTGACTCACCTCCATGGCTTTGATGCTTTATATGCCTAAGCCTCTGGCCTTCTCCTAAATGATGTCCTCATGCTGGAAACCTGATGTAGACTCATTTGGTGGCAGAGGCTGCACCACCCATGAGCTACAAAAAATTCTGCATCAGATATGGGCTGAAAAAGGTGAGGTTTGTTCATACAAACCAAGGGGGGACAGGACAGTCAAACCAACGAAAAGGTTTTCTCAGTGCTAAATTAAGACCAGAGTAAACACAGGCCGTAAAAAGCACTAATCTAAAAGCAGAATGGTTTCTGAGTGCATGACAGTGCAGCTCAAAATCAGCTTGAGATCCCCCCAAGAGCCTGAGCACAGGTTTAAGCCCAGCTTGCCAGGTTGCCTCCTGCCCAGCCATGTGTTCCCACACCTTGCTTTGCACAAGACTAATTTCATCCATGTTTTTGAAGTGTAAAGAAACAGAGGTACCCAGAGGGTGTTGCCTGTCCGAGCTGGGTGGGATGTACCACCCTCACAGTACCTGTCCTTTCCCCCTGCTGCAGAGCAGCGCTGATGCCAGGGGGAGATGAATGCCACCCTCCACAACCAACCAGCAGTCACAGAAGAACCCTCCCAGAGCCAAGATACACCAGGTCACTCCTTAACCTGAGGTTTGAGAGGGTTTTCTTTACCACTGCCTTTTCCTATAAGGTTGGTGTAAGTAGAACACTTGGAGGAGTTTTGGAAATGGTTCAAGAGTTGCTGCAAACCAGAGGCTGCCACCAACAACCAGCAGCACCATTAGCTGGTACACACTGGGCTGGAAGCACTGGCAGGGCAATTCAGTCATCCTGTCATGACAGAGTCAAAGGGATTAAATGACAAGACTCACTGCTCTACTGTTCTTTTGTCATAAGTCCAAAATATATGGAATAAGGTTAGCCAGGAGATGGAGGGAGTCAATCTACCACTGAATGCAAAGCAAGAGTAAATAAATGATGTCAACACACACCTCAAACCCACAAATGAAGGCAAGGCCGATGACAGCTGAACAGCACCGGGGTTAAATCTGGGAGCACAGAGAGAGCAGTTCACAGAAAACAAAGAGAAAAGCCTTCCCAAAATAGCCTGGCAACTGTCACCACTTGGCCTGTAGGCACTGAAAGGTATGACCTTGCCATGGTGTCCCATGATCACAGCTCTGCTCTTAAGGGGCTTCTGTCAGAACCGGCACTACCAAAAATTCCACCTCCAAGTGATCCCGTATCTCTGGCAGCACAGATTACACTGGCCAGGGATTTGGGGAACAGCAAACAGCTCATATTGCTGCTCCTACAAAACTCCAGAGCTTTTGCACCTTCCCTTCTCACTCCTCAGCCCCAGCTTCAGTGTGTTCTCTGCCTTGAACCCCTGCACGGGCACTTCTGTACCATGAATCCAGTTCTAAAATCTTTATGTTTTAAAACCCTTGTGCAAATCTAATTCTGAAGCAACCAGCAGAAAGAGGCAAATTCTGTCTTAAAGAGGGCAGGGGGAAAGGGAGCAGAATGAGATAAAAAGATTCACTTTCTACTCTGATTAATTAGCTACGGAGCTTCATTTTTTTTAACAGCAGTTGAGTCATATTTCTCATGTAAGCAGGAAGAGAGATATGGATTATGTCAGATTTTTCCATTGGAAAAAACCCCAAAACAACTAGAAGTACTCAGCAGTATCCATGCCAGTCATCAAAAGAAACCAACAACAAATCTCTTACAATGATTAGCACAACAAAAACCCAGCAGAGCACAAGGGAAGAGAGGAATACATGCAAAGGCATAATTATGCTATGAACGTAGCATTTCCAAGATGAAACAGCAGCACGAAATGTCAGGTGGAGAAGTGCTTTGAATAGGAGCCACATTTTGAAGCTCCCCACGCCTTCATATGTGCACTGGGGCCATCAACTTATTTACAAGGAGGCAGATGTAAATACCTGCTGCACTAAACCAGAGATGGCTTGGCTAAAAGTCTGGGGAAATCTTTACAGCTGCCAGGATCCTGTGTGAGCTGCAGTGAGATGGTGCTGCCAAGGAGTGCTGAGGCACCACATTTGTGCTCACCAAGGCAGCTCTTGGAATGCCAGAGCTTCCAGCTCAGCTTCTGTGGGAGAAACAGGAGCCACTGCTGGAAGGAAAGAGAAGGTCAGTTGGACACTCACACTCTGGGTTACTGAAATGGGAGGGAAAAGGGAAGAAAGCTAAACTGCCCTGCTTTTACTCCTGCTAGAATGCCAGGCTCAGGCAGGATTGCCAGCTTTTGTCCCTCGTTTAACATTTCTAATCAAACAGCATTTTGGCAAACCTAGGAAGATCAGCAAGGACCACACAGACGGGTTTCATTATGCAAAGAGCCCCAGGGACCAACCCTTGTGCCAACCTTGGTGCTGTGAGCAGGGCAGTGGTCACGGCCCTGACCCTGCCAGAGCTCAGGGAGAGTTTGGACAATACCCTCAAGGCACAGGGTGGGATTGTTGGGGTGTCCTTTGCAGAGCCAGGGGTTGGACTCCATGATCCCTGTGGGCCCCTTCCAGCTAAGAACATTTTATGATCCTATGAACCCTCTCCAGCCTCAGAGTATTTGTGCTTCCATGTGTCCAGCAACCTGCACTGAATTCACCTCTCATCCCAACAGGGCCCTGATTTCCCAGTGACTTCCACATGCTCTTCCTCTGCAGCCAAGAGACTGGTTTGCCACTTGCACTCACAGACCAGAACGCAGCTCTAAACCAGTGCCAGGCCATGTGGGCCTGACTTCAAAATTCAATCTAGATCATCATCTTACCCCCTTCCTTTTCATCATCTTCATCCCACTAATTCCAACATGATTTTTAATACCCATTATTTCAACAGCAGTCGGAGGCTAATGCTTTGTACCATCTGAGAAGAGTTTGAAATGAGTCCAGTACGTGATCAAGTGCCAACACTAAAAATAAAGTCTTTCTGTCACTAAAAAGCAGGGACTGCCAGTTTTCTAATGGTGTGGAGCAGCACTGGCTTTTCAAGTCTCACCAGTTTAGTCATTCTGACCACTAAGTATGTCATTTCTCTCCCACTCAGTCAGCACTCCCTGGCACTGGATCAAGGCAGTCTATATAAAATCTTGCCCTTAAATTACTGAAATTTTTGTTCCTGCCTGAAATAACTCTATATTTCATAATTAGAAAGCTCACAAGCATTTCACTCCTGTGTGGAAAATGGAAATTTAGCTACTGCAGGTTTGCTTAGCAAAGCAATGTTCTGCTAACAACATCCTTGTCCTTACAGGTGCTCCATCAGGGGTTACACTGCACTATTTAACAGAGTTCCTAAAGGCACTTTTACAACACAAGCAAATATAGATGTGGTTTCTGCCATCAGCTCTATTACATAAATATACTCTAAACTTCCAAGACACAGCCTCAGATCAGCTGCAGCCAAACCAAGCAGGTCTCCTGCAGCCCCAGGGCTGACACTTGCCCTGTGGCCTTGCAGGGCTGCTGGCAATGGCAGAGCAGTGTGGAACAGCCAATGGCAGATGGAGACTCACCTTGTCAATAAGGGGGGGAAAGATATAAAATCTCTTTGCAGCCCACTTGGCAAGGTGACTCCACTAACCCCACACCTGCTAGGAGGGTGAGGTGGGGTGGGAAGACAAGGCAGAGCCCCTTTGCTGCAGCACACAATCCTCTATGGGAAGAGTCTCTCCAGGTCTTCTCCTACTCAGTCAGAGACATGGAAAAACAGCTGCAAATGGGTTTAGCTCCAACTTGGCAAACTAAAGGTGAGATTTGTATTGCCTAACTATAGACCTCAAAGGCAGACAGAGAAATCTCTGCCAGTCACTCCAGGCTTTCTTTAGTCTCTCCCATGGCAGGATTTTGCAGCAGGCTCTGCTGAAGCCAGGGCTGCTCTTGTCCTGCCTGGCCTTACGCCCTGCCAGCAGAGCCTCTGCCCCACCAAGGGCACTGAAAACTCATTTGATACCCCACTGATCCAGGAGCTAAACTGGCTCACAGTGGGACCAGACAATCCCTGGGACTGGTATGAAAGGCACACAGCAGGAGAAGCAGGAAGGGCAGGCCCAGGATAGTCTTAAGCTGCCATTTAACATCTTGCTCATGTCAAGACAGACAGCTCACACTGACTATGGCTCAGGGAAAGATGGATTTGTCAACAGAGAAAGCACCCAGGTCACTCCAGGACCAGTCCTGCTTGCACAGAAACCAGCTACCTTACAGACACCAAAGCTCATGTAGGAGAAGTACCATGAGCTCGTGCAAATGCCAAAAGTGCCCAATTAGCACTAAGGGACACCTCCCACTAGACCAGGTTACTATTCATATGATTCCATTTCGTGGAAGGTCCTCAGTTGGAAGGCACCCACAAGGATCATCCAGTCCAACTCCTGGCCTTGCACAGGGACAGCCCTAAGAGTCACACCCTGTCCCTCAGAGCGTTGTCCAAACCCTCCTGGAGCTCTGGCAGCCTTGGGGCTGTGCCCACTGCCCTGGGGA
>JAWWEE010000069.1:510772-530113 GCA_035221455.1 Xenops minutus | reverse complement strand
TCTGGCAGCCTTGGGGCTGTGCCCACTGCCCTGGGGAGCCTGGGCAGTGCCCACCACCCTCTGGGGGAAGGGCCTTTTCCTGAGATCCAACCTAAACCTCCCCTGGTGTAGCACCAGACCAATGGACAAGTGTCTCAGTGTATGGCTTAGAAGATGGAAAGGAGTCACTGGGACATGAGGAAACTCCTGGAATAGATAAAGGGAGGGATCTCACCAAAACCAAGAAGAACCAAGCTGCTGGGGTTACACCAGCAGACAATACAATACTAAAGAGTCCACAAGAAACTGTGCTGTGTTGGAAAAGATCCACCAGGGCTTTCACAGAGGTAAATCTTAGATAGAAAGGCAGTGGAGTCCTTTGAAAGGTAAATAAGCAAGAAGGGAAGGGAGATCCAGGTGATACATGACATTCACCTCACATACATGGTGTGATTTTTTGGGCTGCCCTGTGCAGAGTCAGGGGGAGCACTCGATCCCTCTGGGTCCCTTCCAACTCAGGAGATTCCATGATTCAATCCAGGAAGACTTCCTAAAGGTTTCTCACAGGCCCCTTTCTGAGGCTCCTAAAGCCACTGAGTTGCCCGGGGTAAGAGGGAAGATCCTTGCAAGACTAAAGGTATTTTCATGATGGGGAGACCAGAATACATGACAGACCCTTCCTGAAGATGTCTGCAGAAAGCTCTCCCAAGGTCTGTGCCACCAGATGTGTTACATAAAGGACCTGGAAGCAGAGGTGATTAGTGAGGCAAAGTTTGCTGATGAAACTATTCAAGAGGGTAAAGAAAAGGATGAACCTGAAGAATCTTACAATACTGAGCAAGTGCTGATCAAACAGCAGATGAAACGCAGTGAGATCACTGGAGAGTGAATCACAGGCACAAAATACACCTAATCTCACGTAACAAAATGAAAGGCTCTGAGCCTATTACTGTGTTTGGGGAAAAGCTCTTAGGATTATAACAAATAGCTGTAGAAAAACATCAGCTCCAAGCTCAGAAATCAAAGCAAATTCAAGAAATTACTTGGACTGGAACAAAACAAACCAAAAAATATCATTAGGCCCCTACGTGATGCACCAGATTTGCAATATCATAAGACATTCCAGTCTCCACAACTAAAAAAGATGTGGTAGACATGAAGAAAAAGTTTAATTTTTTAAAAAATAAAAATACCTCAAAACAAGAAACAAAACAAAAAAAAACCAAAACAAACAAACAAAAAAACCACACAAACCCAAGAAGACCAAACAACTTCCCTGTTTTCTAAAAGCATTTCATATGGATTTCTGTGGTGTCACACTTAGGGTTTATGCTATTTGTAGGGTATTCCAGAAATAAACTGCTAAAGAAGATTGCAGAAAAACACGAAGAGAACAAGTTGTGAAAGGCTTGGGAGAACCACATCTGCTGCCCACTGTTGTCACCCTGACCACACAGCAGGGATGGGGCTGGGGAGGGAAGCCCAGGATCCCACAGCCTGCCATTCGGAAGGGCTCATTAGCACAGACTAACGAGGCCCAGCTCTGTCCCTCCTGTTCAGCAAAAACGAGAACCAGGGATCACATTTTACTGGCGGGACATGAAACCAAAGCGGAGAAGGTGGAGAGCTCCAGGGAGCAGAGCCCAGCCCCAAAGTGTCCCTGACAAACCTCTGCCCAACAAAGCAAAAGAGGAAAATTCCTGCTTTTAAGTGGAGAATCTAAAGGCACAGCAAGGACAAAGAGCACACAGCACCAGAGCAATTCACTGACTAGGTGAGAGCAGCCCCAGCCCCAGGTCTCATATCAGCCCTGAGAGCCCCCAGGCTGGTTCCTTGGGATCTTCATCCTTCAACATTTACTGATGTGTTCTTGCAGCACCACTGACTGATACCAGCACTTTGAATTTTGCATTACCATCCCCACGGGGTAATTGGGGCCTGGCTGAATGACTCAGTGGGGTGCTGCTGGAGCACAAAGCACATCTCCTTCTGAAATACATTACACACAACTGCTGTTAGGAATACCCTGAAGAAATTTATTCTTGGGCTGGAGAAATCTCCACTCAGGTATCACACTTGATTTAATAAAAGCAAATTCTCAACATCACTTTTCAACATGCTCCTAAATAACCCAGAGTAGAACAAGGCTCACTGCAAGTTTAGAAGACACTAACTAGTGTCTTCCTAGTTGGAAAGGTTCAATAAAATCAGCTTTACTGTAGCCAAGTAAAAGGGAAAAAACCCCAAAACAAACCTTGAGAAGAGAGTCTTCCAGTGGTGGGAAGGTTGTTATGGAAAGTGACTGTAACCAGAGAAAACCAAAGCATTCGGTTTCATTTGGAAGAAAGCAGAATTGGGTGAAACACCAAGAACTGGTTCCCAATGTGGGCTGCATCAAAATGGGCTGAGCCCACAGTGGGGGCAGCAGGGGAGAGGGGGATTCTTCCCCTCTGCCCCCTCAGGTGAGACCCCACCTGCAGAGCTGCCTCCAGCCCTGGCACCTGACAGAAGAAGAACGTGGAGCTGCTGGAGCAAGTCCAGAGGAGGTCAAGAAGATGCTCTGAGTGCTGGAGCCCCTCTCCTTGAGTCAGGCTGGGAGAGCTGGGGGTGTTCACCTGGAGAAGGGAAGGCACTGGGGAGACCTGAGAGCCCCTTCCAGAGCCTAAAGGGGCTTCAGGAATGCTGGAGAGGGACTTGGGACAAGGCCTGGAGAGAAAGGATAAGGGCAAATGGCTTCCCACTGCCAGAGGGCAGGTTTAGATCAGATATTAGGTAAAAAGTCTTCCCTGGGAGGGTGGGCAGGCCCTGGCACAGGTTGCCCAGAGAAGCTGTGGCTGCCCCATCCCTGCAAATATCCAAGGCCAGGTTGGCCAGGGCTTGGAGCAACCTGGGCTGGTGGAAGGTGTCTCTGCCCATGGCAGAGGCTTGGAACTAGATGAGCTTTAAGGTCCCTTCCAACCCAAACCACTCTGGAATTCCATGATCCTAAGTGCTCAGGTCACCCAGACCCTGGAGGAGGCTCCCAAGGGAGGTGCAGACAAGCTCTTTGCAAAGATGTTTAGGAAGGGATTAGGTAACTTTTGGAAAAAGCTCTGATAAACTTGCTTGTGCTTTAGTAGAGAGGACTGGACCAGAAGGCCTTCTGTGACCTCTTCCAGCCACATGTCTGGAGTTCTCCAAGTGCATCCACCTGCCCCAACCACCAAGACAGTCAGACTAGTCTGTGGGCAAACTGCAAGAGGCTGAACAAATGGCAGCAGAAGAGATGCAGCTTGCAGCATCACACTACAAGAGGAGAACTATCCAAGCACTGCTCCAAGAAGCCAAAGCAGGAGGAAACCAGCTTAGACTAAGGAAGGGGTGAGTGCTTAGAGACTGAGACCAGGCCACGGCAACACATCGGCAAGATGGGGATCAGGCTTTCCTCGAGACAGGACAGGAGGAAACAGCCTCAAGCTACACCAAAGGAGGTTCAGGTTGGACATTAGGAAAAATTTTTTTAATGAAAGGGAGATTAAGCATTGCTACCCAGGGAGGTGGTGGAGTCACCATCTCTGGAAGTGTTCAAGAAATAACTGGATGTGGCACTTAGTGAGATGGTCCAGCTGACAAGGTGGTTTTTGGTCAAAGGCTGGACTTGATGACTTTGGAGGTCTTTTCTAACATTAATGATTCCATGAATCTACAGTTAAAATAAATAAATTATATATATAAAGCTGATAACTTTGTAAACAACAGGTGGAACCCCAAATCTCCAAGACTCTGAGGGTTTGTTTCTCTACAACAACATTGCAATTTAAAAGACAACCCTAGAATCAGATTACATTAAAATGTTTAATTACCCCTAACGCAGCAGTTCTTGTTTAGGCCAGGGCTTGAATTGAAGTCCTGAGCACAATTTGCAGGAAGCTGAGCACACTGTCAGCACATGGATCCCCTCCCAAGGATTACAATCAATTCTTTGTGCCTTGCTCACTTTTTGCAATGTTGAACAATTTCTTTTCAGATTAAAAGCACCTAAACTAAATGGAAAAGAATGGATTTTGTGTGCTGAGTTGCACACTGTGGAGAAGCCAATACCCAGAATAGCTATAAGACACAGGGCCATAAGCACAGGGCTCCTCCTATAGCAGCTATTAATAAGGGATCAAAAATAACTCGTGCAATATGCTCTGAAGTTCAAACCCTGGCTCTGCTGTTGTACAGGTTGGCACAGCCCTGAAGTCTCTCATTGAGACACAGACACAGTTACCACTTATCTTTTTCAGCACGAGGGAATGCTTGTTCAGAATAACTCAAGTGATACCTATTTAAAAGGGAAACCATTTAGGGCTGCAAAGGTCAAATTCTGTTTGTCAGCCATCCAAGAAAGAGAAGAAAAGCCAGTGCAGACCACACAGATGAAACCCATCCCTTGCAGGAACACCTTGATGCTGTGCTCAGTCAGATGTATCAGCTCAGGCTACTCAGAGCCAGCAAGAGAAAAATGCTCAAACCCTGGATTAGCAAGGTGATAACCCATAAATATACATATTCTTTCTTCTAGTTCAGAGCACACTACCAAATATAATCTTCGTGACACTGCAGCGAGTTACCCAAAACTTCAATAAAATTGCCCACTAAATACAAAGCAGAATGGCCCACCATTTCTGCAGGGTGGTATTACTGAACCTCCTAAAAAGTGTTGGATTTTCATTTTTAAATTATTGCTTTAACATTTGAGAAGGTATTTGGCCTTATTAATTCTCTCCTATCTTATTTTCTCTTCTTGAATCTCACCTGGGATAACTAACGCCTTTTTAATTGTCCTATACAACAATCACCCATCCTAGAGCCTGCTGATCCGGAGCTTAAGTCACACTTAGAATTTATACCCATCATGCAGATTCTGAACACTTCAAAGCTTTTGCTATAACCTGTGTCCTAAAGCAATTAAGTTCCACAGCTGAAGTTTACACAGGATGGGAAAAAAAAAAAGTTGTTCTAAAACTCTGATGTGCCCTTTAATTCTTCCTTGTGGGAAAAAGCCAAACATTTTATGCTACATATAATTTTGAATACCTCTATCTGTGCTTGTGGCTTTTCATCAGTCAGAAGGAACCACAGACAGTTTTGATCTTTGCTGGCATAGAAACCATTCCATGATTTTCTTCTTCTTGCTGTTATTTCCCATCTCTTTCCCTTAACTACTTTTTTTTTTGAGAAGGCAGGAAGAGGAAAGCATGCACATTAATAAGCTACATGAACTTAATGCTGCCTTTATGACATCTGCTTTATTTATTCCTTTCTTAATAGTTCCTAAAGTTTGATTTCCTTTTTCAGCCACTGCAGTAATTCCATGCTATTACATTAAATCCCCAAAAAACCTTTTCCTGCCTGTAAGAGCTGGATTGGAAGGCACTGTTTCCCCATAAATGCTACTCCCCATTTATGGGCCAAATTCTGCCAGCTGCTTCATCAGCAAATTGGCCAATATTGCGACACCCTTCACTGCCAGTTCTCTCTTCATCCTCACTGTGCAGGACCCTTGGTAAATCCACATTCCCTTTCCTGTCTCACCTCAGGGTGTGCAGAGCAGCACAGACTCCAGGGGAGATGCACAGGAGAACTCCCCTTCCCCCTGCAAACTGATTCTTTGTTTTCTCTCTTTCAGGCAGTAATTAATCAAAGGTAAGATCTCTTTATTTCACAACAGCTTCATTTCTTATGGCTTCCAGGGAGGGATGTTGTCAAAAGTATTTTGGAAGTCCAAACATACCACCTCCACCACATTTCTCCTCTCCACATGCTGTTTGCCTCTTTTGGGATCATCATTTCCCAAGTTCTTCTTAGAGTCCCTTATGGAAATTGGCACCACATGGAGAACTGTCACTTCCCACTGACATCCCGAGGTAGTGGTTTGGTTTAAGTGACATATTATACACGATGGATTATAGCTTAGTGACTGCATATGCCAGTGCCTCATGAAAAAATACCAGCTGGTGTTGAAGACCCAACACTTTTCATTTGTCTGAAGAGTTCTGGAACCTCTTCTGTCAACACTGCAGCTTGGGAAAGCTCAGAAAACTGCATTTTTAACATTTTTTTTCAAGAGATCTTTGTACAGGAAAGACTGAAAGTAATGCAGCCCTGCTATTACTGAGAACCACTCCAAAACTGGTCAGCACACAATGGCAACACTGGGACAGATCTGTCACTTGAAACTGTTTTGTTGAGCTGCATCCAAGACTCAGACTCTCAATACTCTCCAGAAAAAAACCCAGGATATTGTGTGCTCCCTGAATAGAGCCCGTACCTATTACATTGATTTATGATACAGAGGAGAAGGCACACAGGCCATGACATATAAAAGATGATATGTCACAGGAACAATCTATCATTCTTTGCAGTCTCGAATAATTAGGATTCAAATTCCACTAAATCATCACTTTTCAATTTTCTTCTCTGGAAGTCCCCCTGTTACACAGATCCAATATGCAGAAGTTCTATTTGTCTGCAGCAAATACACTCATCCTCATGCACCCACCTCTCCCCAGACACCCCACCTGCTGCACCCATGGGTGTGGGAACAGGGAAAGGGTGCAGCCCAGGGGAAGAGGTGTGGGTGACCTTACCCGGCATTTGGAAGCCTTTGCACAGAGGACAAACACACCAGTCCCTGAGTACCTCTATCTATACCAGTATCTAAGGTGCAGCCCATCTCACACTGGGGATACAGAACCCCAGAATGGGTCAGGTGGAAGGGACCACAGTGGGTCTCCTGGTCCCACCCACCACTCAGGGGCTACTCATCCTCCCCCAGACCTCAATCCCCACCTGGTGCCTCCTGCACCCTCATTCCACATCAGATGGCACTGAGCAACAGTTAATATCTGAAGTGCAGCAGTGATTAAATTGGGAGCTGGACTGAAAGTAAAAAGGGCTCCACTAAAGTGGGCTCAGAAGCCAAAAATGTCCATTCAGCTTTATAGCATTTCCTCCAGAGTCAGCACACGGGAGCAGCGAGAAGCATTCTCAGCAACTGGAAGGAATTGCTAAGCCCATTAATAAAATTAAGGCAGCCAAGTTTGATAAGAGAATATCCCCAGCCTTAAGAGCCACTGATGTCTGTGCTGCAGGGTGGGGAAGAAGCATTTACCAAAGTGGTAGTGGAAAACAGAAATCCACAGCCATCATCTCCCTTAGGAGATATTACCTGGCAGCACCCTGACTGTGTGTCTGCTCCTGAGGGAAAGGGGTCCAGACGTGCCTTAGAACTGAACCGGTGCTGACAGACAAGCAGTCTGGAATCACTGGTGAAGTCATCATGGAAGTTCACACCAAAAAGCAGGGAAGGTGCCACATGAGACAACAGCAATTGCTCACTGGCTGTGTTCCTACAGCACTGAATGCTGAAACATTAAGAGACAAGCCAAGGAGAAAGAACCTCTTCCACTTCCCTCTCAGCAGGGACTTCACCACAAAACTTAAATTTTTTTAGAAAGTGGAAAAACATAAATCAGGGAGACAAGAAAACCAGGAAAATGCCCTGGAAATGGTTAGTCTGCTGTGCACTGGAGGGTCCCAAACCTGACAGTGTTCAAGGCTAGGTTGGACACAGCTTTGAGGAACCTGGTCTAGTGGAAAAAGTCCCTGCCATGGTTGGAATGAGATGATCTTTAAGGTCCCCTCCAACCCAAAACATTCTGTGATTCTGTGGTTGACTGAAGCTTCTTGCAGGCCCAAAACTACAGCAGGGCTGCTCCTGACAACCCTGGACACACCTGAGGGAATGGACTAAGGACAGTTCCCAGGAAATGCAGACCAGTCCTGTCAGCTCCACCGTGCAGCACCAGAGCCTCAACCCAGGGACTGGAGGGGAAGGAATGACCATGGATCACTTTGGGGACCAGGTGGGATGCAGACATGGCTTAGGAGGGATGTCCCTGCAAGCCACTGTCATCTTTCAAAGGTCGTGGTGACAAAGGGAGGCATGACACGCAAACACCACTCCATCCTGCCGGAAGGATCCAAGGAACTAGAGGCCTGTCAGTCCCAACACAGTCCCTGGTAAGGCTGGGTAGGAAATCTTCCTGGCAGCCATTTCAGCAGGAGTGGTGGTGACTGGGAACCACCAGCATGGATTTCCCAGTGGTAAATCTTGCCTAACCTGATTGCCCTCCATGGTGACAAGGTGGCTGCATAAAGGACAGGACAGTGAGCATGGTACACCTTTGACACCATCGCTGACAGTTCTTAGCAGGCAAGAGCTGGACTGCAGAAGCAGATAAGGTGATGGAAAATTGCCTGGGATATCAGGCTCAAAAGGTGATCAGCCATACAAAGTCCAGCCAGCAGCTGATACCAGCAGCATCCCTCGGGGCTGGTACTGGGGCCAATAAAAATCCATGTCTTCATTAACAAACTTGATTAACACCAATTACAGGACAGAGAACACTCTCAAGTTTGTAGATGATATCAAACTGCTGGCATGGCTGGGGCTGGAGATCCCCCTCAGAGGGACCTACATAGGCTAGAGAATGGGCCTGATGGAGGGTTTGTGAGGGATCACTGAGGCAAACAGAGTCTCCTGGAACAGAAGAACCAACCCCCTGCACCAGCACAGACTGGGACAACTGGTTGTACAGCAGCCCTGCACCAAACAGCCAAGCTCTCAGAGGCCAAGCAGCCAGAGAACAGACAGTCACAGCAGTATGCACTAGTGCTGTGCTGATAGTGCTGTATGCACTATCCACACAACTGTCTGACTCTGAGACACAAAAGTGACTTTCTGCTCCTCAAAAGTCTTTGAAACAGTAATTTTGAACACAAGTTCTACCCTTCAAAGCCTGTGCAGGGTACACAGATTCCCCCAAAAGGGAATGATGAGACACCAGCCTGCAGTAAGTGGAGCTGGCTGGAGCACAGAGTAGATCAACTGGCATCCTGAGAACACAGGGAAGGAACACGAAGCCAGGGAAGAACTGAAAGCCAGGATCAAGTGATGGAACCAGCTTTGAAGGTCTAACCCAGTCGCTGTCTCCTTTGTTCTCCAGCAGCTCTTTCTATGTCTTCTAGAGAACTATTTCAGCCCAGAAATCATAATTCTTCTTGAAATACTTGCTGTGGAATCCTAAAACCTGTATGTTAAAAAAAATAAAAAAGAAGGAAGATGATGTGGGAATAGGCTAGAAGGTGGCATTTTCACATGTGCCATCAAGTTGCTTTGAAAGCATCTTTTCCAGATAAATGGTTAAATTAATGCAGTGTGTGATGTTCAGTGAGAGACCCAAACAAGCACCTGTGGTTCCCTAGCACAGGAACTACTACTGGCATTATCACATCCCTTTCAAAAAAAATTAAATCAGACACTTGGCAAGTGTGTGGTGTTTGTGTAGCTGTCCCAGTGCAGGATCAGGATGTGCACCTCTTCCTGGACAGGTGTTGGCTCTGCTAATGCAACCAGTCAGCTCAGATTTGGTTGTTATCCACAAAAACACGAAATCTGCCTATGCTGAAAGCATGTCCTCTCACTTACAGAAACCAGAGAGCAAATGGGGTAGAAAAAATGGCTTGTTAGAGAAAAATGTAGAACATTTCACCCTCCAGTACAACAGTATTTAAGATAAATATTCTGATGACTTCTGTTGGACAGGCAGAGCCTCTGATAATGATGTAACTCACAGCAAAGATATAAATATATTGATATAGATGTACAGCTCTACCAAAACTATTAAAGCAAGCCCCATCACTCATATCCAGCTGGGTGAGAGGTCACCTCCCCCAGCAATCTGCCAAGGGAGAAATCCTGAAATCCCTATTGACATGTCTCACATGAACTGTCATAGATCACAGAATCACAGACTGGTTTGGGTTGGACGGGACCTTAAAGCTCATCTTGTTCCACCTCCTACCACCAGATTCCACTATCCCTGGTTGCTCCCAGCCCATTCTAACCTGGTCTTGGACACTTCAAGGGATGGGGCAGCCACAGCTTCTCTGCCCAACCTCACAGGGAAGAGTTTCTTCCCAACACCTCTTCCCTTTTAGCTTAAAACCATTCCCCCCCATCCTATCACCATCTTCCCATGTAAAAAGTTGCTTTCCCCCTTTTTTATAATTGCCACTCCAGATCAACCCATAATTAATACTTGTTTTGGGTAAGACTGACAGTTCACATGAATTGCAATCCTGGCAGATGAAGAGAAACTGCACCTTGTACTTTGACTTCAGAATGAAACCATGGCAGCAGCACATGAGGATGCTTCAATGCAAGCACAAAACCCATGTGGTGAATCAGGCACAGCTCCCTGTGTGGGCCCTACCAGCTTCCCTTTGGGTGAGAGCACTATATTTACAAGTGCAAACTAAACACACGTAAGCCAGGTTTGGGCAGAGCCCACACACACACCCCTCAGTTCCCTAAATCAGTGCAAGAGTCCCCTCTCTAAGCCAGCACTTGTGTTTAGCCAAGCCTGGACTAGGACTTGCTGCTATCACACAATTTCAGATGTAAAAGAGCATCAGGCTTTGCAACGAAATCGCATTAACTAAGACAGCAAGGAATGACAAATTATAAATAGGAGGTGGCTTCAGAGAGATTCCAGAAATGGATGGTGAGCAATCTCTGTGGCAAATCAATGCTCCAGCTCAGGGGATCAGAGAGGGGCCAGGTTTAGTTTTACCCTGAAAAGGCAGTGACACATAAAAAGCTAATGGCAGGTGGTCACTCTGCATTCTGTACATCTCACTAAGATTTATGAGCACGGCTGAATGCTGGAAAAGCAATGCTGAAGCTGCTTGTGTCCCTCTGCAAGGTCAGCTTATTGTACTATGGAAACATTTCCAGTGAGACTCCTACAAGTTAAGGCTGTTTTATTTTGCACAGCTACAGGAAACCAGCTACTAAATAAAAGCAGCATTAAAAAGAAAATAATAAAAAAATCACATCATTTACTCTTAAACAGTGAATTTTCAGTGATTTTGGTTGACTTCAGATGAGCAAAGCCTATATTTAAGCTCAGAGTTTAAAGCTGGAAGGAGCTATCTAAAATTTGTTTAACAGGAAAATATTTAACAAGAGAGCACATGGATGTATTTTCCAAATTACTAATCACTTGGAAGTACTGCACATTGTAATTATTATGAATGAAAACTGTTGTGAGAAATTGCGTAGGTGTCTAAATCAAGAATTTTGATGTTCATGGTTGTCAACAGCTTGATGTGGAAAGGGAGGCCTGATCCCTGGGATCTGGCTGCCAGCAACATGGGATATCATTCTCTCTAGCCTGGGGATCTAGAAAAGCAAATTTCCTCTGAAAAACATATTAAGAATTAACATATTTAAGAATGGTTCTGTCCCATGACAGTAAGAGGTGGAATACCTCCAGAGTGAAGAGAGGAACCAAAATTTGGCTCCTGGAAGCTGTGTAGATTGGAGTCCCAACTCACAGCCACACTCTGGATCCCACCACCTCCACCTTCAAGTTCACAGCAGCCTGAAGCACCTCTGCATAGACTAAACTCACCATGAGCTTGTTCTTAAATCCATTTGTGCTGAAGTGAGCTCCATGAAAACAGACACCTAAATCTCCACCAAATCATTCCTCCCAGAATGATCTGGGACAATCCCATGGTTTGGGCTGGAAGGGACCTTAAAGCTCATCCCATTCCACTCCCTGCCCTGGGCAGGGACACCTTCCACTAGACCAGGTTGCTCCAAGCCCCATCCAACCTGCTCTCAACATTTTTAGCAAGTGAAGTCTCCTGCTAAGGCCTAATACAGGGCCCAGCTCCTCCTGCGACTGCACCTTTCCTCCCCGCACAGATCATTTTGCTGCAGCCCAAGAAAGGAGATTGCAGGGACAGCTGTGGCACCTCCCTTCAGAAGGACAGCTGAAAATAAACTGCAGACTCAGATCCCAGGATTTATACTGGGCACCTTCCCCGTGCTGGGGCCATACCATTATCACCAGGTCAAGCAGTTCACTCAGTGCAGAGCTTGCCACTGGAGAGCAGGGGCTGCCATTCCCCTGAGAGGCTCTGGGCTTCTCTTTCCTTCATTTTTTTATCCCAGCCTTGTGCACAAAAAGTTTTTTAAAAACCAAAGCAGATGTTTCAGAGTTTTTAATGTTCCACCTGCTTCATTAGCATTCAAAAGTTAGAAAGAACAAAATATCAATTTGTACAACCACTTTATATAATATTCCCCTCACCCAACCTTCTTAAAACAGATTGCTCTAATATGCACAGTCTGACAGGTCTTTTTGACTTATGGTATATAATAATCCTCAATTGGGAGCCAGCATACCAACTCAGAAGTCTTATATTTTAATATTAGTCAGCTATTATCTCCGTATATTACAAGACACAGCACTTGAGATGTCTCACAAGCCCCACAGTACTTAAAGTGAATTCTAAATCTCTAAACCTGTTTGAAATAGAAACAGCTCCCAGTGCCTAACACTCACCGATAAAATAAGCAAGAGGCATTATAAATTGCAAAAAAATAATATCATGATGACAGCAGTTTCATCCAGGCTAGTGCTGAGAGTTCTGCACATAAATGCCCTGACTGTCTGAGCAGTTCCAGCCACACCACCAGGAGCTGCAGGACCGTCCCGCTGCACTCACTGCTCATTCCAGCACTTTTTGCTGAGCTGGCTTTCAATCTTATCAAACCATGTTGATTCAGACAAGTATGCAGCACGAAAGACTTGTCTCCACCCCTAATGCAGGCTCAAGATTTTCATTTGCAGAAGCCAGAAACCTTTCAGTATGTATTAGGCACAACAAGCTTTCCCTAAAAGCTTCCCAAAGGAGCTTTCCACGTGGGGCCAGTGCTCTGGACTGCTCAGCAGCTGCAGCAGAGATGAGAACCTTCCCACAGGCAGCACCGAGAGACCAGGGTCAGCACTCCCAGCTGCTACCATGAAGGAAGCTGCAGCTGAAAATCCCACCAGCTCCCTTGCTCCCTGTTTCTGAGGAGCAGCAGAGCCTGACGCATGGAATCACAGCGTAGGATAAACAGAGGCTGAGGAAGGAAGCAATGAAGATGCACATTTCCCCTCCCAAATACCCATCTACTTACTACAACACAGTGAGTTTCCTCCCAGCATCCAGTACTGGGAATGCTGTGGTTGGCTTTGGTTTCCAGAAGCAAAACCAACCAGCTGAGAAAGTGCCCTGAGGTTTCCAACCCTCTGCCAGGAGCAGCAGCTCTCCCAGGCTCCAACTCATTGCAGCTCAAGGTTAGTGTAGTCTAGAGTTAATTCTGCCCACTTAAGAGATTGTTTGGAAATAGAGATGCAAGGCACAGACAAATGAACCCACAGGGACAAAACAAGCCAAAAAAAAGGAACTGAGTCGGCCAAAAGGAGGAAAATAAAAGCATGAGGTTGATAAAACAGCACTTTGGATCTTAACTATTTGTCTAATAAATTCCTGGCGTATTGTAGGCAGCTTCTAAGCTCTTTCATTTTATTCAAAGTACTATGGGATGATACATGCTCCTGTATTCCCATTTATAACTGAAACCCAAAAACCCTGTTTCACTTACCCTAGTGATAAACCCTATTTTTGACAGTGCCATATTTCAGTTTGATGAGCAGCATTAAACACAGCACAAACAACTTGCAAGTTCTATTTTCCCTGGCAGAGGCCTTTGGAAAGGAACTCTGCACAGGGCAGTGGGAAAGGTATGACTCTCCCTGGATAACCTTCTCTTCCGAGGATGAATGTATTTTTAGGCAATGCAGCCACCCAATCTTAAAAAATGCAGCCTGATTTATGACACAACTGTCACCACTTAAAGATCAGAAGCTGAATGACCTCAAAGTATAGTCGTGATGCCCCAAAGATGGGGTACCTGAACATTCATTCAAGAGATTTCATGTCACTGTACCCTCTGCCATCTCCTCACTTCTCAGGGCACAAACTGGCTGTTACCCTTTGGTGATTAAGAAATTTTGTGTCAAGAGAAAGGCAATGCAGCTGGAGAAGGATCCAGAGCACAAGCCTGATAAGGAGGGACTGAGGGAGCTGGGAGGGCTCAGCCTGGAGAAAAGGAGGCTCAGGGGAGACCTTCTCACTCTCTGCAACCCCTGACAGGAGAGGGGAACCAGGGGTTGGGCTCTGCTCCCAGGGAACAGGGAGAGGAGGAGAGGGAAAGGCCTCAGGCTGTGCCAGGGGAGGGACAGGTTGGATATTGGGAAAATTTCTTCCCTGAAAGGGTGGGCAGGCCCTGGCACAGCTGCCCAGGGCAGTGGTGGTGTCACCATCCCTGCAAACGTTCAAAAGGCACATGGATGCAGCACTTGGGGACATGGTTTAGTGGCAAATGTGTCAGTGCTAGGTTCACTGTTGGACTCCATGATTTTAGAGGGCTTTTCCAACCTTAACAATTCCTTGGCAAGATTCCATGATTCTCACAGAAGTTGTGGCTGTAGGAGTACAACACTTCACTGTGTGGTTTGGATCTATCTCAGTTATCCTGTAAAACAGACCCGGGCTGCTACAGCCACTAGTGCAGTCCCAACCTTTTGCTCCATGCTCTCCAGTAGTGATACCCTAGCTAGGAAAAGCATCAATCCACACAGGAATCCTCTCTTTCTTCTCAGTCTCCAGATTTTGTTCCAGTGTTAGCACATCAATGATTCTTCCAAGAGTCTCCAGACTGCTCCATTAACACATTCCCCCCCCCAGCTGGTTATTGCTCTCCAAAAATTCTGTTATCTCCTCCTTTGCTAGGACTGCACACAACCTTCAGAAGTGAGGAAAGGGCAAATTTGCTGAGCAGCAAGTGAAAACTGCCCAATCCTTTTGACATGGATGCTGCTTTCTAAAGCTCTGAAGAGTAACAAGACATACCTACAGTTTCACAGCTCTGGTTCAGAAGGAGGAACAACTTAAACCAGGATCTGCTGGAGAGGTTACAGGCTCCACCTAACCCAGAGTCATCACACAAAGTGCCTGACATTTCAGGAAGCAGCTTCTGAATTAGCACAGGTGCAGAGCACCTGAAAACAAGCCAACAGCAAGTACCAAGGTACTTGTAGAGTACTGCAAATTACATGGACTCAGGAGTTATTTCATGAGCAATTAACTTCTCCTCGGAACAGGCCAAAGGGAAACAGAGGATATATCATCAAAGGGCAGACAGAGGATAAACAATCTTTGCTGTCATCCTTTGTGAACCAGTCCTTGAAGACAAACAAGCCCTGCTATTATTACATTTGGAGATGCTTCCCCAACTAGAAGCAGCAGATTTTTTTTCCTTAAAGACTCAATTTTCATATAAGTTTACTCTTCCATTGGTTCCATCACTCAGGAGATGGAGCAGTTCATGCCCATTTCCCACCAGCTGCAAACACTAGAGAAGTTCAACAGCTACCAGTAATCACCCCAGAAAACTGATAGCAGTTTTCTTGATGATTTCTAAATGTTCACTCACCTTTATTTCCCTTTCCATTCTGCATTCAATACAAAACCATTGCCAAAAATCATTTATTGAATACAGTTTAAGTTAGTCACTGAAAATAAGGGACTGATGTTCATCCAGCAGCACTCTGCAGGCACTGAGATAGAGAAAGTACAACTGAAGTCACCATACAGGTACCAGACACTGGCTGTGGTGCAGATCTGTGCTGCACCTGGTGTCTCCAGTGAGGACGATGACACAGGCTGGAAGCTCAGAAACACCACTTGTAATTTAAAAGGTTATTTTCAAAATATAGCTCCACAGCTATAAATAGCAAAGGCAGCTTCTCACCCAGCAAGCACACAATGGGTCTTAGTCACAGTGGCCCAGATACCAGAGAAAGTGTAATTTTACCTTTGTGAACACACACAACACTTGGGGCCACCCTGCGCTTCAAACAAACTAACCCAATTTGTAAGATTGGTCTTAGGTTTTGTGGAAGCAGCTGCCAACTCTGACAAATTAAGTCAATTGACTTTGTTAACCCTTACAATACCTAAAACAACCTGTTTCCCTGTCCAGAGCAAGTGTCCCTTAACATTAAGATCTTTAATCAAAGAAAACAACTTTACCTGATTTTTCCTTCAACATGTAGGATTCCCTTCCTCACTGCGTGGCCATTTGGTTTCACAGGTATTAAACGAGAACAGTCACCCCCACCCGCCCTGTAGCATAAGGTTGTGATTCTGACACTAAGAAAAGTTACTGAAATATCCTCACGTGTCCTGCATCATTCCATTTCTCAACCAGCACTCTGGGAACCCCCAGCCTAACAGGTCTCAGCTGGCACTTTACCATAGGCAGTGTTATTCTCCATGTAATAGGAAAACAAACATATTTTGGCCAGATTCACTGATAAGGAACTCATAACAACATCCCCGACCGTGCTAATAAACATTTTCGTCTGATACAGATTTACAGACTCAGGATACACACATACAACAAAACCTCTAACAAAACAGTGTTTGTTCCATTTGGGTGTGCATGAACATCTTGTCACTCCCCAGCAAAATTGTTAATACATCCAGGGGACATTGGAACAAAGTTTTTATTCCAGTCACAGTAAGGTCACCCTCCCTTCCTGTCAAGTGAGTGAAGAAATCCTTCACGTAAGCGGCTGGCTGGTCCCTCCAGCATCTGCTCCACTACTCACTCATCCAAAGGCTCTTCCAAGTATCAAACCCTTGGTGTTACTGGTCAGTGTCACCCGATACTGTGCTCCTAAGACACATAATAACACAATTCTGTACCCTTTACATCTACAGAATTAAATGTGCAGCCTGCCTGTCAGTACATGGCTCACCACGGACTCCAGCAGTGTGACCTTGCTGAGCTCATCGCCTGCTGTTGGATGAGTCCAATGCTCTTCACCAAACATCTCTGTCCAAGCCTCACGTACCTCCATCAGCAAGAGACCCAGGCACTTTGGAGGAGATCACAATCAATCCTGGCTGGAAAGCCCTCATGAAGTCATCCCAACTCTACCATACTTCCATCCACCTTAAATTCAGCCTTCTTGGTTGTCAAAATGCTTTCAATAACCATTAGGGTTATTAGTCTCAGTAACTGGCTCTTACCAGTGTCTATAGGACTCCTTATTTATCTGCTAACAAATGTACATATGCTGCACTGGAGAGTACTTCTGCAGTGTAACTTATTTGCTGTTGCTATACTGAAACCCACAAACAACAAAAAAAAAAGCTGAGCCATCACAAGGTTCATTGGTTTGCCAGCTGAAGTCTTATTCAACCTGACGGTCCGTGAGCTCTCATGCTCTTTGCTTCATAACTTATTTTTGGAAGTCCAGAACAAACTGAATCAAATCTCCTGCCCCTTGTTCCCTGAGAGCCAGCAAGCTCCTGAACTGGCTGTACACATCCCAAGTGCTTTAGTAACACCAGCCTGGTGAAGAAGAAACCCTTATCAGCTCAATGACTGTCCTGCTATCTGTGCTATTAACGTGTTATTCCTTACAAACACACTGTTTCCACAGGTTATTCCCGACGGTGCCTCTTTTCCCACTCCTGTTGCTACAGTACACGCTTCATCTACAAGATCTCGAGCTAAGAAAATTTTCTTCCCGAGGCTGGCCCGGACCCAAACCGGATCCATTGCACTGACCAGATGCCCCAATTTGGGACACTGATTTCACACGCCCTGCTAAATTCTCGATCAGTCTCAGACAGCAACAGGTTTCCCAATATTCCAGGGTGGCAATTTCACATGCTCCCTCGTATTCCTGCCCATTTACACAAGGACAGCAAAGGCTACGGGTGAAACCCGGCACATGATTCTCAAAGCCAAGGCTTTCACCGCTCCACAGCCAGTCCCTGCGACCGCTTTGTACCACCTTCAGTACATTTGGATGAGTATTAATAGAACCCTCGCTGCTTATCGGCACTGAGGGCACTCTCTGCTCTCTGCCAAGGAGCACTCTGGGGAGTTTCAAGGCAACTCTGATAAAACCCAACCAGGCGCTGACCAGACACTCCTGACCTTGCAAAACCCGCGGGGAGACTCTCCCAGCCCTGCTGCTGTTTCAGCAGACCCCAAACGCCGCCGCACAAGTTTTTTCCAACAAAAATCCACCAACCCGCCACCCGGCCAGGCCCACCGCCCTGCCGGCCAGGTTTATTCTGCTAATTAAGCTGCTCACCAGCGCGGCGAGAGCGGGCACAGGGCGCTGCGGGGCTGGCGAGGCCGGGCCGTGCTGAGCCGTGACAGCGGCCGCTCTCGGAGCCCCCCGCAGCCCTTTGTGCAGCCCCCGCGCTCACCTGGTGCAGGGCTGTCAGCCCGTCCACGTTGGTGGTGTTGATGCGGGCGCCGCGGCCCAGCAGCCGCCGCACCTCCTCGGTGTCGCCGCTGGAGCAGGCGGCCAGGAACACGGCGCCCTCCTCGAAGCGGACGCGGGACCCCCCCGCGCCGCGGTGCCGGCCGCGGCCGCCCCCCGCCGCCACGGGCTCCTGCTCGGTGAGGGAGCCCTTCCAGCGCCGCAGCTGCTCGGCCCGCCGCAGCCGCGCCGACTCGGCCCGCTTGCCGCCCAGGTGCTCCGGCTCGGACATCGCCGCGGGCCGCTCTGAGGGACGCGCGGGGGCCGCGCCGCGCTCAGCCCGGAGCGGGGCGCAGCGCCCCCGCCGCCATCTTCGCTACGCCCCCTCGGCGGACGCGCCGCGCGCGCGGCTCCCCGGGAGGTGTAGTCCTGGAGGGGGCGGCACCGCACCGGTCCCCCGCCCTGCCGTGCTCGCCGCGCCCCGTTCAAGAGGGCAACACCGCCCCAAACCCCCGCCCTGCCGGGCCCGCCGCGCCCCGCTCACCCCGGCTGCTCTCCTTTAATATCTGTGGCACCAAATGGCCACACCTGGGAGCCGCGGGGACTACAACTCCCAGCAGCCCCCGCGGCGCCGCCACCGCTCCCCGGCGCGGCGGGGACTCCAAGTCCCGGCAGCCCCCGGGAGGGGCCGGGCCGGGCCGGGCGCCATGGCTGCCCCTCAGGGAGCCGCCTCCCGGGTGGGCAGGGAATCCCGGAATGCCGGCGGGGATCGAGGGAAAAGGGAGCTCGGCACGGCTGAGCTCAGTCTGTGAGGTATCCCCGCCTCGACAGCCAGGACACAGCGCTGCGAGTCGTGCCTAGGCGTTCCTTGGACGCTTCCAGGAATCGGGGACCCAACACCTCCCTTTCCTGACCACCCTTCCCATGGGGAAATTCCTCCACAACGGCCCTCAGTGCAAGTTGGAGCCGTATCCCCTTCTCCTGTCCCTGTTCCCTGGAGCAGAGCCCGACCCACACCCATCCCACCTTCCTGTGGGGAATCCTGGAGAGGGAGAAGGTCCCCCCGAGCCTCCTTTTCTCCAGGCCGAGCCCCCCCAGCCCCCTCAGCCTCTCCTGCTGCTCCAGCCCCTTCCCA
>JAWWEE010000069.1:445937-495047 GCA_035221455.1 Xenops minutus | reverse complement strand
GTGCTTATCCCACCAGGATACATGCTCATCCCACAGGGATATGTGCTTATCCCACCAGGATACATGCTCATCCCACAGGGATATGTGCTTATCCCACCAGGATACATGCTCATCCCACAAGGATATGTGCTTATCCCACCAGGATACGTGCTCATCCCACAGGGATATGTGCTTATCCCACCAGGATACATGCTCATCCCACAGGGATATGTGCTCATCCTGCCAGGATGCGCGCTCAGCCGCGCTGTGCCGTGTCACTGAGCAAGCAATAAACATCCAAGACATCAAAGCTGACTCAGGCCTGGACTTGCCAGAGTTTATTCCGTGTGTGGGGCTGGGGAGCTGCTCTGGCTGCCCAGAGCTGGAGGTCAGGAGGTGAAGGGAGCAGGGGAGGTGTTGGCACTCCTGGTTTGCAAATAAAGCACAAGGGCAGGGACGTGTCGGTGCAGTTTGACACGGCCCAGCTGTGGCCAGCTGAGCCCTGCAGGTCAGCTCAGCTGGGCTCTCCCTCTGCTCCCAGTGTGGGTCATCATGGAATGGTTTGGACTGGAGGAGACATTAAAGCCCATCTTGTTCCACCCCACTGCCAAGGGCAGGGACACCTTTCCCTAGACCAGGTTGCTCCAAGCCACGTCCAGCCTGACCATGGACACTTCCAGGGTTGGGGATAACTATTCCAAAAGCAGAGGTGGGTGTGGGAGGCCCCTGTGGGGTGTGTCAGTAGCACAACATGTGTGCTCACCCTATCCAAACCCCTATCAGTGCTTTTAGGTGGCACCTCTCCAAACAGGCATGCCCAGCAGTGCCAAATAATTAACAGCTTTTCACCTACTCCCTGGATTTTTAGCATCTTGTGGATCATTAAGCCTCCACTTTGGCAGCTGCCCAGCTTTAATTCGTTTTCATCTAAACCCTTTACTCCCTTTCTGTGATTCTCCTGTTGGACCGGTGTGACATACCTGCAGCTCAGCCTCGCTGCAGCCCAGTCAGAAACTCCACAGGGAATTTAGTTCTGGGTTTTTTTTAAAAGTTACAAACATTGTGGTTGAGCAAATGAGGTGGGTAGTACTCTGAGAAGCACAACAGAGGCAGAAACCCTTTGGTGGGGCAAGACGAGCTCCTTTATCAACTTAAGCACTTTCTCCTGTTCATCACACCCTTGGTTTACCATGATGTTTTTGAAGCTGAGATGTGGAGTAAGCTCTTTTAACGCCTCCAAAAATCCATCCCCCCTCCAGGTGTTCCAGCCTGGCACCCTGAATGTAGCAGGTCCCTTTGCCCTGGGGTGTGTGGTTGGGTTTGATGGTGGCATTTGACACGTGGAGCAGCAGCCCAGGGTCGGGGGGTGGTGGGGTCAGGAGCTGCAGCACAGGGGGCTCATGTACCATGCTCAGTGTGGAGACCAAAACCTGGGCAGATGCCCTGCTTGCCTCTGGAGGTATGGAGCGGGATCAGAAAGCTCCTGCAGAGGTGGAAAGGGGGTCAGGAAGCTGTTGCCTTCTCCAAGAGCCTGCAGGGGATGTTGTGCTGCTGCAGCATCTCAGCTGAACGTGCCACAGATTGGATCTTGCCCAAGCAATGCTGGTTACTCAATAAAGGTTAGGCTGATCAGAGCCTTTAGTGTCCAGTCAGGTTTGGAAACCCTCCAAAGACAAAAATCCCTCCACTGTGGATATTGTCACAGCCACACACCTTAGAAGGTTATTTCTTCATTGAGGGGGTGGACAGGCTGCCCAGGGCAGTGGTGGAGTCACCATCCCTTGGAAGTGTTCAAAAGATGCGTGGATGTGGCACTTGGGGACATGGGTTAGTGATGAACGTGGCAGTGCTGGGAGAATGGTTGGACTCCATGATCTTAGAGGGCTTTTCCAACATTAATGTGATTTTAGGATTTTTCCTTACGGGCACCTGTGCCCCGTTGTCTCTTGTCCTTTTGCCATGCACTGCTGTATCTCCCTTTCTCACAACCCTTCTCTAGATAGGGGAAAACTGAAGTTTTTTGTCCTTGAGTCCCCTCTTCTCTAGGCTGGTGGGTCTCTGCTGAGCTTTCAGCCCCAAAGGTCCCAGGTGAAGCCTGGGCAGTGTCCTGGGACAGGGACCCTTCCCTGAGGGTTTTCTGTGGGTGCTGCACACCTGGACCTTGCACCGTTCACCCCAGAGTGGTTTAGGGAGTGACAGATCAACACAGGGAGACCATGAAGGGCATCATGGGGGCTGCATATCCAGAGGCATGAGGTGCACTGGAGGAGGTGGTGGGGCACGGCCCAGGAGAAGCAGGGTGGGATTAGAGGTGGGTTTTGGGCATTCCCTGTCCTGCAGTGGGACAGCTCCAACCATCTGCTACCCTCTGCTGGTCACTGAGCACGGCAGGGCCCGGCTGGTCAGCTGGACATGTCTGGACACCTGCACTCATGTGGTGTCTAGCTCCTTTTAGAGGAGCAAAGCCACGCTGTGTCCAGCAGTTCCCACCCCTTGGGGCTGCCAGCCTTGGAAAGGGACTGTGGGACCCAAATCTAACCCCAAAGAGACAAACTAGCGGGTTGGCTCATGGCCAACCAGCCAGGAGTCTGAAGCCTGGTGGTGATGGCACCAATTAAGGGGTTGGACTGGAACTTCAGAGCCTGTGGCCAGTGGTGTCAGGGCCCTTGTGACAGGGGATGTCACACTGCCACTGTGCTGTGTGGGGATGTCACCCCGGGGCAGGACTGATCCCTGTCATCTGCCATGAGGGCTCTGTAGGGTGAGCATGGGGACCATGGGCAGCCCACAGAGCAAAGCCCTTGGCTCGCCCACAGGCTGGCACAGCGAGTCCTGCTGGGTTTGCTGGAGAGCAGGAGCTGCGATGTGATCCCCCCAGGCAGCCCAGCAGGATGGGCCTCCTGCCCTGCAGGTCTGGGAACAGACAGACAGGGAGAGGGAGGTGGAGAAGGACCTTGTCAAAGCTCCTTCACACCCACGGCTGTGGGACCATCACCCTCCCTTGGTGGCTGGAGTCTGGAGAGGCAGGGAGCGAGGTGAGCAGAGGAGCTGGGGTCTTGGGCAAGGGGTTTGGCAGCCCTTGGCTCTGCCCTGGGCTGTGAGAATGGAGCTTCAGCTGGATGGTGAGCCAAAACTGCCCACGGACATCCCAGCTTACCAGAGCAGCACTGGGAGCGACTGTCCCCAAACTGCTCACCCCCAGGGTCCCAGGGCTCAGCACCCCCAGAGCTGAGCTCTACCTGTGTGTGGGAAAACAGCCTTTGGAGGGGCACCCACACATTGCCGTGCCCCTCCTGGAGGTGCTGGGGTGCTCAGGGTGGCCTTGGGGGCTGTGGGGGAGCCGGGGCTGGCTCCCTGACGGCAGGAACCCGGCGCTCCTGGGACACCCGGGATCTCTGCCAGCGTGACAAGGTTGGCCCCAGGGAGCACGAACCAGTTCCTGGCTCCGACAGCCGCCCTGCCCTCTTAATGAGGGATAATGAGGTGCATCTCATCACCGCTGCAGACTTGCCCCCTGGCCACGCCAGCTGCGAGCGAAGCCCCCGGGAGGGCGCGGGGAGGGTGGAGGGGCTGGGGCAGGAGGGGCTCCCCTCGGGGGCTCCACTCGGGGGCTCTGCGGGCACCGGGGCAGGGTGTTCTGCGGGATGGGCACCGGGGCAGGGTGTTCTGCGGAATGGGCACCGGGGCAGGGTGTTCAGCGGGATGGGCACTGGGGCAGTGGCTGCGTGCCATGCCAAGGAGCCATGGGCTGATCCAGCTCCTATCCCCAACCCCTGGCACATCCCCGCGGGCGTTTCTTCCCATTCCCGACCTCACCTGGGTGAAGGACCCACGCCCTCAGCACCTGTGGGGGCACATCCAGCTGCCCAGCAGGCTGTGACCCTCAGCCCCTCCGGCAGCCCAGGGCCAGCACAAGTCCCCAGATGTCCCCGCAGAGCCCCGCACGGCACAGGAACCCGTCGGTGCCAGGCGCTGGCACAGGAACAGACGGAGCTGCGGTGGCCGGGAACGAGACGGGCTGGAAAGGAGACGGACGGGTGTTTGGCTGCAGGGCAGGGAGGGCTCAGGCGGGACTGGGCTCTGCTCTGCTGTCCCGGCCCCGCTCCGACGGCTCGTCCTTCTCGCACAGGTCACACCAGGCTGGGGGATGCTGGTCCTCGCCGTGGGACAGCCTGGGAGCTTCAAATCCCTGTGCCGGGGGAGCTGGGAGCTCTGTGTGCTGAGGGGTGGCCCAGCACCCTTGGCTGTGTGGCTGGGGGGTGTCAGGGGTTGTCCCCATTGCTGCTCTCTGCTTTTGTCCCTGCTCCTGGACTGCACTCAGGTGGTCCCCACGGCCCCCTGTCCTGGCTAGTGCTGCACCCACAGCCCCCTGTCCTGGCTGGCACTGCACCCCATAACCCTGCCCTGGCTGGCACTGAACCCCATAACCCTGCCCTGGCTGGCACTGCACCCCTTTGTGCCTTCTTGGCTGGCACTGCACCCCACAGCCCCCCAACCCCAATGGCACTGCATGCTGTACCACCTTCCTAGCTGGTATTTTATGCAGAGCCCCCTGCCCACATGGCACTGCAGCCCACAGCCCACTGTCCCCACCATCCCTGCACCCTATAGCTCTGTGCCAGCGGGGCTGTGCCCCACAACAGCTGGTGTTTCACCCCCAACATCTGGCCCTGCGCCCCCAACATCTGGCCCTGCACCCCCAACATCTGGCCCTGCACCCCCAACATCTGGCCCTGCACTCCCAAAATCTGGCCCTGCGCCCCCAACACCTGGCCCTGCGCCCCAACATCTGGCCCTGCGCCCCTCGCTGCCATGCAGCCCCATCCCACACCGAGACCCCGGGGCAGCGCTGCCCTCGGGCACCCCAAAGGCAGCTCCGGGGGGAGCGGGGCCGTGCCGGGGCTGGCCGGGCTCCGCCTGGGCGTGCAGGGATGCTGAGCGCAGGAGGGGCCAGGCGAGGCGGCAGGAATGCGAGTGGGAGAGCGGCGGGGCATGTAGCGACAGCTCCGGAGTGCGCGATCCCACACGCTGCTGGGGCAGGAGCGGAGCCCGGCGCGGCGCTGGGCTGGCCATGGGGCACCCCACGGCTCGGCCCCACTGAGGCCCGGCAGCGCAGGGCGGCCAGGGCACGGCAGGGGCTGGCCCGGGGGGCTGGAGGGGCTGGGATCCCCCACGGGGGGTGCCCGGCTGAGCCCACCCGAGGGCCGCGATGACCCCCGAGAAGGTGCTGCGGGAGGGCGTGCTGGAGAAGCGGAGCGGGGGGCTGCTGCAGCTGTGGAAGAAGAAGCGGTGCCTGCTGACGGAGAGGGGCATGCAGCTCTTCGAGCCCAAGGGCTCGCGCCGCAAGGAGCTGAGCTTCGCCCGCATGAAGGCCGTGGAGTGCGTGGAGTGGAAGGACAGGCACATCTACTTCACGGTGGTGATGGACGACAGCCACGAGATCGATTTCCGCTGCGCCCAGGAGGACCCGGGCTGGAACGCCGAGATCACCATGGGCCTCGTGCGCTTCAAGAACCAGCAGGCCATGCAGGAGGTGCGCGCCCGGCACAGCTGCCGAGCAGGTATCCCACCCTCTGCCACGCCAGGGACCGAGGGTCGGGCCCGCGGGAGGAACAGGCCACCAGGTCCTGTCTCCCAGTGGTTTGGCTCCTCCATGGGAATCACGGAGGTCACCCGGAGTGGGGTGGGTCTGCAGGGCGGTGGGTCTGTGTCCCCTACACCAGCTGGGATGCCTCCATCCATGCTGGGTTTTACCTCCCCTCATCCCTGGAGAGGGGTTTTCTGTCACGCTCCTTCTGTCTGGGGTGGCCTGAGGGTTACGGGGCCCTTGGCCACCTTGCACATGGGGTGGGGTGGGGATGGTGGCTGGCTCTGCTCCCCAGGCCCCTCGGGGCTGGGCCCTGCCCCACGGCCTGGCGCTGCTGGTGGGTGACAGGAGCCTTCTCTCCGCAGTGGTGCAGTTGGACACAGCCCCCGTGGGACAGCCCGTGGACCCACAGCACCCCAGGAGCCGGATCGAGGTGGCGCTCGGCTCGGCAGGAGGTGGGGACGGCGGGATCCCGGCGGGCAAGTGAGGCCACCACTGTGCAGCCCAGGGACAAGGACAGCGGCCCCAGAGAGGCCAGTGCAGGCACTGGTTCCCCCCGCCCTGGGGCAGGACAGAGGCACCGCAGGGGCCGGGCTGGCACAGTAGCAGGGACCAAGTCACATCCCTTTGGCATGATGGGGCAAAGGACACAGTCAGGGCCACCACCTGGGGGTCCAGACATGGCAGGAGGTGATACCCCTGCCTGGGGGTCCACCACCCTTCAGCTGATGTGTGCAGGACCTTGGTGCCCTGGTGGGGACCCCCAGGCCTCTCCTGCGGGACAGGGGATGGATGAGGCTGTGCCCGAAGGAAGCAGTGGAACAGGGAGCTCTGCCTGTGTGACAGTGACACTGGGACAGATGGATATGGCTGGGGACATGACTCCCCTCGAGCCCCCACGTTGAGAAAGGGCTGGAGAGCTGCTGCTGCTGCACTGGGACCCCTCAGGGCACTGACCCAAAGGCATGGTGACACTGCCATGCTGCTGGACATTGTCCCACCCTGGGAAGTCCTTGAGCTGATGGGGAACACTGGGAATGCACTGGGGACCCCCACTCCTTGTACCAAAAAGTGTCCCCAAACAGGACCTTCTGCTTCTTAGCCTGGTGTTGCTTTGATTTGTGGTACGCCGCAGGGTACAGCAGAGCACAAATCCTGCACAGAGCTCCGCTGGTCATTGGCACCCCCTTAAGCCAGCATCCCCCCGCCGGGCTCCAAAGCCCCGCAGTGCCACCCCTCCCACTGTCCCCGACAATTCCCACGGTGGTTTGCGGGCAGGCGACGCGGGAACAGCGCCCTGGCTCTGCAGGCAGGCAGGGGAGGGATGGCTGTGCCCCGACAGGCAGCGCAGACAGCAGTGCCTGGAGCCACCGTGCTCTGCCAGCCGCAGCCTGAGCGCCCGGCCGCGTGGGAATCAGTGCCCTGTGCCCTCGGGCTGGGGCTGCTGTCCCCAGCCTGCACAGCATCCTCCTCTGCCAGGCCCCACGGAGCCCACAGCGTCCTGTCCCCCTGCCAGGGCAGCGTCAGGTGGCTTTGGGGAAGGATGATGGCATGGATGGAGCTCGCTCACTGTGCAGGGCCAGTGCTGGCTCGGTACTGGAATGGGCATTTGGGTGGTTTTCCACCAAGGAAGCCTCTGTGGCCACCTGGTCCTCAGAGATGTGTGGGCTGAGAACCCCTGGCTCATAAGTGGAGAGGAGTGTCAGGGCCAAGATGAGGGGTCACAGATTAAGCTGGAACCAAACCCCGTGCAGATGGAGCTTTTCACCATCCCAATGCTGTGGCAGGGACATCGGGGGGTCCAGGGATGGTGGAACCTGGTTCCCCACCCTCGGGATATGTTCTAGGTGTGGAGCCCTGCACGGACCAGCCCCTAAAACAGGTCCCTGCACACATTTTGGGAGGAAATGGGGTTGTCAGGAAGGTGCTGGTGCTCACATAGCATTTCCATGGCAAGGATCTCTGTCCTGGGGTTTCTCCTAAATCCCCAGCTCCTGGACTCAGGCAATTCAGTGAGGCTCGTTCAAAGCCCTGTGAGCATCCCATGCCTGTGCTGTCGAGAGTACCAGGGGTGGGGAGCATGCAGCACTGGTTTTGGGCAGTGTGACTCCCCATTTGCAGCTTTTCTGCTCTCTTGCCCACTGTAAATAGATATTTCCTGTTTTCCAACTGCCAGCAATGAATTGGGGAAGAAAATGGTCAAGATGGGGGTGTGTCCAAGTGCCATCCCTGGCCGTGGCACATCCCCTGTGCATTGATGGATGGGGCAGCAGAGAGGCCACGGTACCTGTGAGCAGGGGAGAAATGCAGGCATTTAGTAGAGGGAGAGGAACAGAAAGGGAAGGCAGATTGCTATGTCAGCATTTCAGGTCCAGGCATGAAGAAAGCCAAGCTTTTCCAGCCCCATCGTAAGCCCCCCATTGCTCTGCAGACCAACCCTAAGCCAGAGGCTCTGCCTGCACCATGTGTCCCCCAGGGGGCCTGTACTGATCCCCAAACCCCCCAGGTCTGGGAGTTCCTTCTGTGCAGGCACCCACATCTGCCTCATCCATCCTAGCCAGGCAGATTCCTGACCCTGGAAACTGGGGCCAGGGGGTGAGAGCAGAGCCAGCACCATGAGACTGGGAGGTGGGATGGCTTCACCCACTGCCTGTGAGGGCTGAATTTCTCATGCAGAGGAAAAGGTCACCCAGAGACTGAAAAAAAAATAAACAGCCATGGAGCAGAGCAGGGGCAGGGCTGGCAGCTGGTGCATCGCCCAGCACCAGGGATGTGGTGCCAGCACACTCCCAGCCAGCCTGAAAGCAGGGAGAGGACCAGGGGTAGTGTTTCTAATGCCCCTGGAGCTGGAGAAACTGAGGCACAACAGGGGTTTTGGGAGATATGTGGCACATGGGCTCCTGCTTCGAGGAGGGGCTGCCCAGGGCACCGTTGTGCCAGGGCCCCAAGCAGAGCTGGGGCTCAGTGCAGAGCCCCAAAACGCACCGAGGTGCCCCGGAGCTGCCCGAGTTCAAAGGCAGGAGCCTGAAAATCCGGCTCTGCTGCTCCCAGCCCGGTGGTGCCCCCACTCCATTGGCCCTCCCCGCACTGCTCCAAGGATGCTCTGGTGCTGGGGCTGCTCTGCCCAGGGCAGGGCTCTGCCAGCACCCACAGGTGCAGAGACTGGCACCATGAGGGGGTGCTGGGTGCAGGGGAGGGGGAAGGGGGAGCTTCAGGGCCCCTCTTTCCATGTGATGGAATCCATACTCTGGCTTTGGGGTCAGTTTGGGGCTGGCTGGACTCCCCAAGTGCTGGGGAGGGCAGTGGGGGTCACACACTGAGATGGGGGGTTGCAGTGTGATGGTGCCAATGCCTTTGGCAGGTGAGACCATGTGCACCTCCTCCACCACCGTGTGCCCTGTGGAGAGACTGGCACTGCCTCGCTTCTCCTGTGATCATCTCTGAGTTTGTGGGTGGTTTCTCCTCTGATAAAAATGAAAAGAAAATCACAGATGTAGCAAGCGGAATTCTAGCTTTTTAGCTTTGGGTGAAGTGTCTGACTTCCTTCAGATGCTCCTAAAATGATTTCATTGTTGACCATCCATAATTATATTTCCTAAATCACTGGATTTTGGTTTGGAACCCAACACCTGCCCACAGCCAAGCTGGAGAGCTGGCCCAGAGCCCTGTGCTATCTGTGTGCCCACACTCCTGGGGAACAGAGCCCTGGGATGTCCACACCACTGGGGGTGGGGCTTGGCCATCTACAGTAAAATCCTCTTGGATTTGGATGTAGGAAGAAATGCTGTCATCAAAACATGGAGCTTGGGATGCTGAGGGGGTCCAGGCAGGGATTACAGGGCTTACATGGGTGTTCCACAATGTCCTGGTTGTGTGTCTTGGAGAGGATGTTCCAGGGAGGTGGAGTGTGGCTGTGACCATCACCCACCAGTGGACTGGGGCTGTGGGAGGTGGTGGAAGGGTCAGGACTCATCAGAAAGAAACAAAATTAGGGGCCAGGCATTGCTGGAGCTGCAGAGGGACCAACCAGCACATCCCAGCACCCATCTGTCACCCACTGTCCATGGGCTGCTCTGGGAGTGGGGGTGGCCCAGCCCAGCCAAAAGGGCATGCTGAGATGCATCGAGTGTCTCAGATGGAAGGGCCTGGAAATACCCTGAAAATGTCCAAAAAGTGTGTCAGGGTCTCTTCCTGGGCTGAAAATTTTGGATTATTTGGAACAGTCTTTTATTTTTCCTGTGGAATATTTTGCCTTAGGCTGAAAAGCAGCCTGGATTTTAGGATATGCAAACTGATATTGCTGTTGAACCATGGCCACCCACTGACACAGAAGAGCCAAGATCCTCCTCCTGGTTAGAAGAGCTGACAAGATCAACACTGGGAATTTGTTTCATGTGTCACTTGGCAAAGCCATGGAAAGCTTTGAGTCTTTCAGTGGGTGGCTCAGCTCCATTTTAGCAATGTCTTCCCACTATGCCAATTCCTCCTTATTTAATAAAGACATTTCTGTGTGCCTGTGGCATGAGGCAGGAGCATGTGCTGTTCATGTGCTGTTGGTTTTTGGGGAACTCTCCTCGGCTTTGACACCTTCTGCAAACATTTCAAGTCTCACCAAAGTATTCAAGCTGAGACAAACAAATTGTCCCACAATATTTCTAGAAGTGCAAGGTGTTTCTCACATTTTGAGGAAATTGTCCTGCTTTTGGATGCAGCCCCGCAGTGGCTTCCACAGGATTTGCTGCCTGCAGCCAGCTGGGAAGAGTCAGTGTCATGGCCCACGGGTGAAGGGGCTGTCACAGGCACCATCCCCAGCTGCCTCATGAGCAAGAGGATGTCCAGCCACATTGGGTTTCCCAGAAGAGGGGCTGTGGCTGGAGAAGACGGGGCTCTCCAGCTGCAGGATCAGCTGTGTTCACCCTGAGGACCCAGGAAAAGGAGCAGCAGGTCCCAAAGGGATGAGAAGCTTCTGTCCTGCTGGGCAGTGGGAGATGTGGGTGTCCTGGGGCTGATGCAATGGGGTGAACACCAGTGAGGCAGAGACCTGAGCTGGGAGAGATGTCTCAGCCCCATGGGGCATGTTTGGGGGCTGGCCTGGGGCTGGGCTCTGATGATTATCCAAATTCTTGTCCACTTTCCACCTCCACAGCTGTCCCCACTGCCTGCTCTGCTTTGAAGCCTCGGGGCATTGCCCAGGTGTGGTGGGCAGATGCAGTAAGGTGAGGGAATCCTTTCCAGGGCTGCAGAAAGCATTGGCTGTTGGCGAGCATCCCAGGAGGTGACACCCCTGCTGTCACCAATCCCTGGAGCAGGTGGGACCGGCTGGATCCTTCTGGCAGCTCAGGAAGGGTAGGAGAAGCACCCAGGTGGGACCATGCATCAGAACAAGTCCCATGGTTCCTCATGACTTCATTGCAACGTGACCCTGCAGCCTTGCAGTCACCTTGCTTGGAGAAAGTGACATCAAGGTCCCCTTGTCTCTGAGCTGTCCTGCAGAGGGAAAACCTTCTCCCACCCCATGGTGAGTCTGGGGGGCATCCTCTGCCCCAGCCCCGTGAGAAACCTGGGGCAGCTGGTGGTCTCCTGCCCTGTGTCCTGCACTGGGGGCTGGCTCTGAGTGTGGCAGCTGCAGGGTGGGATAGACTTGTTTGGAGAGCAAAGTCCCAAAGGACACCAGAGATTCAGCTGTTGTTTCTAAGTCTGTCCTGAATGCCCTGCAGAGCCTGTTGTCTTTGTGAATTCCAGTGGTGTTGACAAAACCAGGACAGTGCTTGGAAGAGGACAAGGACAAGATGGCTGGGAAGGCCCCAGGGGAGGCAAAGAGGTTGCTGCAAGTCCATGTCTTCAGGCAGATTGGCTTCACGTGGGGCAACTAAACTGCTTAGAGGGGTCAGATACCTTCGAATTTGGAGTCCCAAGACCCTGAGGAACCAGGGACCATTGCAGCTCTCCCAAAGCCAGAGGGCAGACATGGCAGTCCCTGCCATATCTGCAAGGCTGATGTCCATTGATGAGGAAGGACCAACACCCTCCAGTGACTTGGTATGTCCTGAGGGAGAGAGAAACTGCCCCAACCATCTAAATACTTGTCAGGAGGTTCACTCATCAGAGATCAAACACAGGTGACCTGAAGGTCACGGGGATGTTTAGGGACAAACAGCTGTCCCTGGGCACTTGGTCCTGGATGGTTCTGACCTCCCCATACAGCTCTCTGGGAATTTTCTGTTGACATCCATGCCCTCAGTGGCAGCCCATGGGGTCCCTTCACTTTAAGCAGTGGCCCCCAGTAACAGGGGGATATTACTTTGCTCTGAATTTGGCCTCAGCACTGCTCTGCCCCGCAGACTTCCAGCCTGATCCTTCCTACCCCCCTGAAGTGATGCCCAAACCTCATGTGGTACTTGATAAAACAACCCCTCACCCTAAGGCAGCTCACAGTGGTTTGTGGGCTGGGGATGGAGAACCAAAATTCCCCCATCATGTCACTGGGCAGGAGGGATGGGACATGCAGGGCTCCTGCCCCTTCTCCTGCTGCAGCCCCCCATGGCAGTGTTGGAAGCCCCACATCGAGGGGTCCCTCTAACCCATCCCTTGCCTGCCCTTTCCTCCTCCTCACTCTGGGTCCCAGCAGAGGATGAAACCTGAGCCTGGAGCAAATGGCATCTGAAGCAGCCCCTGTCCCATCTCCGGGCAGCAGGAGCTGTGGGAATGCAGTGCCTTTGTCACGGGCTAATTTTGGCTCCTCTGTGCTCCGAAAACAATCCCAAGGCAGCCAGGAGGAAAGATGCTGGAGGCCCGGCCCCACGGGGGCTTTTGCCTTATAAAGGTCTAACAGGGCTGGTTTAAACCCTCCTCCTCTCCTGCAGTCTGGAGCAGATCTGCTGCACTGGCCCTTGGAGCCAGGGAAGGGGAAAGGTCCTTGGAGGGGACCCCGAGGTGGGTGGGCACGGGGGGTTTTCTCCCCTGCCCGCTGGGGTTTGCTCAGTGCAATCCACACAAGGATGGCACTGCCACTGCTGTTGTCACTGTGACCATCACCAAACTCCCACCTGGTCACAGGGTCACCATCAAACCACAACTCCCCCTTGGTGTCCAGGCAGGGGAAGGGGCTGGGAAGGTGGCTGTGCATCCCTGGCTCTGTGGGATGGGGGGCTGCCTTTGCCCCCCACCACGGGAGCTGCCCCAGCACGCAGCTGTGTGTCCCTCCATGACCATAATAGCCCCAGGATTAACATACCAGGCATTGTCCCTGCTGGGCCCCACGTTGGGAATTGTTTGCTCCTAAATTTGACCCTAAAAATATCCCAGGGAACAGGTGTTGCTTGCCCTGTGATCCTTTGCCACTCAAATCCTCCCTCCACGGGGGCACTGGGCAAGGGGCTTTGTGGGGTGCAGGGGCATGAAACAGCAGCTTTTTCGCTGCTTTTCAGTCATTTTGTGGGAAAACTTCAGGGCCTGTGAGAGGCTCAAAGTTGCTTGAGCATCCCAACCCACTGTGCTGTGCTGGGTGAGTCTGGATGGTCCATCTCCCCAAATCCTTGGTCCCAAATCCGCCTGTTTTACCCCATCACCCCTCAGCAACCTGCCCTAGCCTGGCCCAAATGGGTTTATCGTCCTGCTTTGGTGCCTCTGGTGGCTTCCAGGAGGTCCCTTGGTCCCTGGGGACATCGTTCCGTGTATGTCCCATCATGCTGGGGGGTCAGCACTGCAGCAGCTCCCCAGGCTGCTCACAATCCCCTGCCCCTCAGCCCCACAGAGACTTACTGAAAGCAAAAAAGAAAAAAAATGAAATTTAAAAAAAACACATAAAACCCAACCAACCAAACAACCCCATTCCCCAAAAAACACCAAAAAGAAATGAAAAAAAAAATCAAGACATTTTCTGCAAAGAAAAAACATTGCAGTGTTTTGGCTCATGGATTCTGTCTCCCCCAAAAACTTTTCAGCATCTCTGATACCCTTTCACACTGGAGAGGAGCAAGGCAGAGGTGCCATGAGGATACAGCCCATCCCTGTGGGCATCACCATCACTGCCCAGTCAGCCTGAGCTGAACATGCGTGTTCACACACAACATACATATGAGCAATGAGTGCTGCCCAAGCTGGGGGGATTCCGGTGCTTAAAGTGGCTCCAAGAGAACTGAAGAGGGACTTTGGACAAGGGATGGAACAACAGGACAAGGGGGAATGGCCAGAAAGCATGGTTAGATGGGATATTGGAAAGGAATCCTTCCCTGGGAGGGTGGGCAGGCCCTGGCACGGGTTGGGCAAAGAGAAGCTGTGGCTGCCCCAGCCCTGGAAGTGCCCAAGGCCAGGCTGGATGGGACTTGGAGCACCCTGGGCTAGTGGAAGGTGTCCCTGCCCATGGCAGGGGGTGGAACAAGATGAGCTTTAAGGTCTGTTCTAACCCAAACCATTCGGGGATGATCCACATGCAAACAGCACTGGAATTCCCAGAATCCAGGGGTGCTCATGGGTGCCCTGAGACACGTGTGCACTAACACAGGGCTGATGTCTGTGTGTCACCCCGTGTCCCAGCCAGTGCCCCAGGTGTGTGCAGCACGTCACAGCGTGCTGGGACTCGCAGCAAACGCCTGCAGCAGGAGGGGATTGGTGCTATTTTTACTGACCACTTGCAGGCAGGGCTGCCATTCAATACTCCCCCTCGGCCGCCGGCCCCCGGCACTGTGCAGCTCTCCAGGGGCCAGGCATCACCTCCCTCCTGCACAGCCCCAGCTCTCCAGGGGCCAGGCATCACCTCCCTCCTGCACAGCCCCAGGTAAGGCACTGCCCTGGCATCCCCCTGCCCTTGGGTGTGCTAGTGGGCACACAGGTGAGACCCCTTGCACTCACACGTGGCAGTATGGAAGAGAGGGATGTGAATTTATCAGAATTTCTCCCCCTCTCTGAGGTGGGTCAAACATTCCCCTGCTCTCAGAGACGGGATTGGTGAGGCTGCAATAGGGAAAAATACTTTGGAGCTGAGGTTTGGTTGGGTTTTTTTGGCAAACTGGCAAACAGGACTGTTTGGGGGAGCATTTCCTCTGTGTCCCAGTCTGGCTGCTCACTGGTGTGAGGTTCAAGGGTGGGGGCAGAGTGTTAACTGGGAGGGTGCTTGTGGTTTGTCTCCAGCCTCCCAGGATGGGGGAGGATGTCATGATTGACCATGTTTGGCTTCTTTTAAGGATTTCCATGATCTAATGGTTTGATAAGCTTTTTAAGCTTTTCAGAGCTGGGGGAGTGCAAACAGTGCAGAATTAGCTTGTTCAGATCCTCTCATCCCCATCACAGAGCAAAGCCTCTTGTGGATGCTCCAGACCCAGCCAGAGTCCAAAAGTCCTGGCATTGGGGATTGCTGGGGATGTCTTACCAGCACAGCTGAGTCCTGGCTGTCCTCCAGGAAGGCAATTTGGAACTATTTGGTCCTAAAAATTGACTGACCTTGGTAGAGGTCATCAGCCTGAGGTGCTGTGTGGATCCCACCCCTCGGGGCTCTGGGCTTTGCTCTGATGGGGAACACTGGAGACACTGAGAGGCTTCACCCAGCCCTGTCACCTCCAGAGAGACAAAGGCTCTTCTGCCACCCCCAAAATAAAGTGGGGGGAGCAGCTGAGACCCTGACCTGCTCAATGCACCAGTGCTGACTGGTTTCCTCTGGGATGTTTGTCGTGGGGCCAAAAACCTCCCAAAAGGCATGAAACAGACGGTTCTGACTGATGTGGCTTTAAGGACAAAAAAATTCCTGCTCTTGGGATTTTTCCATATAAATCCAGGGATGTGGGAGGCTCTGGGGGATGTGATTCCTGCTGGGATTTTATGGCATTTCACTCCCCCGGCTCCATTCCTTTGGGACACAGCTCTGGCCAGGCTGCAGGGAGCATGGGGAGGGGACAGGGACAAGTGGACAGAGCCAGGAGGTGCTCTGACATTTGCTTGGCACAGGCTCCACATACACCTGGGAGCAGCCTTTTGAGACCAAAATTACTCCTTTTTGTTTTCCCCAGCAGGAATCTTTGGGGTTTAAACCCCTTTCCAAATTAAGGGGGATGCAAAATGATCAGGGCAAAAAAAAAAAATCCCACCTCGACCATTTCATCTCTAAGGAAAAGGACTGAACACACCCCTGGAAAATCCTGTTTCTTTCTAAAATATGGCATCAGGTTGTCACAGATGGTTGGAAAGAGAAAAAGATTAAAAAAGGATTGACATTTTGCCACACATTTTTCTGTTACTGGGGCTCAAACAGTGCCCCAGTTTCTTGGCAAGCGAGGGCAGTGCCAGCGGTGGGGCCAGGGGGTGGTGAGTGAGGCAGAACAGTCTGGGCATGAGATTACCAAGCAAATGTAAAATATGAAACCAGGAGTGTTTCACCATGGACGTGGCTGCTCAAGGAACCTGAGGGCTGTGACTTATTGAATCCCAGAATGGTTTGGGTTGGAAGGGACCTTAAAACTCATGTCATTCTACCCCCTGCCATGGGCAGGGAGACAGTCCATCGCCCAGGTTGCTCCAAGCCATATCCAACCTGACTTTGGACGCTTCCAGGGCTGGGGCAGCCACAGCTTCTCTGCCCAACCTGTGCCGGGGCCTGCCCACCCTCACAGGGAAGAAATTCTTCCAACATCCAATCTAAACTTATTCTCTGTGACTTTGAAGCCATTGTCCCTTGTCCTGACTCTCAAAGCCCTTGTCCCAAGTCCCTCTCCAGCTCTCCTGGAGTCTCTTTAAGCACTGGAAGGGGTTCTAAGGTCTCCCTGGAGCCTTCTCTTCCCCAGAGCAAACACCCCCAGCTCTCCATGGCAGAGATGTTGCCCCTTGCTCCATCAGTCCCCGGGTGGGTTTTGGCTTCCCCAGCCCCTCCGCTGCCCCCAGGGAGCTGCAGGACAGGACTCCCCGGGCTGACACAGTGCAGGGAGCCCCAGGGCACCCCATTTCTCCCGAGATTTCCAGCCACGCTCACCTCCACCCTCTCGCCCCGAGCCGGGGCGGTGATGCCGCCGGCGGGGGAACAGCTCCGTGCTTGGGAAAACCCCCGAGGAGCAGAGCCCGAGCCCTGCAGGGCCGGCTGGCGGCAGGTTGGAGCTTGCCCCAAATGAAATGAGGCTTCCTCGGAGCCAGGCGGCTCGTCCTGGTGTTTCAGAGCGCGATTGATGCTGCGGAGCCGCTTCCCCCGCTCCGACAGCGCGGGGCAGCACCGCACCTCGGCATCGCGCCGTGCCGCTTCTGCCTTGGGCTGCGCTTCGGGTTTGCGCCTTTGTTTCAGCTTCTTCCCCCCTTTTTTCCCCTTTTCTTTTGGCAGGCGGACAGCACATCGCCGCAATGCCGGAGCCGTGAGTATCACGAGGTCCCCTCGGATTCACAAACCCCTGTCCCGGCGGCTCCTGCCGGCTGAGCTTGTCCATGTGGAGGGGTTCAATCGGCATTCCAGCCCCAGCTCAACACCTCTATGGCATTCTCCTTGCCAAAGCAGTCTTTGAATAACACTTATTAGTGATTTCAATGTCCCAGTTCAAAGCTTTGAGCTTCCCTGCATCCCAAAATGTGGATCTGAGGTGGGCAGCACCGCTTGATTCACCGTGAGGTTCCCTGTAGCACATTGTGCAAGTGGAACATGTTCCCTGGTGTGCAGGGAAGGGAGAAACCTCCCTGCCAAGCAAAGTGAGCAAAGACATGGGGGTGGCCCAGCCCTGCAAACCTGAGCAGGATCCAAGCATCCTGCCCTGGCTGTACAAGGAGAGGGTGGATGAGGGTGTCGTGGCCCAAACTGCAGGGACCAAGCTGGGGTTGGCAGGATGGGCACCCTCTCAGCTCACCTGAGGCATCTGAGTGGCATTTTGGCTTTCTGAGCATTGGCTTTGAGCAATCACTGCATTTCCAGAGAGCACAATCATCTTAGACGTGGCTCATGTGCTGGTGGCAACCATTTGATACAGAAATAAGGAACCAACTGCAATCACACAAAATGCTTTTCTTGACTATTCCCTCTTTTTTACTCTCACTGATGCCCTCTTTTCTCCTCTCATTTCTTATTGCTCCTTCCTGGCTGCTCACCTGCCTGCAGGGAGGTAAGTGCCTTTCCTTTCAGGAGTGATCTCCATACTGCTCTGCATTTGTTGTGAGTTTGTTTTCAAAGGGTGTTTTCTTTTTCCTCCCCTCTCCCCTAGAGAAAATCTAAGATCACAGCCTCACGCAAACTCTTGTTGAAGGTGAGTCCTGAGGGCTGGAAACTCCCTGGGATTTGTGTTGCTGGGGGAGAGGAGCCGAGGTTGGAGTGCGTGGTTGGTGGGACAGTGATGAGGAATGGCACAAAATATGGGCCGTGGGGAGCAGCTCCCATCCCACCTCGTGTCTCCTCACTCATGTGGGCTTTGTGGTCGGAGCAGCAAACAAACCTCCCCTCTCCTCCCCTTCACCAGGGTGGGGAGAGGCTCTGACACCCTCAGCTCTGAAGCCACAGCCCCTGTGTTTGTGCTCCAGCAGCTCTGCAGCACAAGCCTGGGAGCTCCCCGGGATGTGGCTTGGGATAAACATTCCATGCCCCAGCAGGGCAAAGAGAGTGCCAACGTCAGCACCGTGGGGACCGCGGCACCACAACCCCGGGCGCTGCTGCTCCCCCCGCCTTCGGGGTCCCCACACCAAAGGTGGGGGGTGTTTGATGTGTGTTTGGGGGCACAGCTACAGCAGGGAGGAGGTTTGGCAGGCAGGACTGTCCCGTCCTACAGACACGGTGCAAGGAGGCTCAGGGGGAATGGAGGAGCCTCTTCACACCTCTGCCATTGACTTGTGCTCGTAGAGTTTGATGCTGGCAAAAGCAAAGGAGGAGTGGGATCAGGAGATCGTGGATAAGCAGGCAGAAAAGGAAAGGTACCTGTCGGAGAGGATCACACCACTGCACACCAGTGGGCTTTCCTTGAGCCAGCTCCAGGTATTTCCCAGGTCTGAGGGTGGAGTGAGCTCCTTGGGAGCATGGAGGGGCCTCACTCACTGCTCTCTCATTGTGCTTGGCCCCCAGGACCTGTGCAGGGAACTGCACGAGAAGGTTGAGATTGTGGATGAAGAGAGATACGACATCGAGGCAAAGTGCAACCACAACACCCGGGAGGTAGGAGGGAGCACAGGCTGTTTGCTCTGCAGCAACTCCCTGCCAGGGGTAGCTCTGGCCTCAGTGGGGTCTGGGCTGAGCTTGGATATGGGACATGCACCAGGGTTATCTAAGGGCTGCTGTTTGCTCTGCAAGGCACCACTCGAGGTTCACAGTGTTCATCCCTGCCCAAGGGAAGTCAAACCATCCACGGGGTCCACAGGCAACCTCCTCGCTCTCCTGGTCACCCCGTGTGGGTCTGAGAGCTTCTTGTGGTACAGCTGCCATCTGACCAGGCTGGGACGAGGCCGTGACAGCAGCTCCGTGCTCGGGTGGGCAATCCCTTGGTGAGGATGGTCCTCATGACTGCAGGAGGCACACACTCCTCTTGGGGCTCAGTGCTGGCAGAGACTCCTGCTTCACACACCTTTCTGTGCAAGGCAGCCGTGCAGTGATCTCCTGCTCATCCTGCCCCCCTCAACCTGCAGATTAAAGACCTGAAAATCAAGGTCCTTGATCTCCGAGGGAAGTTCAAGCGCCCCCCGCTGCGGCGAGTGCGCGTCTCCGCCGATGCCATGCTGCGGGCTCTGCTGGGCTCCAAGCACAAGGTGTCCATGGACCTGAGAGCCAACCTGAAGTCTGTCAAGAAGGAGGACACGGAGAAGGTGGGTGACTCTTCTGGAGGCCGGAGAGGGAGACACTTCCTAGGGATGCCCTTTGCCCTTCTCCAAGGTCCCCTTGCCATCCCTTGTCAGCCTCAGAAAGAGCACGGAGCAGTCCTTGGGAGGCACTGCCCATCCTGGGATGTTGTAGGAGCACATAAGAGCATTTTGACTGGGCCACGTAACTGGTGGATGAGATTTAGGGCTTTGTCCATGATGCTCTTCCCTCCCAGAGCACGTGGGGGTCTTTCACTTGGGCCCCCTTGGCATGACTGTTGAGCTGCATGTGCAGAGAGTTTGGTCTTTGGTCTTCCAGAGGACCAGGAGAGCTCCTCTTGGGTGCAATCAGAAAACACCCAGAAAACTCCCAGGGAACTCCCAGACCCAGATTAGATAAGTCAGAGCAGCCCAGCAAGCCACTCGGCCTGAGATAAATGGCCCAGTTCCCACCAGCTTGGCAGAGGTGTGAGAGGGGAAAGTCTCAATAGCAGGGATGGAGAGGGATGCCCAAACCTGCCTGGGGTGTGCAGGTGCCCCAACAGCAAGAGTTGTGCTGCTTTTCTGGGGCCTCTCCCCTGAAGGGTTTTACCCTTTGGTTCCAGCTCAGCAGATTGGATGAGAATCTCAATTTTCAGCTGCTTTTTCCTTTTGTGCCCCCGTTGTTAGTATATCACTTTTCCAGTCCTTTGGATAGAAAAGTGTGTTTTCAGCCCTCAGCACCAGGTGGTGAATGGATCTGGGTTTATTTTAGCTGTTGTGAGACAGTGTTGGGGCACAGCTTGTAATCTATGAATGCTGTGGGTTGGCAGAGCAGACAGCTGGACATGATCCCAGAGCTGTCACCTCCCCTGTCTGCTCTGGAAATGGCTGCAAGTCTCTTAGTGCCAGAGCAGCAATCCCAGTCCCCTCTGGAAGCCTGGAGAAGGTGGAGGTTGGTTTTATGGGAGGTGGGAAATGGCTTTCCTTACATCTGCCCCAGTGTGCTGGTGTCAATCCAAACTCCCATGTTCTGGTTTCTTCCTCCTAAAGAAAACTTTTCTGGGGTTTCTGTGCCTTCTAATGCATGAATGCAACTTAGCTAGGCTTTGAGGGGGGAGCACCCACATGAATCCAGATCTCCCTGTGGAGATCAGACCTTCCCAGTCAGCTCCACGTGCAGGGACACACAGCACATCTGGATCTGAGGGAGAGGGTGTCTGCAACAGGGCAGCTGCCTCCCCAGCCCCTGGTGTGCCAGGGGCAGGGACAGCGTGGGGCTGCTGTCCCACAGCCCCTGCAGCCCTGCATCCCTCGTGGCAGGAGCGCCCCGTGGAGGTGGGCGACTGGCGCAAGAACGTGGAGGCCATGTCAGGGATGGAGGGCAGGAAGAAGATGTTCGACGCTGCCAAGTCCCCCACGGGGCAGTGAGAGGTAGGGCCCTGCTCCTCCTTCCCCCTCTGCTCCCTGCAGCATCCTGGGCAAATGCACAAACCAACCCCATTCCTCACAGGGAAAGGCATCGCATCCTCATCTCCCGCCCCACACTGGGGACGGGTGGCTGTCCCACGTGTCCCTGCCATGGGGCCCCTGCCAGCAGCTATTGGTCCTCCCTGGGATCTGCTGCCCATGCCACACTCATCCTGTGCCATATGGGCTTTGCTGGCACTGCTGAAAGCAGCCCAAAACTTCCTCTCCTGCCCCACTGCTCTGTTTCTTTCCCACAGGAGCATCAGGAAGAAGAGTCTCCCCACCCCTCTGCCCTGCCTCCCTTTCCCTCACTGCCCCTCCGTGCTCTTTCCACCCCTACCTTGAATTCATCACTCAGCTGAAACACGTGGACAACTGTGTGGGAAGGAGACCTGAGCTTCCTTCTTTCAGCACTGCCATCAGCCCTGCTCCCTGGCACAGCAGCTCCCTGGTATCACCCATCTCCAAGGGGCCACTGGCCAGCCCTGCCCTCCCACCCCTGCAGAGAGGCTCCAGAAGTGGTCCCTGGTCCTCTCTCTCCCCCATCCTCTGGTGGTTGCAGCCAGGGGTGTCCCTTTGTGGCTGCACATGTATTAAAGGATGGTGTCCCAGGCGGAGCATCGCGTGGGCTTCTCACTGGGGACACTGGCCAGGGGCAGGGGCTGCTCCACAGCCCACTGGGGAGGACACCCCAGTCCTCTCCTGCCACCCTGAAATGTCCCCGTGCTGGCTCTCAGGCCAGCAGCACACGCTGAGCTCAGACTGGCTTTGGGCTCATCTCTTCCAGCCCCCAGGCTGCTCCCTCCTGTCCCACCAGCCCTGATGAGCCCCCCTGTCCTCATGCAAGGGGACTCCAGCAATGCATCAGCCTCTCCACCACCAGGCTCAGGGATCTGTGGAAGAACACTCTGCTGGCTCCCTCAAGTCCACCTTTCCTCTGGTTTTAGAAAAGCCTTCCGAGCTTGCTCCCCAAGACACCACCTGTCCCACTGGCTGGCCCATCTCAGGTCAGGGAGCTGTGGGAATTGGGGCAGCCCCATTTCAAGGCTTATTTTGAGCAGCGTTTCAGGAGAACATGAGATGAATCCACCTTTCAGGCCAAACATTTCCTGCTTTCCCCCCAGCCCTATGATTTCCTGTATCACAGCCCTCCAAACTGCAACTGGTTGAGTGAAAGCAGCTGGGAATGTGTCAGCTCATCCCCAGAGCAGGGCTGGAGGGGTGAGTTAGTGAGAATTCACACCATATTTCTTCTTCTGGCTGGTTGGAGCACAGGAGATGCTCAGCCCCCCATAGAGTGCTGCTTTTGGTTGTGGGTGGTTCTAGCATTGCCCTGTCCACGTTCCCAGGGTATCCAGAGGAATTGCAGCATGGATGGTTTCAAACCCACACCACACCATGGGTGTGTTGCAGCACACCCCATCCCTTTGTAATGAGGTTGTAAAGTGCAGAAAATGCAATAAATTGTGAGCAAAGTACAGGTCTCCAGACAGGGCTGGAAGGAAACAGCATCAAAAAGCGTGTGGTTTCCAACGGAGCTCAATCTTCCCAGGAAAACATTAAATTTCTTTAGGGATAGAAAAGGGTGGCTCCATTCAGATGGCTCCTGCAGGACTTCCCACAGCAGATTCATCGCTGGCAGTGCAAGCAAGGCAAGGTGGGTTTGGCTTTGGGAGCTGGATTGCTCTGGGCATCACATCCCCTTCTCTGGCCAGTTCAGGGATACTGAGATGAACCACTGGCTTTTGTCCCTGGGCAAAGAGGGTGAGGGCAGGTGGGGACTGATGGGAACCCTTTTTTCTAGCATGGTATTAGCACTTGGGCTGCCATATCCAACTCCTTTCCAGGGGATTTAAAACTCATAGGAAAACTCATCCCAAAATCTGGGTTAGATCAGAGGTGGCTGCCAACTGGAAAATGCACATTTTCTTCATTAGCAAACACTGATGGTCGATCTTTGTTGTTACACCTGACCCTCCATGCCATCACTGGAGCAATTGCATGGCACACAGAGCCTTTCCCACCCATTTTTTGCCTTTCCAAGCTTAATTTGGCCAAGCAGCTGCAGCCTAGCATGGCTCCAGGACCCCCTGACCCCTGGTCCTCACCCCACACACACCAGGACAGGCTCTGGGCAGGGACAGCTCTGGGATTTGAGCCTCTGTCTTGGCCACTTGAACTGACTCCGCTCTCAGAGGTGATCAGAGACCATTCACGGAGAGATCCCAGGATCTGCCATGGCCCAACCTGCCCCACCACTGGTTTTGGCTGGGATCTCACCCCTCCAAGCTCAGTGCCCAAGCAGGAGCTGTGCCCGGGCAGCGTCCTGGGATCCCGCCGTGTGCACTCACCCCAGAGGGAACTCACACACTCGGCAGTGATCCTGGCACGGGAAGAAAGATGTGCAGGGAGAGGTAATAACTGCTACCTGACCAACTGGTATAGCTGGAAAATGCAACAGAGGATTCACGGCAACAAAGCCCTCTTCAGACCTGGAATGGAAGCAGAAAACGGCACACCAAGGGTTGAGAACAGTTGCTCTGAGCTTAGTGCAATTATGCTAATTTGGCAATTAAAAAAAAAAACCTGGGGTGGTGTTTATGGGGCGGGGAGGGATGGAAGTGAGATGAAAGGCATTGCAGGTGCTGTGGGACCAGGCCCTGGTCCATGCTGGGCAGCCAAACCGTGCCTGTGCCCCTGCCCAGCCCATCCTCAGATCTTGCAAACCAAGAGACCCAAAACTGCTGCAGAGCTCCCTGGTGTGACAGGGAGGGGGGGTGTGCTCAGCAGGGTCCTGGAGCCCACAGGTACTCAGTGTAGGCTGAAGGTGGGTTGTGAGGCTGCCTTGTGTTTTAGATTGAGGGAGGAGAGAAAACTCAACCCCCAAACTCCTCACTCCCCGAGTTCCCCTGCTTTTCCAAAGTGTGATGGTCCCCAGTCAGTGTCCCATTTTCATCCCTCTCTGGTGGAAAACCACACTGATTGTCATGGGAAAACAGAAGTTTATGGATTTCAGCTTTATTAGGAACATGGAAGAAACGTGGGAAAACCCCTTTTCAGTGGGATTGAATCTCAAGGGGAAGATGCCACTGTCTGCTCTGAGCACGAGGCTCTCCTCGTCGGATCAGGGGACTTTGAGCCAAGTCTTCTCCTCCACCTCTGCTCTGGAGCTGCTTCTGTGGCTCTGGGCCAGCTGGGAGCCCCTGGCAAAGGGGGCAGGTTGAGCCTTTCCTGCCTGGATGCTCCTGGTTTCCCTCACTCCGGGCCAGCTCTGCAGTCCTACAGTTATTTCCCTACCAGGTGACAATAATCTCAATTTCTTCTCACTGCATTAGAAGGGAACCCCACAGTAATCCCCTTCTACTGAAAATTCAGCCCACATGGGGACTTACAAGGATCTTCTTCGGAGAGAGAGACTGATGGGGTCACTAATGAAATGGTGTTTCTTTACAGAAGAACTGGAAGTCAGTCCTGTCTCCTTGAGCTGAGCAGAGCCATGTTCCTACTGTCCTACAGTTTGCCCCATTGCAGCCAAAAGCCCCCAAAGCAAAGCAAAGCAAAGAAAGCAAAGCAAATCACGGGAAGCTTAAAATGGCATAAATTTCAAATTAAGTCAGACAGTAGAAAAAAAAAAACATTGATCAAGTCAATTATTTTCTTCTGGAAAGGTTTTGCTGGCAGAGATGTGAGGAGGGAGATACAAATGGCTTGGTCCTATGTGGACTTCGAAAAATATCCTTCCTAGCTGGTTGTAAAATGGTCCCTTCCTCTCCTGGGATGCTCTGTGACTCCCTTGCTGACCAGTCCTGCCCAGAAACACTTGAACTGTGCCCAGATATTTCCCTGAGTGTATTTGCAGCTCAGCTGGAGGCTGGACCTGCAGAGTGAGGATGGGGAGGAGGATGAGTGGTGATGGGCAGCCCTGGGGTGGGAAGGGGTACAGTCTATCCCACAGCCTCCTGACGATGAGTGTGGCACCCTGCCCTGCACAGGGCTGACACCAGGCTGCAGTCCCTCGTGGTAAAGGTTACCTGTGACCCTCGTGGCCTCTGGGGTGCAGGATCAAACCCCACGGTTGCATCAGAAAGGTCTTGGCACAACCAGCTTGTCACCCTGGGCACTGCAGCCTCTGCCCCAAGGACAGGCTGGTCCTGTGTATCCTCCATGGGATAAAACTGGGAGAAATGGGTTTCTTCAGCCCCATTTTCACCTGCAGCCTCCCAGGCTGGGGAGAAGCAGAGCTGGGTTGGGCTACAGAGCTCGGTGTGAGTGGGGTGCATCTGTCTTGTCCATCTTCCCTTGTTGTGGCCTGATCCCTCCCACTTAACTGATTTCTCACGAATTGCAACTAATTCATTGGTGCCCAGCAACAGGATGAGGAGTCATCATCATAAAATAAAACATGAGAAGTTGCACCTCAACATGAGTAAGACCTTCTTTCCATGGAGGGTGGCAGAGCCCTGGAACAGCTGTCCAGGGCAGTCATGGATTCTCCCTCTCTGGAGACATTCCCAACCCACCTGGACATGTCCCTGTGTCACCTGCTCCAGGTGACCCTGCAATGGCAGGGGGCTGGAGTGGGTGACCTGCAGAGGGCCCTTCCAACCCCAACCATCAGTGAGTCTGTGATTCCCTGTGCTCTGAGGGATGCAGGGTGACATGCAGCTGCTGCCAGTAGGCCAGGCTTGTGCTGTCCATCACACTGATGTCACTTTTGGGGGATGTCCATCACTTGTCATTGTCACACCTGGGGCATCGCAGGGATGGCATCTGATGAGGGGGCCAATCTGCAGGGAGTGGAGTGGGAACCTGAAGGATAAGGTAGCACCTGTGAGACACCATGGTGGAATTTCTGAACCAAGAGTTGTCTTTTTTTTTTTTTTAAAAAAAAAAAAGGAGTTAAGTTATAGATGAAAAAAACCTCTCCTAGGTAGTGTGAGGAACTTTGGACATTGTTATTCCTTTCCTGCAGAAAAGTCTGCAGTGGGATTTTATCCAGTTTCTGAACAAACACACACCAATTTCAGACACTCCCTGGCTTTCCTCTCACAGCAGAGTACCATCGGTTTCTAGGGCCTCATGAACATCTCCCCAAAAGCTGAAGCAATTCTTGTGGGGGAAGGACAGCCCTGGCCCCTCCCAGTGCTGCAGAGCACCAGCACAGGGGTACTGGGAGATGCTGAGGGAGCAGAGGTTCCTAAAGCTGGTGGAACCTCTGTGAGCTGTGGCAGTGATGGGATGGAGCTGAGCAAGGCTCAAAAGCCCCTTTTCATGGCCATTGAGCCCATGTCCCAACCCAGTGGGGAAGCCTGGGAAGACAATGCTGCTCCACCACGGCAACACAGCAGGGATGAGGCTGGGGAGCAGAGGGAGGAGCTGAGCCATGGCTGATGCCAAGGGACCAGCATGGCACAAAGGATGCAGGCAGAGGGTTCACTGCTGGGCCCCAGGAGAGGCTGAGGAATGCCCTAATTACGGCACAGTTGTGGAAACTGGAAGCTCTCCACCACCCTGTAGCCAAAGAAACAGGATCTGCATCGAAATGAGACACAGGACACTGTTCCCAAGGGAAAAAAAAAAACCCTCTCCTGAATCTGGTCTAGCTCCTAAGTGGGAATACACGAGTGTCTTCTGCTGGTCTGGCCTCCCTGAGCTCCTCAGGCACATGCAGGTCCCCTGGGCAAGAGCAGGTATGGAGCAGCTTGGCCCTGCAGCTCCCCTGCTCCCAAGAGCTTCCCTCTGCAGGCTGTGGATCTGGAACAGCAGATAGGACAGCCTGGTGCAGGCAGTGGATCTGGATAAACATCAAGCTGGTTCCTCTTCCCCCACAGACTCACCCCTCTGCCTTCATTTCATCACCCTCCACTCTGAGGACCTGCACTTTGGGCTGGGCTTTGGTGATGAACTCAGGGTGGACAAAATAGCTTTGTAAAGGGAAATCTGGCTCCACAAAATGACTGATGTTTGCTGGAGGTGTCAATGAGCTTGTGGATAAGTGTGACCTGGTAGACAAGCATTTTTCTGGATTTCCAGAAGCAAAGACCTTTAGGTCAGACAGGGCTAAGAGGGAAAGTCCAAGCAGAGCTAAATAATCAACCAACAGATAGGAAACAGTAGTGAGATAACAAGCTGCTGCTGCTAATTCCTGTCTACTTGGCATAGCAGAGGCACAGACTGGTGACACAGATGTTCCAAAGGCTCTGGCAGGACTTGAAATTTGGGGATAAAATGGCAAAAAGATGTTTGGAAGAGTCTAAAGTGACATGCAGAGGAAAAAAAGTCCAACATAGCTTCACATATGAGATGATGGAGTCTGGGCTGGCTCTTGCCTACTTGGGAGAGGTATCTTGGGATTGTGGTGGACGTGAAAAGACCTGAGGAACATCAGGGAGAACATGAGCTCCATGGCAGCACAAATCCCTAACCATGAGACATCAATGCTTTGTGCTGTCAAACAGCTCAGCAGGACTCATCCAAGTTAAAGGAATTTTTCCAGTAGTGGGGAATAGACCTTGGGAGCTTCTTGCTGAAGGGTATTTTCTGTGCTAACGATTTCCCTGGCTTTGAAGGAAACTGGGAAAATCATCTCCACTGATCCCACTGAGGGATCTTCAATAAAGAGGAAACTGTGTTCAGGTCAGGAGGTTTCTGAGCTCAAAATAAAACCTGGGGGAGGGTGAGGGGCGAGTGTCATCAAGGCTCATCCTCTGCCTAATCCCCCAGACACTAAATGTCCATCTAGAATTTCTTCATCTTACTAATACAAGGAATCACAAACTGTGAGGTTTTATATTCCTTTCTGTGTAGATCCTAGATGGGGGTGTTCTTTCACTGCCACGTTCAGTGTAATCCTTTTGAAAATCCTGCTAAGTCCTGTGCTCCAGTGCTATCCTTTGGCAATGGGTTTTGCAAGCGCAGTGCTTGCTGTGCATTAATCACAAAGGTTTATTGCTTTATAGGAGCTCTCTGATGCTCAACTGCTATATATAGTCTGTCAGCAATTAGCAGGATGCTTGCAAGGTTATTTAAGTAATTTTTTTCCCCTTATGCCACAACTCCTGGAATTTTCTGTGTGTATGAAAACACTTGAAAGAGGAGCGGTTACTGCAAGAAGAAAGGAACATGGAGAACGAGCCCTGCTCGGAACGGACGGCTCATTTGACAGGGTTATCTTTTAGAAATGGGATTTTAATCAGGAACCTTTGATTAAAATAGTTGCTCAGGTCATGGCACACCCCTGTGGGCTGGAGGTGTGCAGGGCAAGCCCAGCCTTATAACCAGTTCCTCAGGCTGGTGGAGGGATGGATCTCCCAGGGATCAGGGACTGAAATGGTACTCGGGGGGTCCCAGGTGACTTGTCCTGCTGCAGTAGTAACCTGGTGCCTGCAGCAGTGGGAGCACAGGGGTCCTGGCCATGCTGTGTGCCTGGGCTGGACCCCAGTAAAACCCAGGTTGGGACCTGCCTGGACCCCCTGTCACCCCAGTAACTCAATCACTCTGTCCCCCCAATAACTCAATCACCCTGTCCTCCCAATAACTCAATCACCCTGTCCCCCCAATAAGACAATGCCCCTGTTCTCTCACTAAGACAGTCCCTCTGTTGCCTTCACAGCTGCCCTTTGAAGGAGGGTGTTGCCCTGGGTAAGTGTGGGGGTCTCAGGGCAAGTCTACGGTGGGTTTGGTGGGCTGGGTCCAAGCATGGCATGAGCAAGGCCACACAGCTCCTGTCTGGCACAGGGCTCCAGCACCCAAAAATTGAATCCTCCCATACTCCAGCCACTTCCTCTGAGACTTTGTGAGTGTTCTCCAGCGCAGGAAAGCTCCTAAGGAAGGGGAGTCCGTGACAGCTCGATCCGAGGGACCCAGAAAGGGCTGCGAGGAGCGGGGGAGCCTCCCATGCTCTTTGGCAAGCGCTGGACTGCGCCCAGCCGGAGGTGTTTTAATGAGTGTTTTGGATCCCTGGGAGCCAGCCTCCTCCCACTCAGCCCAAGGTAATTCACCTCCTCCCCGGTGCTGAGGAGTTGTTGACTGGTGGAGAGCGGCTGGTCGAACTGGTTCTCCGCAGGGAGTTGTCTCCGAAACCCTGGGAGACCTGGACGGATCGAGCCCCGAGCGCGGCTCTCAGCTCGGAGCCTGGCACTGCAGGAACCCACGAGGGAGCTGCTTTCTTCTAGTTATTTATTTAATTTTTTTTCTATTTGCGTGGCACTTCTGGGCAGGGCGTCTTTAGCCCCGCGCCTCTCGCAGACAAATTACAGCCTTGGCGGTGTCAAGGTAGATAAGGGACCATGTGATGCGGTGCGGTGCGAGCGGGTGGCAGGCAGGGTAAAGGTGCACAGGGAAATAACCTTGCAGGAGCCCTTCCCTCCTTCCTTCCCTCCTTGGGCAGCAGTCTCCGAGTGCTGCGGGACCAGCACCACCCCGGTCTTGATGCCTGCTGGAGTTCTGCGGGCTCTCTGAAACTCACGGGAAGCAGGGATGTCTTTCAGCAGGAGGAACTGGTCTGATCTCTCCAGGTGGGTTGAGCGCCTAACTCTTTCCACGGGTGGGAGGGGAGGGGGTGCGGGTGGGCTGCTGCAGCCCTGGCCAGGGGGTGTTGGGGAGGATGGCAAGAGGGGCACCCACCCTGGGGTGTTGATTTGCAGAGGTGTTGCCAGTCCCATGGAGAGCTCACCTGGGGCTTCTTGTGAGTGGGCGAGATCAGAGGCATTTTTGTTTCTGCAGCCCGGGGAAGCTGAGCACTGCATAGGAAAATTACCCTCAAAATGCATTTTTGCCCCGTGTGGGATGTATTTTGGGTCTGGTTTGCCTTTCTTTGGGGCACAGCCTGGCTGGGCTGTGCCTCCAGACTTGCTCTGGAGCTGGCTGGGGGATTTTCCATGCAGCCCCTGCCCATGCAGCCCCTAGGTGTGTGTCCTGGCTCTGCCCCTGCCCATCCGGTGCTGAGCAAGCCCTGATTCAGCAGCAGTTTCTGAGCCATCCCTGCAGCCTTTCCTAAAGAGAGATTTTTGGGCTCCTGGCCATCATGGGTGAGTCAGGGGCTCACACAAAGCTGGGCTGGTGTGGGGATCACTCCCCACCCCCTGCAGACCCCAGGGCAGCACTGCCAGCCCTGTGCAGGTGGAGAAATGGAGAGTCAAACACAGCCAGGCTCTCCCACAAATCAGAGCAGAAATCCTGGTTTTAGTGGATGGGATGGCGCCAAGACTTAATTGCGAACTCTGGTAGTTTGTGTAAGAAAGGGAAATTTAGAGAATCCCAGACTGGTCTGAGTTGGAAGGGACCTTAAAACTCATCTCATTCCAACCCCTGCCATGGGCAGGGACACCTTCCACCATCCCAGGGTGCTCCAAGCCCTGTCCAGCCTGGCCTTGGACACTTCCAGGAATGGAGCAGCCACATTTTCTCTGTGCCAGCACCTCACCACCCTCACTGTAAAAATACCTAATTGAGAGCCCCGTGCTCGGGGGCTGCCAGCTCACCCCATGCCTCTGTCATGGATGGGATGGATCCAGAGGCCATTCCAGTCCCATCCAGATCCACCTCCTCGGGGACACGGACCTGCCCAGGGGGGTCCTGCACTCTGCGTGTTTCACAACCCTGAAGGCAGTTCCTGCACTCTCATTAGATGAGGCAGCACTGAAACAGCAGAAATGTCAGAATATCTCTGCACTAATGATTAACAGGAGAGGACAAGGCAGGGACACTTGCCAAACTTTTTTACTCATCTCTTTGAGGTTAAAAAAGGTAAGACAATGAAAAATAAATCTCCCTTTGAAAGGGAGAAGGGAAAGATTGGCAAAGCAAATCCTTTTCCTAATGGGTGGATTGCTTAATTAGAAATAACGAGAAGCTGCATGTGGAGGTTACGTGCTGCCTCAGAAAAAGCCAAGGAAATCCAAGGCAGGAAAATCCCATTTTCGTTCTGAAGGAGCCTGTGCATGTAAAAACAAAGAAGTAACTGGCTGTCACGTGGATTTAAACCAACATTAGTGCTCTGTGCTGTCACTGCTGGAGGGACAGGAGTGCTGAGCACGTGTGTGTCCCCTCGTACCTGCCAACCTTTCCAGGTGGGAATGTGTGTGCAGGGATTGCTGCACCAGGAAGGCACAGGGTGCTGTGCAAACACAGCCTTCCCAGCCCCTCTGAGCTGTGACAGTGCCAGCCCCGGGACAGCATGGGAGGTGTCCCCACCTGAGGATGCTCGTCAGCTCCTCCAGGGCACATCCCAGCCTTCTCCATCCCCGTCTTTCCCAGTGCCAAGCGTGGCTTTGGAGCCCACGTGGAGCCCACCAGCAGTGGGTGTGATTGCTGTGGGGGTGTGCAGGGTGTTTGGGGGTGTAGGGGGGGATGGGGTTGGGGCAGTGCGAGGGAAGGGCATTCCAGAATCACAGAATCTGCTGAGTTGGGAGGGACCCACAAGGATCAGCCCTGCACAGGACCATCCCCAAGGGTCACACCATGTCCCTGAGAGTATCATCCAAGTGCTTTTTGAGCCCTGCCAGCCTTGGGGCTGTGCCCACTGCCCTGGGGAGCCTGTTCAGTGCCCACCACCCTCTGGGGGAAGGACCTTTTCCAATACCCAACTTCAGGCTGTTCCCATCGCCCTGTTCCCAGCCAGGACCTGTCCCCCCTTGCTCTCCGTTCTGCTCTGCTGGCCCTGCTGAGCTCCCCTGCCCGCCCTGACCAGGAAGAACAGAAGCCACAAATACTTGCGGGGGGTAATGTGGTTTAATTTATGACCCGGCTTGGATTACACAGTAACTCAGAACCACGCCGGGAGTCGCCGTGTCCGCAGCAGCTCCCGCCGTCCCACAGGCCGGGACCCCTCGGACTTTCCCGTCCTTAAAAGTCAAATGCATGATGAACCCTGAGCCTGGATGGCACTGGAATGGCAGGGGCAGAGCTGGGATGAGGTGCTGGGATGGAAGGGCTCTGCCTCAGTGGGGAGCTGGGAGCTCCCTGCATCTGTCTGAGGTGCTGGTGGTGAATGAACACTGTGTTGGGAAAAGCTCAATCCAGCCAATAAAAATATTTTCCAGCACAGTTCATGCACTGGCACAGAGGGTGGGCAGGTTTAGCACACAGAAAGGACGGGAAAGCTGGTGTTTTCCAGACAACCTTTTATTCAGGGTGACATTTTATAACCCCCCTCCTCCACACACACATTTGGCTTGTGCAAAATAAAATGTTCAAAGATGATTACAAACCTTGCCTTTTTGGTACAATCTGTGATAATAAACAATACCCACTTCATCCCCATGCAGGGAGGAGGAGGAGTGCCTGTCAACCCTGTACCCTGGCAGAGCCTCTCAGCAATTGCCTTCAGCCTTTGCTGCTTTTGCATCTGAGGCTTTTTGCCCTATAAAAATTAAATTGCCATCACCACAACTTGCTTTTGGGCTAAAATCTTCTGCCACTAAGTGGTTACCCTTCCAGTTCACATGGTTGAGGTCTGTGTGGTGGCTCTAGGGTCCTTGTCTTGGTGAGTTACAGGTTCAATATCCTTCCTCCGGAAGGGTTGCTTAATGTAGGGATTCCTTTTGACTGAGTGCTCCCTCCTACAGGAGAGATTAGGAGTTGTAAAGTCAAGTGCTTGTGTTGGGAAACACCTGCATGAGCTGGGAGGAATGAGGGCATTTTGTGACACTTGGCTCTTGTTGGCCTCCTTCTCCTCCAGCCCCATGCAGGGCAACTTCCATCACCCCCTCGGCCCTGCCCAGTGTGTTTCAGTCTTATTTCTTGTCTGGCACCAGGGCTGCAGCTCCCAGTGCAGGACACAGCCTCCCCATGTCCTTCTGTTTCTTCCCAAACAGCCTGGCCAGGCAGAGGACCCTTGAGGATGAAGAAGAGCAGCAAAGAGAGCGCCGGCGAAGGCACCGGAACCTGCTGTCCTCCACATCGATGGATGAGGAGCCTCCCAGCCCTGGGAAAGACACCAGTCCAGCTCCCAGCAGGTGTGTGGGGTCCTGCTGCCACCAGCCTTGCCCCTGACTCCGATGCCTCGTGTCTTGCTGCCTCGTTTTTCTCAACCTGCTGCTGCAGTTGGTGGGAATCTCTCCTGAGCTGTGGGAAAAGCTGAGGTCCAGATGGTGTTTGGGCAGCAGGGTGGGCTCCACAGGAGGAGAAAAGAGTGGGATGTCTCTGGTGGGCTCAGTCATGGCCCTCAACATGTCCTATGGCATGGGGAGTTGGTGTGCTGGGGTGGGGGCTGAGCCAAGGCTGAGCTCAGGTGGGTGCTGGCCATGCCCTGGTGGGATCTGCAGCGGGTCAGAGGCTCCCATCTCTGCAGAGCACACAGAGCCTGGGTGTCCTCCTCCTCTACACCGTGCAGTGATGTTGTGTGACCTTTGCTGAAGTGGGAAGGTGACCCAAGGGCTTTCCAGGGGTGCTCCCCAAGTCCCTGGCTGCAGGGAGCTGGGATTTGGAGGGGCTTGGGGACCAGGGCCATGCTCTGAATTGATCCTGGGAATGTCTAGTGTTTAGATGGTTTGTGTCCACAGTGAGACTCCTGCTCCAGAGATGTTGCTCTGTGTTTCAGACAGGATGGATTTGGGATGCTGGGGTTGGATCCAGGTTGGATAGGGGCTGGACATTACTAATAGGTATCAGGTGGGTAGGACAAGTCCTCCTTCCCTGGTGCTGGCACAGACTGCCCATGTGGTGATTGCAATTCAGGAGGAGGGCAAATATTATCCCACCTCCTTCCCAGGCCCTGGAGAGCGTGTTGATACCACCTGCATGGCCCTGGCCAGGTGTCCTTCTGCCCCTCCCCAGGCCTTGTGCTTGTTGGCCTCTTTGGGAAAGAGGGGAAACAGCTGTTTCCACAGGTTGTGTTGGGACTGTGGCTGGACTTGTTGGCTTCCAACCAACACTTCACACAGAATGTGGGAGTTTTTCCTGGTCCAGTGGAGAGCCACAGACACATTTCTCATCCAGCAGCAGACCCAGCACACTGCCCTGAGCCTGCACTTCCTTGGCACAGGACTTGGTGCATGCTGCTGTCCTGGGATGAGGCTGCAGAAATGCTTTATCTCTGCCACAAAAAGGGGGAAAAAAGGACTTCTAATCCAATCTTGTTCTTGAAGAGCTGAGCTGGGGTGCTGGGGATGAGTGTGGCTGCAAGTGCTTGTCTCACTGGAGGACTCCAGGATGCTGGTGGGACTTTTATGTCCCCCCTCAGAGGCTTTTGCCTCACTTGCAGCATGAAAGCCATCCCTCTGGCGCCAGGCTGCTGAGGTTTGCCTCCCATCTTGTCTCTGTCTCTAGACCTCAGTCCCTGGTGAAGCCAGTAGAGGACGGGGAAGAGCAGAAGCCCCCGGAGGTGCTGAAGGTGCAAGAACCGAGACGGTCAAGGTGCCTACCACCTGTCTCCGAAAAGCTGAAGCACAAGAAGGAGCAGAAGGAGCCAGGGGAGGGAGAAAGCCCCACGGAGGCAGCGACACAGCCACGTGTGAGGCGGGAGAGCATCGGGGCCGGAGAGCGGGGTCAGGATGCAGCCAAGGGCAGAGGGGACCCACCAGGAGAGCAGCACCCAGAGCCCGTCTCAGAGAGGAAGGTGGTGGTGAGGGGACGGCTCCGGGACAAAGAAGAACAAGGTGTGGGGACTCCTCGGGAGGAGCAGAGGAAGGAGCAGAGGGAGCTGCAGCAGAGGGCACCACCAGAGGTGGGGGGCTGCCGGCTCCGGGAGGTGAAGATCCTGACCAGGCAGGGAAGCCGCAGCTCAGAGGAGAAAACAACCTCGGTGGGGACCTCACCAGTGGAGCAGCAGGTGAGCAGGAATGGACAGAGCACCAGCCCTTGGGGTGCAAGGTGCTGGGTGCTGGAAGGGCAGCAGAGAGAGGGAGAGCCCAAAAAATACCAGGAGGGAAATGGGACCCGAGAGTTTGTGTGAAGGTTTTTCTGAGAGCTGCAAACCACTGGGTGGTAGAGAGGGTCCCACCACCTCCTTTCCCTGTTGTCTGCACTGTTCTGATCACCTTCTGATCAAGCCTCTGCTAACATCAGGGTTTCACTGAGGAGTTGTTTAGGGCTTTGCATATCCAAGTGAGGCAGCCAAGGTTTGGAGGATTTTGAACTCCAACTCCCACCTCCAAACCAGTTCCCACCCTGCCTGCTCTGCTCCCTGCACCTCAGCCTTCTCTGCAGACTCTGCAGGGATGTATCTGATGTCTGCTTTCTCCTCAGCAGCCGTCCAGGAATCCCTCAAAGCAGGTTATACAACTGTCTCCCACACAAGATGAAGCTGTAGAAAAGCCAGACCCTTCTCCAACTCGTGTCACCTACAGCAGCTCCATCAGACGAACCAGCCCAAGAACTGTCTCCTTTCGGGTAAGAGCTGAAGAAAGTGGGGAAAGACCCTCACTGAGGCAGTGGAGGAAGGGTTGCTTTGGCCTCTGGATTGTGTTGGCAGAGCCTGTTCCCAAAAGTGTGTTCAAAATCCACCCTTGGTCTGGGCATGGCAGTTCTGCTTCAGTCTTCCCTTCATTTTCCTTCTCTCTGTCTGACCAAAGGCCTGTGATGATCAACATGCCCACGTTCATGTGCTTTGTGCTGGCCAGGAAACTTATGGGAAGTGGTGAGAAAACAGGAGTTCATTGTCCTCAGAATTCTCAGAGTCACAGGAATCCACATTCCAGCCTTTCTAGTCTTATCTGAAAGCACAAGATAAAAATAAAATGCATCCTCCTTCTTGTCCCTTGTTACAGCCCTGAAAGTATCTTTAATTTCAGCCACCCAAAAAAGATCTCTGGAACAAAGTGACTGGAGAGGCTGGGAAAACCAAGGACTGTTGAGATCCTCCCTGCTGTGGATCAGGGCTGACTGGCTGCACTTAGTTGACTTTCATGGGGCTTTATTGGGAATAAAACTCTTATCACTACAAAGCATCTTTAGTCTGGGGAGCTTTGAGATGAGATAAATTCTGGTGTGGGTGCAAATGGAACTGGGGGAGATGGGGGAGATAATTTCTCCCATGCTTATCTTTGATAACCAAAACTGGTTGTGGTATTTCCTCTCCTTGTGTCTTCCAGATCATCTCAAAAAAGCAGAAAGAAGAAAGTCAAAGCCCTCTCACAAGGAGGTCAGCACCTCTCTCCGTGTTACTTTAGTCTTGCTGGGCAGGAATTGTCACCCTTTGTTTTCCAAGGGAGGAGGAGGAGGTGATGGGACCTGGGAGTTAGTGAGTGCCCTGGCACAGGTCTGCTGGACATTGGTCCCCGGGGTGCCTGGCTGACCAGGCAGAGGACAGGACAATGTCCAATGTGCAGCTTGCATCTGTGCAAGATCATGGAATCACAGACTGGTTTAAGTTGGAAGGGACCTTAAAGATCTAGTTCCAATGTCTTCCACTAGCCCAGGTTTCTCCAGGATCACCCCAGCAAGCCCCTGCTGTCCCTTGGGTCATGTAGTTTTATGTTATTGCTCATATTTGCACAGGAGTGGTTGTGTCAAGTGGTGCAGCAGCACCACAAGAGGGTCCCATCCATGGGGACATCAAATGACACTGTGCAGGTCCCTGAGAAACCTGAGCTGGCTTTGTTGGACAGATCATGGGATCTTCCACATATCCATGGGAAGGTTTGGCCAAGTGACTTAAAAACTCGAGGACCCAAGGGCTCAGGGGTGAACTCAGGGAGGTAATGGGAGGCCCTCTCCCACCTCTGAATGCAGGGCAGGGGACCAAGGTTTATGGACACCTGGGCTTGCACCTGTGCTATGGGCAAAGCCATGCTGGTACTGGGAGGGTGCAGTTCAGAGCTGGCAGAGGTGAAGACAGGGCAAGCTGAGGAGCTCAGAGATGTACAGTGTGACCAAGGGAGATGGTGAGACCCAGAGGTCTTGGCCACCAGCAGGGAATGAGCTGCCTGGGCTCACTTGGCAGATGGATGCAGGAGTGCCTGGGTGACACGGGGTCATATCCTGCCAAGTGCAGTCTCCCAGGACCTGGCTGAGTCCAGGAGACCCTGAGGGGACTGTGTTCAACTCTTGCCTCTTCTTCACCAGTGCAAGTATGAGGATCCCAGGTAGCAGCAGCACCATTGGGGAGAAGCTGGAAAAGTACAACTCAGCTGTGCAGGTACCAAAACCACTTGGCATGGGCAGGCTGGGGTGGGTGGGATGTGTGGGGAGAGGGAGGGGGGTGGCCTGGAGCTGAGTGGGGGGAGAAGGGACTGAGCTGCACTGATCACCAGAGCTAATGGGGCTGAAGAAGATGGTCCTGGCAGAATAAGGAATTGGCCTCATGGTTTTAGGAGAAGAGAATCATAGAACCATAGAATGGTTTGGGTTGGAAGGGACCTTGAAGATCAACTCATTCCAACTCCCTGCCATGGGCAAGGACACCCCCAGTTAGACCAGGCTGCTTCTTGCCTTGGGGAGGGCCATGGGGATGCTGCAGTCCTGCTGGGGGGAGCAGTGGGGCAGGTCTGCGAGCTGCTCATGGGCAGGGAGGGAGCAGAGCCCAAGGGGCTCAGGGTGTGAGCCAGAGCAGGACTGTGCTTTGTACCCCTTGGGGTGCAGCACGGCCCCACTGACACCCCTCTCTCCTCCCAGCGCTCAGAGGGGGTGAAATCCTCTGTTCCTGTCCAGAAGAGCCGCTTGCTCTCCTCGGATGGGGTGGCCAGCAAGCGCAGCTTCTTCGAGGCCAGTGCTCCCAGCAAGGCTGAGCCTCTGGCTGTCAGGAAGGTAAGGGCAGGAGCCAGGGCCTCCCAGCAGGGTCCTGTGCCAGCTTTTTGGGCAGATGTTCCTCTTTGGGTACCAGCACACAGCCTGGCAGGCTGCTGCGGGGATGGAGTTGAGCAGTGCCAGGCAGGGCTGGGCTTGGGCACCGAAACTTCTCCGTCAGTGTGTGGGTTCGTGCCGATGTGCTGGTATTTGAGGAGCTGGGATGGAGCCAGCATGTGGGCTGGTCTCTGCCTGTTGCAGCCTTGCTCAGACTTCCCATGCCCTGGGGACTGGCCTGGGTTACCTTTGTGCAGTGGGAGAGCTGGTGCTGTAGCCCTGGTGTCCCTCTCTGTCACAGGACAACCTGAAGATCCCAGGGTCGGTGACATCCCGCATTAATCTGTGGATCAGCCGAGCTCAGGAGCCTGCCAAGGAGGAAAATGGCAAGGTACCAGCTTGTGGCAACACCTCGGGCAAGAGTCTTGAGACCAGGGACCCTGACAGGACAGGGTCCTGCTTCTGGGGTGGGGGGGCTTGAAGGGTTGAGGAACCCTTGGCTGAACCTGTTTTAAAGAGTTTGAGAGGAGTTTAGCCAGATTTGGAGGTCTGGGTGCTGCAAGGCCACAACCATGAGATAATGGGGCTCTTCTTGTTGCTGTGCCCTCATCCCAAGCCCAAAATGCCTGAGACATCTGATTCCAGCCCCTGATGGGGTGAGGAAGGAGCAGGCACCAGCTGGGTGCATGTCCCAGGACATGGAGGGGTACCTGTCCCTGTCACCTGTGAGAGAGATCACCCCAGCATGATCCCATCTCTACCAGTGCCTGGAGGATTGGCTCTGACCCAGTGGCCACTGGGAATTGAACTTATCCTTGGCTGTGGTCTCTGAGGGTCTTGTACACCTGTGTGTGCTCTGAGAGGTCCTGATGCATGTGTGGTCTGGGGTCATCTGCACCCCCATGTGCATCCCAGCCCCCCATAATAGGGTGTCTTGTATCTCTGGGGGCTCAATGCCCAGCTAAGGCACCTCAGAGATCACCACTGCCCCGTGGTTGCTCCAGGGACATGGATACAACAGAAGATGGACAGGGGAGCCTTTGGCCCCAGGGTGGTTTTACTGTTCTTGGGAAGGCTCAGCAAGTCCTGGGCAGGTGTCACTGCTTGCAGCATTGAGGTGTTTGGCCACTGCTTGTAGCAGAGCTTCCTGCAGCCCCTGGGAACAGGACCAGGAGGGGCAGCTCCAGCCCAGCCCCACAGCCAGGGCAGGCACGCCTGGGCACCCCCAGTGCTGAGCTGCAGAGATCAGCTCTGCCCAAACGTGTCTGTGCTGGGTGGCTGCGCTGGCTCAGTGTCTGCCAGGAAAGGGTTTGCTCCTGGGGTCACTCCTGGGCAAAGCTTGCAGCTCCTTGATCAGTTTTCCTCTAATAGCACCTGCTCCCTCTATGTGGGCTGGAGCTGCCCTTGGTTTTGAGGGTCTATCAGGTGCAGCATCTCAAAGCTGGCTGGTTTTACTCAGACAGTGTGTGCTTTGAGGTTTGGTTAAAGTCAGACCAAGACAACACTGCACCTGATGCATGGAGAAAACCTTCCTGTGCCACTTATGACTCTCCTGTCTGCAGGAAATCAGGAGAATCCACAGCCTGCCAAAGCGTGATGTCTGGATAAAGCAGCCTGGAGACACCCCTGCAGACACCAAGGTAGACACAGAACTGCTCTGGTGCATCCTCTGAGCCAGGGGCAGAGCCAGACCCTGCCTGCTGGTGCATCATTCACAGGGCAGGAGGAAACCAGGCTATGGGGGAGAGGGAACATGGGGGTCATCAGGACCCCAGGACTTGGGGGAGGCAGCAGGAGGAGACAACTGGAGGCATCTGTAAGGGTCAGAAGGAGTTTGGTCTGGGAGAAGAAGGGAAATGGCACGTGGTGGGATTTAGGGGATTCCTGCCTGCCCCATCCCCTCCCGGGTCCTGGTTAAAGCAGCTGCCTTTGGGGGGTTTGCAGCCTCAGGCCTGGCCTCACTGGTTCTCACTTTCTTTTCCAGTTGCAATAATATCAGTTGTAATACGAGATGATCTGGGAAAAACTGGCTTACTCTGAAGAACAAAGCCCAGCCCTCCCCAAGCATCCAGCAGCTCACTGCCATGAGTCCCCCGTGCCACGTGGCCCACCGGGATCCTCTGCCTGTGGGATGGGAAGGAAGAAGGCTGGAGGAGTCTCCCTGTGCCCCTGGTCCTCACTCACTGCCTGGCTGGGGTTGTCCAGGCCTGGAGGCTCCTGGCAATGCTGAAGGCAGACTCTTGCCTCGTTTTCTGCTCCTGATCTCTGCCTGTGCTCCATAACTGCCCTTGCACAGGGGGGTCAGCCTGCACATCCATGGACATGTCCACCCCTGCTGTATGGCCCGTGTGGGGTGAGGTGGGGCAGGCAGATGTCACTCCACTGCCAGGCTGTCACTGCCAGAGGGACCCAGCAAAAGACAAAACCGTGTTTGTAAAGTCTTAAAAGAGCTGGTGTAGCTCAGAAATGCCTCGTGGGAAAAGGGTGGACCTGATGGCCCTGGTGCTTCCCTCCAGCACGCAGCTGAACCAGACCTGCCCTTCTCCTGCCTCCCCTGCCCCAACGAGCCCTGACCCCTCTCACTGAGGGATGCAGGGAGGGTGGTCCAGCCCTGGCCCTGGCCATGGCCCTATTTTGGGGGTTCCATGGAGCTGAGCACCCCGTGCTGGGCCCCACTGCCCCCCTGCCCTCCCTCCTGAGCCCTTTGCCCAGGGCTGTGCAGACCCTGAGCCTGCTCTGATTGCCCACCCACAGAGATGCAGGATGCTCTCTCAAGGCTGGTTTAGGGTGCCATGGGCAAGGGGCTCAAATCCTTGTGCTGGGGCCATTCTATGGGCTTGTGCTGTGCCTTGAGCAACCACTGTGGTGACAAATTCAGCGTGGGACTCTGCTGCTGCCCCTGGATCTGATCTTGCTTGTTGGGCTTTGGAAAGGACTTGGTTTTCTCTGTGCCTTTTTTTTGGTTTTTTTTTTTTCTAATAAAAGTTGCTCTTTCTGAGACACTCCTGGTCACCTGCTCCTGGGTGGGGATTGAGAACTGTTCACCCCCCTTCTCCCGACGAGGGGTAAACGGGGGAAAACCTGAAACAAAACTGTCCTGAGAGGGTAAAGCATCCTGGGGCTCTTCCCTTCTCACTGCAGCCTCAGGGGCTGAGCGGGGCAGGGGTGCCGGGAGGGTCTGCTCCTCCAGTCGCGGCAGCGCTGCCTTATCAGCGTCCCCAGCCCCGGGTGACAGCTGGGCTGGCTTCTGTCAGCCCCTCGGGCACTCACGGATCTCGGTCCGGAGGGTTTAAAATAGCAAATCTCTGAGGCCACACAATAGCTTGGGCTTATATGGGCTCCTGGGGGGGAAGGGGGAGCGGCGGAGGGGGCCGAAATAGCATCTCACAAGTGTTGCATTCCTCGCTGGGCGCCGGGCACATTCCTGCCGGCGCTGCCCGCCCCGGGGTGGGCGCCGGAGCCCCCTTAAAGCCTCCTGCCCCTCAAGAGCATTTCCCAGACTCACACCGGCGTCCCCTCGGCTGGCTGGGACCTGCCCGGCTCCCCTTGGCACAGGTAAGGCTGCGGCAGCATCCTGTCCCTGCGCTGGGATGCTCGCTGAGCTTACAGACCCAGGCGTGGGTGGCTCCGTCCTCCCCAGCCCCTGGCTCTGAGGTGTGTTTCTGCCATGAAGGCATTCCCATGGATAAAGCACCAGGACCACTCCAGCAGGTGCTATCTGCAGCTTGCCCAATGCCTTTGGAACCACCAAGGTGGCCAGGATGGATTTTGGCAGCCCTGGTTCCAGGGGAATCCCATAGATCCCTGTTCCCTGTGTCTCTGGAGGGAGCAGGAGGGATGTGATGCCCAAGGGCCAGCCCGTGGGGTGGGATGCTCCTGGGCACGGTCTGACCCTGCCAAGCAGGACTGGAGCAGTGACATGAGCCACACTGGAACAAATGGTGGGAAATGGGAGCTCCATGTCTGGGCAGCCTGGAGGAACAGGGAGACTCTGGACTCAGCCCCAGAGGTGTGACCAGCCAGCCCTGAGCTAAAGGAGAGGGGGATTTTAAGGAGTGGGAGGAATATCTGGATTGTTCAATACACAGCAAATGAGGGGAGAATTTTGCAGTCAATAGTATGTGCAATGTTTCCTCTTTAGCTCTCTAATGTGTCTCCTGGGTTCTCCTAATTCTATCAAAAGAGGATTTCCAAGCTTTAATGGAAAGGTTTATCTGTTTCTGTGCAAAAGATGGATAAATATTTCTTAGAGCCACCTTTTTCTTGTGTACCCTCTTAAAAGTCCTGGGTTTGGTGCTGCTCCCTTTGCTCTGAGGGATCTAGTGATGTATGAGAGAGGAGGGGATTGAAAATATGGGAATAAACTTTCTCATGTTTGAACTGTCATGGCCAGAAGGGGCCCTCTCCTCCTGTGTTGTGAGAGGATGACATGAAGTTTTGGGTGCTTAGAGGCCAAACATGGGATTTCAGAACCATGCTGAGCCTGGGGGAAAAGCAGGAATTGATGCTGGAGAGCAAATGGAGAAGGAGGGGATGGTGCTGCAGGGGGTGCTTAGGGCCAAGCCCCAGGTCCATCAGAGGAATGGGAACTGTGACAGCAGAAGCAGGAGGTGACCCTGAGGCAGAAGGGGCCAAGTCCTGACTTCACATGTCTCCAAAAGCCTCTTGTGAGTCATTGCTCAGGAGTGAGATTTGACAACCCCTGGAGCACTGGGTGTGCCCAGTCACCCCTCCTGTAATGTCTTTCCCATGCCTGAGGATTCCAACCCTGGAATTCAGCATCTTGAATAAGCAATCCTGAAGCCTGTCCTACCCATCCTGGGTAATAAATGCTCAACAGATGTAGCCAGGACCAGTTGTTCCCAGACTCCAGGAGAAGTGAAGCCTCACTGCTCTGGGAACAGGTGGTTTAGCACATGGAAGTTATTTCTAGAGCTGCCTTGCGTTGTCCTGAGGCATCTCAGCTCTGCTGAGGTTTGGCACGAGCATGAGCTGGGCAGGGGATGGGGCTGATGCTCTGGGTTGCTCCAGGATGCCCAGGGATGGGGCTGGTCTATGCAATGTTGGGTGAAGGTTAGATGAGGTGGGAGGATGAGCAAAGTCCTCCTGACCACATCTGGGAGGGAGACAGATGTGCTGGGAACATGAGCATGGCCGTTTCTACAGAGATTTTAGCCCTATTGCTAAACCAGGCTGTGAATCATCCCTTTTAGCTGACCTCAGGCTCAGGGCCAGCACCGGGAAATGTTCCTCCTGCTGAGCCCAGGTTGCCCCTTTGCAGAGCACTTGCAGGGCTGGGCTGGGAGATCTCCCTGCAGGATTGTGCTGTGCCTTGTGCAGGGCTGTGAGTCTGAGATAACGGGTTGTCCCTGAAAGTTTCAACTGAGCTAAGAATAGTCAGGAAGCAAAACAAGCTGGTGATTATAATGGGTTGATTTTCCTGCCCCCTGAACAAACACAGCCCCCTGAGAGGGCTGAGGAGAGGGCAGCTGTGCCCTGGACATGCTCCTGACAGAGTTATCAGTGTTGCATGAGGCTGGGTCTAATCTCCTGCCTCCTATTTGAGGCGAGCTGTGATTGTGGGGCAGGAGGGGAGGGGGGAGCCTTATCTCTGCTGAGATAACGCTGTCACAGCCCAGCTGGGGACAGCTCGAAGCTCCAAGTGCTTTGGAGAGACACAGCACCTCTGTGCCCATGTCGGGGCACTGGAGGACGGGCTGTGCTCGTCCTTATCTCAGCTCCTAACTCTCACTTTTTCCGATCTGCCTTGAACTCTGCCAGATAACCAGGCATGTCGGACACTGAAGAGGTCACCGAAGAATATGAGCAGTAAGTGGTGTGTTTTTAAACACCCTTCCTTTTTCCTTATTCCCACTTTCCCGCAGAGTTCCCATATTTCTTAGAGATGCCATTTGGAGGGCACTGGCTCTTGTCATTACCCCAGCACCCAGGAAGAAACCCCCCAACCTGTGCCCACCTGCACCACTGCCCTGGCAGTGCTAGACCCCCAGCAGTGGGGAGTTTTGGGTTAGGGGCTGTGTCCACACACACGGGTGGGACAAGGGACAGTTCCTATACCAAAAATGCTGCAGTATAAATCAGTGAGATAGAGCTGGGAAAACCTGATACCACCAGGCTGTTGCTGATGGGGTCCTCCTGAAGCACATCCTGGAGAGATGGGGCTCAGCATCAGCACTGCACACTTAGAGGGATCAGTGTGAACACAGCTCCTGCTTCTCATCTACCACAGAAAAAGCAGCTCTGAATCCTTCTCTTGTGTTTCAATGCCATGACAAACTCACATGTGTCAGCAATCTGCCCCCTGGGCACACCTAAGGACAGGCTGTGCATCTCCCCCAGGGTCAGGGAAGGACATTGGGGCAAAAGTGGGATGTGAGATGCCCATTTCTGGGATTACAGGCCACAGTCACTCTATCTTCTCAAGCTGGTGGTGTGCACTGAGCACTGTCGAAGTGTCAGTCGAGCCCTTCAGCTGCTGCTGTCCACAGCCTGCAGGGTGACCTCGCTCTCGTCCCTGGCCCCACTGCCACCTTACAGCCACCCACACAACAATCCTTGCCCATTGCTGTGAGAGAGGAGAGACATCCTTGAGGAAAACCCAAATTCCCCTCCTGATGGACACACGTGCTCGGTTCCAGCAGATCAGTGTAACTCCAGGTATTTGTGTTGTGCTTTCCAGGGAGCAGGAAGGTAAGAGGACATGCAGCATCTGTAGCCACCTGGCGGCCAAAAAGTGATGACGGCAACTTCAATAATCTGCATCTTCTTTCCCTCCTCTCTCTGCTGTGCCACGTGTGCTCTGTGAAGAGGAGTACGTGGAAGAAGGTAGGTGTTTACCTGCAAGGGCCAAGAGACAAGTGCTGTGGGTTCAGTGGTTTGCTTGGGGGGCTGTCAGGGTCAACTCCTTGGCTGCAATGGGCAAATCATGTCCAGGAAAGGCAGATAGAACCATGTTCAAGATTTCTCCATCTGAAACATCAGTAGGATCAAAACCAGACTGAATTTTCCCAGGATCTCTTTTGTCAGAGATCCTTGACTCAAAATGGGGGTGGAAATGGTGGACAGGGGTGTTGGCTGAGCCCAATAACCCAATGGGAGCTGGAACTTCAGCTGAATGTGTGTTAGTGTGAAGTAGTTTATATACATTTACACATATATACAGAGAAGAAAAGAGAAAATCTAGTATCTCTACATGTATACATACACAATAAAGAACAAGAAAACAAGTTTTCATCACTAATGCTGAGACACAGACCTCTGTCTGCCTCAGCCTGATGGAGACACAACCCCTGGTGCACAGAGGTGCTCTGGGCCACAGCTGGGCTGGGCTTTTGGGCTGGGCTGGGGAGCTGGGCTTTGCTGAGCCTCTTGTGCTTCAAGCACTGCCAGGCAGCTCTGCCTGCACGGTGAAACATCCTCAGTGTTAAAAACAAAGAGAGGCACAAAGGGGGAACCACTGCAGTGTTTGAGTCCTTGTCTCGTGCACGCCAAAGCTCCACAGCTCATGGAATCCAACTAACTCTGCGCTTATTCCTTTCCCTCCTCCCTGGCCCAGAAGAGGAAGAATGGATAGAGGAAGAGGACGGTAGTTATTGCACTTTTCTTATTTCATCTCTCCACTGCTGCTGTGAATATGTCATGGGTCGTGTCTTTTTCCTCTCCCTGGATGGGAAATAGTTTTCTTTCATTCTTCCACTTCTCTCTCTTGCTCCCTGCACTCCCCCCTCTGCCCTGCTGTGTTGTGTGTGGATCTGCTCCTGTGTGGCTTCTCTTTTACATCTCCCAGCTGAATGCACTCGGGGTTTGCTATCTTTACTATCTTCTCTTTCTTTCCCTCTGTCTTCCTGTGGGACCACAAGTCTTCCCAGGACCTGCGGGCCCCAGCATCGCTCTGACTCCAGTGGAAGACTCTTGTGGGGACACTGCTCCCTCCAGTGGAAAAGTGCTCCAAGTGTCACAAACTGTGAAAGGGCTGAAGGCACCTTCTCTAGTGACAGCCAGTCACCCTTCCTGGGGTGTAAGGGAGTGATAGCCTGAGAGGGAATGAGGGACAAGCCAGGAGGTGGCTATAAATCCTTTAATTAATTTTATTTTATTTTTTTCCCTTGCTGAGCACAGAGCAGCCCTTGGGTAAAGGTTAGAGCAAAGCCCTTTGCTTTCTTGACTGCTGTTTCTCTCTCCTGTGGCTGTGTCTCCCCTGGTCTCTCTCTCAGTCAGCTCCGTGCCACAATTGTCCAAACAGCAGGATCTGTAGGGATGGTGCTGTTGGGCTCACACTGCCCTTTATCCCACAGGTCAGGAGGAACAGGTAGAGGAGGCAGAGGAGGAAACCAATGAAACCAAGGCTGAAGGTGAGTGGTGGCTTTGCCAGCGAGCTCCCTTGGTTTGCCTGGAGCCGTGTTCTGCTCCCATGGGGTGCCAGGTGGGGTGTGGGATGTCCCAGCATGGTCTGTGACAGGGGCAGGCAGCACAGAGGGGCAGCTCTCCCCTAGATCCGTGGTGTCCAGTAAGGGAGTGTCAGGGCTGAGATGCCCTTTCCTGATCTGCCTTGGCCCTGCAAGCACGAGGATGTTTGTGTTTCCTGTTGGTTGTTGGTTGGTTTGTGTTCAGCCCTCTGAAATAATGCCAAAAATTAGTCAAGCCTGTTCCATCATGGGGTCCTGATAGCCTTAGGGGTGGGGGGTTCCAGAACTGGGGTCGTGCTCCATTGTGTCTCACCACCTAAAGGGCACTGGAGTTCATGAACTGGCTTTGGAGCAGATGGGGTGGCCTGATGTGTGACCCCACGCTGTTACAGCTGGTGGGGTGGGCTCAGATCCCAGCTGTGCCCCCTGAGTTTGGGTGTGGGGACCCCCCTGTGGTTGCCTTAATTCATATTCTCCCAATTGCTTTTGAAACAGAACCAGAAGAAGAAACGAAGGCATCAGGAGAAGGTAAAGCAGGAGCAGAGCAGGGATGGTTTTGGCCATTTCAGTCCTGATTCCAGTCCCCCAAGATGCTGGGACCCTAATGGGGTTCTTGGTGTTGAATTAATTTGCTGCTGAAGGGAGAGAATCTGCAGTAAATGGGGCAGAGCTGCCCTGGCTCCATCCTCCAGCGGGGCAGGGGCAGCAGAGCTGTGCTTTGTGCTGTCTGGGGAAGAATTTCACCCATCACACAGAAGGAAAGGGTGGCAATGCTGCTTCCCCAACCTGAGCTCTTGCAAAACTTGCCTGAGTTTCTCCTGGAGAGGATCTTGCCCCTTCTGGTCTGTCTGTGAACAGGGTGTGTCTGTCAGGGACCTGGTCTCTCCCAGTTTATCCAGGAGGATGGAGCTCAGTTTTGCAGTGGGGGGACAGGCATGGGACAGAGTGAACAGCCTGGATGAACCACCCCACAGTGTCCATGGTAAGATGCAGGACAGGGCTGGCCACTGGGACACAAAGGGTCATGTTTGCTTTGTTCAGCCTGGAGGAGATCGAGGTCAGACCTCACTGGGGTCTTCAACACCCTCATGAGGAGCAGTGGAGGGGCAGGCACCAACCTCTTCACTCTCATGACCAGGGACAGGACTCGAGGGAGCAGCTGGAGCTGAGCTGGGGGGTGTTTGGATTGGATCTCAGGAAAAGGTTCTTCCCCCAGAGGGTGGTGGGCACTGCCCAGGCTCCCCAGGGCAGTGGGCACAGCCCCAAGGCTGCCAGAGCTGCAGGAGGGTTTGGACAGCACTCTCAGACACATGGTAGGATTGTTGGGGTGTCCTGTGCAGGACTCGATGATCCTTGTGGGTCCCTTCCAACCCAGCATATTCTATGATTCAAGAACTTTGTTTTCCACAGGTGGAGAAGGGGATCGAGAGCAGGAGCCTGGGGAAGGTGAAGTATCATCCTCAGTCCTTTCACCTGTGTAAGGAGGTACCAAACACTGTCCTGCCCAGCCAGGAGCATTGACGTGTGTCTCGGGTTTTGGCACACAGATGGACACCTCATTGCTGGAGGGTGATCCACAGTGCAGCCTGTGCTGCTGGGAGAGAGGGGGGGCTCAGCTCAGGGGGGTGGGTTTGGGTCAAGGTGTGAAAGAAATGCCTCTGTGACACTGACCTTCTTTCTGTCCTGCTCCTGGGGACCTGCAGGTGAATCGAAGCCAAAACCCAAGTAAGTGCTGGAGCGTTTTGTCTGGGGCAAGGTCTGAGCTGGCAGTGGTGCCAGGGAAGAGGTTCCATGTGATGGGCTTAACACCCTGATCCATAAAGGGCATGGGACAGCAAGGTCTCCAGAGCATGAAAACAGGGTGGGACTGAGATGTGGAGAGAAAAATGGAGAGAAACAGACAGGTAGATGCAGAGCATGAGCAGGATCCTGAGAATGAGGTCTTTAGGCAGTTTTGAAGCATTTTGTGTGCTCCTTGGGACAAGCTCAGCTGCCCTGTGGCCCTGCAGCTGGAAAAAATCTGTGCACCCCAGCCTGGGGTGCAGAGTCCATGGCACAGCCAGGGTCTGGCTTCTGCAGTGTGCTCCTGGCCGTGGCAGGAGTGCCAGAACTCCAGGGGCAGAGCACCTGCCTGAAGGAGTGAACCAGTGCCAGGAGCCTGTGGGTCCTCATGGGCCCCAGAATGCTGTGGTGTGAGAGGCAGATCTGTTCTCTCTTCATCCCTTTGTGTCTCTACGAGCACCTACTGAGCATCTCCTGCCCTCCCTCAAGCCCGCAGAGGATGAGGGGATGGTCACACTGGAGCACACAGTTCCTCTGTGCCCTTTTGGGTGAGCAGAGGGTTGGCTGCCAGCCCCAGGGTGCTGGCAAAGGGTCGTGGCCAAGTTGCCTGCAGCTTGCAGAGTTATTCCAGCCATGCGGGTGCCTTGGAGCTCTTCCCGGGAATGCCACAGCTCTTCCTCTGTGGCTGTCCAGCTGGCAGCCTCCAGCCAGAAGTATTATTTATTCCCTGTCCTGCAGCTGTGCTCCCTCTGCATCCCTGGGGACTGCAAGGCTCGGGGAGGAGGGCTGGGTGGATCAGTGGGTGGGTGAAGGGCACCATCCTGCCCCAGGTACCTGCTGCATGCCCACCATCCTCCTGCTCACCTTTTGTTGCAGGGTCTTCATGCCAAACCTGGTGCCTCCCAAAATCCCAGATGGCGAGAGACTGGATTTTGACGTAAGTTGTGCCCTCAGTTCCCTTTCCCTCGAGGTGATCCCCTCACGTTGCCCCCCTCACAGTGCCCAGCTCTTGGAGTCTCCACTCAAGGGAGTGTCCCTGTTTCTATCCCGTGCAGGACATTCACCGCAAGCGCATGGAGAAGGACCTGAACGAACTGCAGGCCCTCATCGAAGCCCACTTTGAGAGCAGGAAGAAGGAGGAAGAGGAGCTCCTGTCCCTCAAGGACAGGATTGTACGTCTTCAGCCTTCTGCCTCATCACTACAGCACACAGCCACCATCCTTTCCTCACAGTCCTGACGGGAACACCTGGGGCATCCCATGTCCATGCAGGACAAAGCCTGAAATTTGAGCCAGATTTTGTACCATAGATCTCATGAGCTGGAAGGGACCCACAATGATCATCAAAGTCAAACTCCTGGCCCTGCCCAGGACACCCCAACAATCCCACCCTGTCCCTGAGAGCATTGTCCAAATGCTCTTGGAGCTC
>JAWWEE010000069.1:403452-423423 GCA_035221455.1 Xenops minutus | reverse complement strand
GCAATGAGCTCTCCCCTCAGTCTCCTCTTCTCCAGCTGGACACCCCAAGTGCCCTCAGTGTCCTCACACCTTCCCCTGCAGGCCCTTCCCCACCTTCATTGCCCTCCTTTGGACACTCTCTGAATGCCAAAGCTCTTGTGCACGTGCCTTGCTGTTTGGGGCAGGGCTGCCTGGCCGGGGCTGCCACATGTCCCCCTGCCACATGTCCCCCTGCCACATGTCCCCCTGCCACATGTCCCCCAGGAGGTCAGTGTGGGGCTGTGGCACTGCTATGGTGTGTGGGATGCCCCAGCAGAGCCTCTGCTTGGGGGGATCTCCCCCAGAATGGGGGAAACTGAGACAGAGGGACTTGGCTGAGCCAGTCTGTCCCAGCAGGACCTTTGTGTGTCCCAGTGGGAGAGGTTGGTGCTGTGGGGTCGCTGGTGCTGTTGTGGTGTGTGGCTGGGGATTGGTGTTTCCTAAGGGTGCCCTGGAGCCACAGTGCGGTCTCTGTGCCGTGAAACTGGGAACTGGTCTTGACTGGGAAGTGGTGATCCTCTGGGATGTGGCCTGGGGAGGTTGGGAATTTCTGGGCATGCCTGGGATCTGTGGGGAAAGTATCCCATGGAGCTGAAAAAGGAGAGTGGGGTCTGCTCTGAAATCTGCTTTATCACAGGCACCTTGGTTGATTTTTTCTTGCAACCTGCCCTGTGGTCTCTGTGTGTGTCTGCAGATCACCCTGTCCAGAAAGGGACCTTTTTCTTATGTGTTCACACCTGGGATATAGATCCCAAAGTAAAAAGACATACTGGTTTATTGGTATTTGTTTTTATATGTTTGAAGTAGAATCAAAGAATCATAGAATCCCAGAATGGTTTGGGTTGGAAGAGACTGCAAAGCTCATCCCGTTCCACCCCCTGCCATGGGCAGGGACACCTTCCACCAGCCCAGGTTGTTTCAAGCCCTCTCCAACCTGGCCTTGGACACTTCCAGGGATGGGGCAGCCACAACTTCTCTGGGCACCCTGTGCCAGATCCTGCCCACCAACTGAGGGACGAATTTTTTCCTAATATCCAAACTAAACCTACCCTCTGTCAGTGGGAAGCCGTTCCCATTGTCCTGTCACTCCAGGTTCTTGTAAATAGCCTCTCTCCATGTTTCTTGTTGGCTCCCTTCTCTTGAAGGCCACAATTAGGTCACCCCAAAGCCTTCCTTTTCCCAGGCTGAACCATCCCAATTTCCTCAGCCTTTCCTCACAGCAGAGGTGCTCCATCCCTCCAATCCTCTTGGTGGTCTCTTCTGGGTTCAGTCCAACAAGTTGATGTCCTATCTGTGCTGGGGACCCCAGAGCTGGAATGGATTAAAATCCAAGCATGTAGTTGTGTATCTGCTCCAGTGCTGAGCAGCTCTTCATTTCCAAAGTGGGGGCATGTGCTGAGAGCCACAATGACATGTCCTGCCCTCCTTCAGTGTCCAGAGAACCTGCCCAGGGGTACAGAGGAAGGACTCACCTGCATTAGTTTTGGGCACTCAACATCTTTGCCAGACTCGATAAAAGGCAACTTGCTCTTCTAGCCTGTCATTTATATGAGCTTTCTTAGATGTGCCTTCAGATGTGGTTGGGGCTTGAAGAAGCTGCAGAATGGACATCACAATATGTATGTGATATCAATATTTAATCCTCCCAAGGACTTGTGGATAACTCCTCCTTCGTGGGCTTTTCTAAGACAGTTACTCGCTACTAATACCCATTTTTAATCCCCCTCCTGTGCCAGGGCCTAGGAGCCGTTTTAGAAAGGAGTGACCATGGTTGCCAATACAATTTATGTTTGGAAGTGCCTCTAGGGCCACCCAAAGCTGCTCAAGACATTTGGGTTTGGGTGCTTTGCCTTTGTGCTTAATTCTTCAGTGCTCCCCCGCCTTTCAACCACCCAAGCAGAGCAACTGAGGGTGCTCCAGGAAAAGCAGCCCTGAGCCTTCTTTCCACCCATTCTTTCCTACCACTGGCAAGACAACCAAAATGAAACCATTCAAAACAGGAAGCTTGAAGAAATTCCAGCAATTTTTATTGATTTCAGCTTTTCCAATGAAGCAAATACATACAGTACAGCCAAAACAAAACTCTGATACATTATTCTCACATACCTCTATCTTACAGAATACACTGTATAGCTATGGACCTGTAGGCTGAGTTGGTCTCAAAGTGGTGTCTGTTCAGAGAGGAATAAAACTGCCTACTGCCTTCTACTCGTCCATGAGGCTTCTGAAATGCTGGGGAGGGTTGGATTGTACAGACACAAAACAAACAAAGCATTTTTAAGAAAATAGACCAAAATAAAAAGCTCTGCTACGCCCAGGACAGACAAGTGTGGTATTTATTTACATGGCTGTGTGTCCTGTGCACAAATCAGGCCCCAGCTGCTCTTATTTCTGCTGCTGGCAGAGCTAATGGTGCTGCTGGTTGTGGTCCTTCCCTCCTCAGAAATTCTCCCTCTCTACAACCCAGAGCATTTGTCACAGACCTGCCCCTGTCCCTGTTGCTGGGGACGTGCCCTACCTTGGCTCTAAAAGGAGCAAGAGACAGGAAACCAGCTCATCAAAGAGGATGTCACAGTTAAAAACATGCCTTTAAGAAGCAACACCTCCCTGGAATGAAAAAAATTATACTGGAGGTGGAAACAGCATTAATTTATGATGGAGGGAACCTCACTGAGCTCCCAAAAGTGCTGGTTATGAACTTATCCAATAAATCTGATTTTCCTTTCTCTTCTCACAGTTGAGCATCAATGTCACTTCACTGACTTGGGTGGAGTCTGTAGTCCAGATTTTAATCAGAGAGACTGAGAGGAAAACAGAGTTGGGTATCAGAGAACTTTCTGGGGAAGAAATAGCTGCAAAGCAGCCTGGGCTGGCAGAGCAGTTCAGTTCACACAGCCACCCACTCTGTGGAGTTAGCTCTGGTTTGAGGTATGAAAGCAGTAAAAAACAGCATCACAAAAACCATTTCATTGGAAGGAACCTCTCTGGTCTGCCCAGCTCGAGGCAGGGATAATGTCAAAGCCAGGTGAGATTGCTCAGGGCTGTGCCCAGTCATGTTTTGGAGATCTCTGAGAATGGAGACAGATTTTATTTTTATCATTTTATTAGCTCTGGGAAAACAACTGTAATAATTTTTTTCTTGTAATAAAATTCATGTGAATAAATGCCTATCTGCCTCTTGAAGTCTGAGACTTACTAATGAAATCTCCAGTACTTGTAAATTTAATTGTGAGCTGACATCATAAAGCCACGGCTCCTTGTGCCTTACACAGTGATTCAGGAACTGCACCACAGGGGAAAGCAGCAGCATGTTTGGAAATAAAACCTAAACAACAGCCAAGTACAAAGAATTTCCTCCATTTTTTTGCAGTCAGGTTTCCCCAGTTACTTTTACAGAGAAAACCGTTCACTCCCAGGACTCCTGTTGAGCCTGTAATTACAGGAACAAATCTGAATGCAAAATTGCACCCCACATACTTTCACACCAAAACTGAAACCATCCTAGGGATGCTGCAACCCTTTTTGTACATCCAGAGTCTTGGGCTCTGCCGAAAACATTTGAGCTGTGCATGTGGGAATACACATCCAGCAAGGGAACTGCTGGCAAGGGCTGGCACTCCTGGGCTGCTCTTTAAACGCTCCTGAAACTGCCCTACCCGATTCTCCTGGGTCTGACTCTCCACTTCAAAGGTGCTTTTTCACCCTCCCTCATTTGGCTGCGAGCTCGGCACAGAAAGCTCTCCACTGAACGTGGGTGAGGGCTCATTGAAGTGCACGAGTTAAGCCACCCTTTGTAGCCCAAGAGAAAGATGGTCTCCCTCTGTGTTCCCTGGGCTCTAAAAGGGGGGTGGTCAACAAGTGCCACCTTTTTTCCCAGCTCTGGAGCTGTGTCAGAGCAAATCAAACCTGCTGGGTGGTTCTTCCGTGGGCACAAATCACCCCGTGGATGTGAGCGGGGACAGGCTGGTTCCCACCAATTAGGGGGTCTGACATTTGCAAAAAATGGGGCTGGTTTTCCATTTCTAGGCTCGTCATCCATCCTTCCTGAGCCCCTCCTGAGCCCCTGATGTTTAAAAAATGGGGTCCTGTGCCCCTGCACTGTTGAAGAAGAACAACCAGCACAATGACCATGGGTGTGGGACAGCCAGCAAGCACATCCTCAGCTGGCCCTTCCCCTGTGGATCTGAGCTGTGTCCCCTCCAGAGACAGGCAGGGGGTATTTTATTTCCGGAGTGAGGAAGATTCTAAGGATTGGGTTGCCCTAAAATGAGCTCAGCAGTCCCCTATCACAGCCTCAGCATCACAGGGAGATTCAGGAAATAAAGATTTCCAAACCTGGCGTCACACAAGTGCTTCCATTCCTTTGCACGTTAATACTATTTCTTTACATTGCTTGACAAAACCAAAACATGATTAAAAAGGCCACATCCCTCATTTTTCATTCCCGGGTGGCAGTCAGTCATCCTGGGGGGAAAAACCACTTTGCCCATCCTGCTCAGCTTCTCAAATGCCAAGTTTGTCCAGGTACAGTCATGAGCTTGAGTCATCCTGGTGCTCCGAGTGGATCAGGACTCAGGAATATTCCTGCTCTGCAGATGTGTTGCAATTGCCCCCTCACATTCAGCTTCAGAGAAGGGTTACTGAGACCCAGGAGAGAATTTGCAGACGTCAATTTGCTTCTTGAGACAAAGAGTTCAGGTGACAGGAAAGAAAATCCTAATAACTATCAGAGAAAAAATCCTAAGCAGAGAGGAAACCCGTGTTCAAAAACGTTCTGAATAACCAGCCTTGGAAAGAAGAGCATCATTGTGTGTATCTGTTAATGACAGCCATGTGCAATGGGGGAATTCAACATAAACTTGATAATTTTTGTATTTGTGGATAAAAACAGGTTGTGACAAATTGGTAGTGTGGCAGCACTTGGTGCATGGATTGGGTGGAATTGGAATAAAACTCTGCAAGGGGGTTAAACTGCACAATTTTGGGAGGAGGACGGGGGTCTAAAGCCTGTAGGGAGATCCTACTCACGGCGTGTGCCTGTGTGCTGCCTGCACACACATACACAGCACAGACCTACACAGACACACTCTTGGCAAAAAATACAATTATTGACATCAAGAAAGTATATAAAAGTCCCTTCTCCCGCTAAAAAGAAGAAAATGCTTAAAAATATCAGTATCATCCACATGAAATCCACATGTTTAGTTTGCTTTACAGTTGAGTTAAACTCAGAAACACTCTACATCTTTAACTTCCTAAGTAATCGTGGAAGGGTTGTCTTCCTGGACATGAACCAATTCCAAACCCTGAAATGGAGAAAAAAAACAAAACAAAGAAAAACCAAAAACCCAGATAATTAAAGCATCCAAGAAGTCTTTTCATTACATTCAGTCCCAATTTTAATCTTTTTTGCTTAGCCTGTACCCATGTTTTTGGCTGCCCATAACTTTTCACCCTGGCCTTCCCTGATCCACAGAGTCTCACTGGAAACAGAATCACAGAATATGCCGAGTTGGAAGGGACCCACAAAGGTCATCGAGTCCAACTCTACATCCCAACAGAGCAAGAAGTGAAATCCCTGCCTGGGCAGAGGGAAGAAATGGCCTTTGGCACCGTTTTCTCTTACACCAGGTTTTTTTGCTTAGTTTGTTTACAGGGAGCATGCTGGGGAAAGAAGGAAATAATTCATTCTTGGATAATCTCCCCCTTGGTGCTTGCAAAGTGCTTAAAGCTTTTCCCTTCAGTGGGAATTATGAGTGAAAAATGCCTTTGGGATTCAGCCCTCATTTCATACTGAATATAAAGCCATAATGATGCCCTGAAAATTCTGCCCATGATTTCTCTACCCTGGGAGTTGACAGCACAGAGTTCCCAATTTTGACATGAGACTTGTAGGTGGATTAAGGGCTCAGACAGACCCTAAAGCCACAGCATGGGCTGGAATTAATTGCACATTGCTGACGTTATCTGGGTAACCCCACTCAAAGTTCAGGAATGAGAGCTCTGACAGGGAGAATCTTGTGAAGATTCTCACCTGAGAGGACTTGGAAAAGTGCAATGAATCAGTTATTGCTTGGTAAAGTCAGTGAGAGGCAGAGCCGAGTCCAGCAGCTTTGTCTGTCCTGTGGCATCTGTGCTGGGCATCTCTGAATTGCACAGCTGGGCAACATCTGCCCTGAACCTGAGGACAGCACAGCTGCCGACCTTCCAGTGACACAAATGCTTTGCCAACTGGGCTGAGAGGATTTGGGATGGAAATCCCCCAAACACACTTTAGCAAAAAGCTCCCAAGACTCCAATCCCGCTGTGAGGGCTCTGTTCTCACCTGCAGCCTGAACGTGCATGGAGTGGCTCCTAAAATCTGGAGGAGAGGGTCCTGAAGGTTGTTCCAGCTAAAGATCCCATCATGTTCTTATCAAACCCTTGCTGAAAAAGCAGATGCATATGAAGTGCAATGAGTGCACAGCAGTTTCCACACTGACAGACACCCATTGCTTCCTGCCCAACCTCAGCATCGTCCCTTCCCTTAGAGTGTACTCCCTTCTCAATCAACCTCCTTGGTCAGCCCTCTGTGTCCCTTTGTCATGTCACCCTTATTGATGAACTTCAGCGAATCACTGAATTGTGGAATAGTTTGGGTTGGAAGGGACTTTAAAGACCAGCTCGTTCTCCAACCCCCCTGCCATGGGCAGGAACACCTTCCACTAGAACAAGTTGCTCTTCCTTGCATTGCTTTCCAACAACCAGGAGCTGGACTTCTCCAGGTTTTTTTGAAGGAAACCTTTATTTAATCCCTCACTGTTTTGCTTTGTTCCTCATCCTGAAAAAGCAGCACTAGTACATGCATGATGCATGTCCCCTTGCCGACTGCCATGTCTCTGCTCTGATGTTCACCTATGCAGTGAACATCTGTGTGAACAGCAGAGTGACTCGGTCACATCACAGTGAGCTGGCACAGGCTGCTGAGCAGAGCCTGGCACAGGGTGCACCAGCTCCTGTGCAGAAAGTGCCTAACTGGTAATAGGAGAACCATGTTTGGGTGCTCTCTGCCTTCCTGCCCCCAGGTACTCCCCTTTGGAGACAGCACTCCCTCTTTAATTTGGCCCTTTACTCTCTGCAGGTGCTGCTGCTCTTGAGGTGGGAAAATGCAGCTTGTTCAAAGAAAGCCACTGGGAGCTGGGAGCTGGCTCAGCGCCCGTCTGGCTCTGCACTTGCACAGCTCCTGTTGCAGGGAGCAAAACAAATCCTAAACACTCCTCCTCTTGGTTTTAAAAGCTTACCCTGACTGCAGGGGTGATGTAACCACAGGGGAGGGTCAGGGGCACGCTAGAAAAGGGGGGGAAAGAGAGAAGGAACCTTGCCAGGGATCTGTTGGGACATGCTGATCCTACAGGATGGGCTGCAATGAAAGGAATCCCCTAAACTAGTGTGAAATGTCCAGGGCTGTCCCAGCTGGGCACACACAGCACTGACAGAGCCCACCTAAACCAGCCCCAGCCCCAGGGAGGAAGGTGCCCAACACAGGCACAGCACCACCTGCTTAGCCCCTACAATCAGCTGGGACTCGCTGCCTCCTGCTCACATCTCAGGTGGGTGCCAAAAGTGCTGGGAGCATCGTGGTCCTCCCAGCTCCTCCCAGCCCCTGTGGAATCACAGCAAACTCCCCAGCCTCAGCAAGTGAGTCAAGGCCAGGGCTGTTCCCGTCTCCCAAAAGCAGAGGTGTCCTCCTTACCTGCTTGAGCACACTCTGGAGCTCCCTGTTGGACCACAGATCTGTCAGGAGGAGACGAGCGGCTTCGGCCGCCTTTGGACAGGAGCTGGGAAGGTGAAAGCAACCCCAGTGAATTATGGCAGGGCAAGGAGCAGCAACCCACAGCCCCTGCTGGAACCCACAGCTGGAGCCTGGCTGGCCACCACTGAGGACTAGCAACAAAACCCTCTCTCAGCAATATTACATGACAACAACCCCTGGGAGCAGAACAGGGCATGAAAAAGAGGGGAAGATCTGAGTGGGAAAGCGAGCATCAAATTTAGCTGAAGGAGTGGAATTTGAGAGAGTGGAGGAGAAGGGAAGTGGTGCAAAGGCTTCCCTGGAGTCTGCAGGGTGGGTGGATCTCCTGGGAGGGCAGCAGAGGAGAGGGCTCTGTCTGCCCAGGGAGGACCAAGAGATGGGAGCATTTGTAATAACAACATCTGCACCCAGAAGTCCTTACTCAGCACAAGTTAATAGATACTTGCTCACGTAACAACTCCGAAACCGTGAGTCATAGCAGGGCCTTTTATAATTTTGGAACATTTCATACAACAGCCCAGATCTCAACCTCCTTGCTGGCTCCTATCGCTGCTCCTGATCTCCTGGACCTCATCCTGCCTATGGGAGACTCTGATCAGTGCAACAGCCCCAAGCTGTCTCACGCAGGGGTTTGGAGAAGTCCAAGCCCAGGCTCAGGACCCTGCCAGGATGACAGAACTGCATAAAACAGGGTGTCCTAAAAGAGTCTTCACCAGGCTCCAAGAAACGGGACTGTGGCCATGAGGAACTTGGGACCTCAAGCACTTGGAATGTGAGAGGACAAGGATGTAACCATGATTAAGAAACGATTAAATTTAACTCAGAAACTTCAAAGGGGTTGTGCAGCTCGTGGTGGTGTGTGGAGGGCTTGGGGCACCACCAGAAATCCTTGAGCAGGGCTTTGGGACAGAAAAACCAGGTTTTCTTGTAAAGTTTCTTCTCTGATAATCATCCTATGCTCTGTCACCAGAATGACTACATTTTAAATGATTTTTGGCTAAAATAACCCAATAAACCCAGGGTAGCTATGATTAAATGGCCAGTGCATGTCCCGAACACTTTCTTTCAAGGATGAAAAGGCAAACAGACATCACAATAATCCAGGTACAGTGGGTTGTCTTTTAGAAACAACAACAAAAAGAAGGAAATATTCAGTATATTGGCAACTTGGGTTAAAATAACAGAGAAAATGAGCACCATCATCACCATGAACCCCATGTCACAGATGGGAGTGACTGCAAGAGACAGAGACAATTATTTAATTGGGATGCTCAGGAAGGAGAGGAAACCACATCTATCAAATGAACTGCTGAACCACTTATGCCTTTCACTCAGAATCTAGCAACAAGAAACATGGGGAGAAAGAAATGTGGGAAGAGAGAGGAACATGGGAAAGGAAAAGACCCCCAACTTATTTGTTTGTACTGTGGAATCTCTTCTGAAAGTGTGAATATAGAATTGTTTGAGCAAGTTAAACTCATGGTTTACAGCTTGTAATGCAGTAAGAGACCAGGTCAGAAATACAGGTAAGGGTTTGTTGGGTGGCAGAAGAAACGTGCCAGGGAGGGACCACCCAGACACACCAACCCCCAGTTTGGGGGTGAGGGAAAGGGAAACTGAGGCAGGGACAACTGTGCAAAATAACAACAGGGAGCAGGTTGTCCTGGTGTCCTCTGTGGGGATTTGAGATCTCCTCTGTTATTCTCTGCTCTCCACCTCTGCTGGCCATGGGGCTGGGGAGGAGGAGGTTGATGATGTGGGACTTTCCCCACTCAGAGTGGGTGTGGGGAGCTTGGGGTCTTCACCCAGCCCCAGCAGAGGTGTTAAATCTACTTATTGCCATTAGGGAGTGGATAAGGCTCTTTCTGAGGTAGGGCTGGACAAATCCCACCCTAATTTTTGTTTATCTGCACAGGTTACACAAAACAGTGGGAAAATGTATCTCCCCTGTGAACCAACAAGTGTCCATGGGCTCTTTCACGTCTGCTCTATGGGAACAATCTCATACAATATGGTTTGAATAAGTAAGGTTAGGCCTGGGTTAAATTCTTCTTTTTTTCCCTAAGACTTGAATAGCATAAAAATCTTTGGGGGCAAAAGATCAGTAATGGAGGAAAAGAAACAACTCAATTTTTGGACATCGAAAGAACTGTGGAGTTTCTCAGGAGGCATTTGTGATACAGGCAGCAGGGACATGCTGAAGACACTTCCAGAGTTTAGAAACTCCTCAGAGTTTAGTGAGTCACTGCAAACAAAGCTCATCACACCGAGCAGTCAAGACAATGAAATGAGCACAAGCCCCATTGTGCAACGTGGTGCTGAATTAGTAAATTAGCTGACGACTGGTCTGAGGGCTCCAAAACGGGACTTTAGGCAGGACTAAACACCATTCAAAACAACGAAGACTTAGGAGAGGGCTGGGTTTCCTGGTAATTGGGCTCCTTGGAGAGTGGAAGCCCATAAAGGCAGCAAACAGACCGATGTTCCTTGGCCCAAGCCCAAACTAAACAAGGAGGACACGTCTAGTGACTGAGAGTCTCCTGCTGCCACCAAACAAGGGGTAGATTGGAAGTGGTTTATCAAAGGATGATGAAGGCATGCAAATGTCTTTTCACAACAGAAAACAATAGGTCACTTGTATAAGGTATTTTCAAACAAAGGCAGATGGTAGGAGAGATGAAAGTCCAGGAAGGAGAATACATGGCCAAAGATAATGCAAGCTGAGCACCAGTTTGGCCAGAAATGAACACAGAGCTTGGAAAGGCTTGGCAAGCCTGTGCACGGGGCTGTAGGGAATATGGAAAACAAACAGCACAGAATTAGCACCACCAAAATGCAAACCAAGGCCTAAAATAGAAAGTGGCAAAATATGTTGAGACTGCTCAGTTGTTGTAAAATATATGAGTAGACCAGGGGAGGTACTTCTAACAACTCCCAAATGTGTACCCTCCCAGCTGCACCTTGAGGAGGACAGCTCAGCAGAAAGATGAACAGATCTGAACATAAATATTAAGCACAATCCCTGTAAACCTGTGGTGTTGGACCTCAGACCTGACCTTCATGATAAGGGTTGCAGGAGCCAGGGAATCACTGACATCCCCTGTTCCAAGGGCTTGAATTAGAGAATCATAGAATGGTTTGGGCTGGAAGGGACCTTAAAGCTCATCCAGTCCCACCCCCTGCCATGGGCAAGGACACCTTCCACTATTCCAGGTTGCTCCAAGTCCCATCCAACATGGCCTTGGACACTTCCAGAGATGGGGCAGCCACAGCCTCTCTGAGCACCCTGTGCCAGGGCCTGACCACCCTCCCAGGGAAGGATTTCTTCCTAATATCCACTTTAAATCTCTCCTCTGTTAATCTGAAGCCGTTCCCCTTTGTCCTTTCACTACCTGCTCATGTAAAAAGTCACTCTCTCTCTTCTTTATAAATTCTATAAGTACTATTTTTAAAAGGTCTTAAGATGTTGTTGCTTCAATTCTTTTTAGAGTTTCTCAAAATTCAACCAGAAAATTTCCCAAGGCCCCTTTCCAGACCCCTCCCTGAATGGTTCCTGCCTGGTTCCAAGAAACCAGTGCTCAGGATTCCTGTCTACCAACACCCTGGGTGTATTTTAGTCTCATTTTACAAGCCCAGGGAAAGGACGATGCTTTACTATGGGTGTTGGGAAGGCTCTGGGGTTAACCTGGCCTGGCACAGAGCATGTGGGCTCCAAAGTGGCTGCCCATGCCCCTTTTCCTGCCCCAAACTCACCCGTTTCGGCACAGGCTTACTACATTATTGAGCATGTTGCTTGTCAAGTAAGACTTTCCCAGGTGGGGGTTGGACATGATGAGGTTCCTCAGAGTGTAACAAGCTGATGTCATGATCTCTCCATAGCTGCTGGTGTTTCCAGACTGGAACGACAGGAGACGTGATACATCTGGGAGCACCTGGTGAGCTAAAGAGGTGGAGGAATGTTCCAATCAACAATTAAACAAAACCTCACACAAGTGAACAGTACTGTTTGTGCTAACACTATTCAGCAGGAGAATGGAATCTTATCTCTGGGAGGAGGCACTGATGATGTTGGCCATAATAGTCATAGTTTAATTTTTTCGTGACAAAATGAGGGCAGAAGGCCTTTGGAAGGGCAATGTTGTTGGTCATGGGCAGTCAAGTCCAAGTCATTTCCCAAAACACTCTCACCCCCATGATCCTGCAGATTTATCACTGTCTATGAAACACACCCCAGGCTTGCAGAGACTCCAGGATGGCCCATTGTGTTGATTCAGCCTGCAGATACCACTGGTCACTGTCCTTTGGACCAGAAACACTGACACTGCTTTGCCCAGTTTTAAAGCTTGGCTAAGTCTCCATATGGGGTTTACAAAGTGAGACAGGCAGATATCACAGAGCTGGAAACTGGGCACTGTCCTGGAATCCACTGTGGTGGAAATGGCTTACCCATGGTTTTGTGGAGAACAGGATGCCGGGACATGTTGCTCAGCAGGGAAGCCCCAGACCTGACAACCTCGGAGCTGTTGGACTGGAGGAGCCGTGCAATGCGTGGCAATCCCTTCTCCTTCAAGCCAATCAACTGGCTCATTGCATTGGACATCTGGGAGAGAGAACAGAGATGTCACAGGACTCCTCATGCCCAGAGGACACAACTGGAATGATGGGCAGGGCTGGAGAAATATGACTGTAGTATAAAATAGGCACCTCTATCAAACCTTCTCCTGCTGCCATAATCCCACTTCCTTTGTTCTTTACTTCTTTTCTCTACACTTATGTGAGCCTGGAGAAAAGGAGACTCAGGGGGGACCTTCATGCTCTGTCCAATTTCCTGACAGGAGGGGGGAGCCAGGTGGGGGTCAGGCTCTGCTCCCAGGGAACAAGGGACAGGGTGAGAGGAAACAGCCTCAAGTTATGCCAGGGAAGGTTTAAATTGGATACTGGGAAACATTTCTTCAGGCACTGGCACAGCTGCCCAGGGCAGTGGTGGTGTCACCACCCCTGGAAGTGTTTGAAAAACATGTAGATGCAGCACTTGGGAACATGGCTGAGTGGTGACCATGGCAGTGGTGGGTTCACTGTTGTTCTCAGTGATCTTAGAGGGCTTTTCTAACTCTAATCATTCCATGATTCCGTGACATTTGAAAAATCATCCTCATCTTTGTGATGCAACCAGTACTCTTTCTGGACCCCAGGTGGGAACAGTTGATCGTCCAACTGATATTCCCAAAAGCTGGAGAAGTTTTACCTTCCTGTCCTTCACCTGCAGCTCTCTGCCATGCCACAAGTAACAGGCTGTGGTGGAGTAGGAACAGCTAATGGATACCCTTCAAAAGCAGTGTGATGACCAGGAATACTCATTTTAGATCCTGGTCTCGTCCTTGCTTATGTAACTGTAGAAGATCTCAGGATGTAGCCAATGCAGATGACTTGAAGCATGTCCCCTGAATAAATCACCCTCCTGTTGACAGCATTTAAGCTGAACTTCTCAGCCACTGCCCCACCAGAAGGGCTACTGGAGATTGTTGCACCACCAGTGACACGTGTCCATCAGCAGTGACATGGGAATGGAGACAACAGGCTGGAAAACAACCCTCTTCCAGTGGGCCAAGACCCAATTTCCTTCTGTGCCTTGCTACAGACTCTCACCAGCAGGACTGGGTGTGTAAAGCAGAGCTGAAGGAGATTCAGAGCCATCTCCTGTAAGCTAAAGGATTACAGCGGGCTTTGCAAGCTTCTCCCCAGCTCCCTTTTGCATCAAGTGACAGCAAACCCAGCAACACACCCCCACTCCAGCTCTGAGCTGCAATAAGACCCCGAAGGAAGGAGCCAGTGCTGCACATCCAGACAAATTTCAGCCAAGAAGGCTGAATTAAGTTACTTCAGCACTGTCAGAGCTGGGGTTTGTTTGTTTGTTTGTTTGTTTGTTCGTTTTCCCTCCCAGCCCAAGAGACCTCCTTGTGCAATGATGTTGGTTGTTGAAAGGCTTTTTGTTTCCACAGAGCACAGAACTCCATCCCCATTTCTCTGATCAAGCTCTACCCAACCTGTGACAGCCTCTCTCCACCTTCTGGTTAGTGGCACTGCTTAATTAAACCGCAAAAATAAAATAAAAATCAAGGTTTCCAAAGTATTTCCCAGGGAAATACTTGTGGAAAAAGCTCCCAGGAGGTTGGAGTTGGCAGGCCAGTGCTGTCCCAGCAGTGAAGGCTCGTCCCGTGAGTCACTCCGTGTTTCTGGGTGGAACACTTCACACACGTGACACGCCTCTCCTTCCTATGAAATCATTATCTCTTTATCTCCCCATCCATCTTATTTAAATTGGCATTGATGGAGTTCGACACAAACAGACAAGTCAAGGTTTGCCCATGGGAAGGCAGCCTGCGAGGACATGCCCATGGCAGGGATGTCGGGCACAGCAGAGCTGCTGTCGTGACGTGTCCCTCGCTCCTGCAATACCCCTGGCGTCACCCAGCCCGTGTCACCTCCACGCTGCCATGCCTACGGGTTAGGACATCTGTCAGAGCTACTTTACAAGCAGCTCTGATGTGAGGACAAGCCCCAATCCACAGCACAACCCACCCTTTAATTAGAGCCACCTCCCGCTTGGAGAACACGCACAGGCAGTGGCACACGCACAGCCTTTCTCCCTCCTTCAGTGACATCTGGCCACATGTGCACATCTGGTGTCCTGGGGGGAGGGTGCCAACACCAGCAGATGCTGGGAGTATGACCAACAGACTGTGGAAATCCTGGAAGCCAGTGTATGGATCTGGGATGGATTCTGGGGGTGCTGATTAGAGCCCTCCATCAGACACAAGGAATTAATGAATATCCCCCTGGAGCATTCACTGGCCACGATGCCCTGGGGTTTAAGGAGTTAATTTCCTCTTTTAATGGCTATAAAGTGATGATGATCAGTGACCTCAGAGCTCTTTCCCAACCTTCCTGATTCTATGACTCTGTGAAAGTGCACGTGCAGAGGAGAGAGAAGAGCTCACCAGCCCTCGGCTCGCAGTGAGGTTCTGCAGAGCTCCAGCACAAGCTTCCAGGGTGGCATCCTTCTTGCTCTGATCCATCAGGGACAGGTAGGTGCGGATGGCATCCGAGTGGTAGAGCCAGCTGGGTCCTTTGGGTTTAAAATCCTCCTCGGGAAGGGGGACACCATACTCATCATTCTACAAAGAGGGAAGAAAGTGGAAGCTCAGATCCTGCTCTTCACCCGCAGCCCTCGCCTGGGGCCGAACAGCACATTCCCAATCCCTCTGTGGCACATCTTACCTCCATTTTCCCACTCCTGCTGTTGAAACAGCCCGTGAGAGTTTTGTCCATGTAAACGCTGCGGGCCATGTGGTTGAGCTGGGTGTATTTGTTGGGAACCTCGGCATCCAGGCGGTAGGAGAGGTTGTGCAGGATGCAGATGCAGTTCTCCACAGACTGAATTGCCCCCAAAATGAAAATGCAAACATCACATTAGGCAGAAAAAGAGGGAGCAGCCCCTGCTATAGCTCCAGAGAGGACATGGACAATGCCATAACCAGCTTTCTTTAGCTGTTGCACCACACCTGCTCCCAATCCTGCTTCAGGAAGCGATGGATGGGAAGGAAGAAGGAGGTGGGATGGACATGAAGGAAGGCCACAGAGCCCACATGCTGCAGTGTGGATCTCAGGGAGGTGACTGGCTCAGTGAACCTGGTTAGGTCTCACTGCCACAGACAAGTTGGCAAACAGGGAAAGAGAGTGTGAGGGTGGTTAGATCAAACCATGGAGTGCCAAATCTTGTCATAGTCAGTTTCCAATGACTTTATCCAAGTCACAGCTACAGACCAGGTGACACTTTTACCAAGGACATGCTTTTTAGCCTCCTTTACCCAGATATCAGAGTGTCCAGTGGAAAGACCAATGGAGAATTTCAACTGGATACCCATAACCAACACCAAAACATGTGGTTACGTTTCCAAAGGGCTGTGCTCTGTATGTGCTGCTGCCACTGGCCTTCTTGAAAGGGCCATCCCTCAAAGAGGATTCGAGATAATTTGAAATAATTTTGGCACTTTCCTGGGCATTAAGGACTTTTGGGTGTTGAACTCCTGCAAATGTGGCTATAAACACTATTTTAGCCAAGGCAAATGTTGTTTACACCCAGCAATGAGGGTCAGGGGACTGGCAGAAAGATGCCAATGTGATGCCAATCCAGAGATTATTCACTTCAGTCCTCCTGGATGAAGAGATGTGGTGGTGGGAAGAGCAAGAGATGGAGGTTAGGATGCTGGAAGGATCCCCAGGTGGGAGGGAAGGGAGGAAAGCATCCTGGGGACTCAAGGGCCAAAGTATTTTGGTGTATCTTTGGGAACAGAATATTTTAAACCCCAGCTCTACTTCAGGCCCAGAGGACTTGTAATCTTACAACAGATCCCACTGGGGCTTGGAAGGACAAGAGCAGCCAGAGAGTCCAGTCCCCTCTTGTGCTTGTTTGAAAGGGATTTTGAGATATTCCCAAAGTTATTAACCACAGGGATGAACTCCAGCAAACAGCTCAGGGGGAGCATCTGGTACCTTGTCATCAGGTCGGTTGGAAGCCACGCAGTTCTGGGCATAAGTCATGACAGAATCAATCAAGCCAGGGTAATTCCTCATGGTTTGGCGCCCCATGTCTGCAGAACTCAGGTTTCTGAAGGAAGTCACCAAGGAGCATGTCAGGAGAGAAGGAGACAGGGTTAGTTGGGCTGTGCTCTAGCTGTGGATGTCACTGAGTTCAAGGATTTTTCTGTGGATTCAGCAGGGCTGACATCCTGCTCTCATTTTGGAGTCCTCCTGTAGGACTGTGCTGGTGCACAGCTCTCTTTTTGCTCTTTAAGACTGATTTAACCTGGGAAATTGTCCTCTTAAGGAGTTCTGCACAGAAGACACTCTCCTAGTGAGAGGAACCAGCCTTGGAGGCTGTGCCTGTGCCATGACACGCACCCAGTGCCTCCTGCCAGAGGGAAGACTGGCTAAAGACCATCTGGGATCACTGTGATCCCCAGGAGTGTGGATGTGGCTGTAAACACAGAGCAACAGCAATGTCTGAGTGGGGCACGGGGCAGACACACTGGAGAGCAGCAACAGCTCTGACCAGAGCACTGACCAGTTTGGGAGGTTGTAATGGATCTCTGGCACTGGTGGCTGCCACAACAGGGGAGTTTTTCCAGTAACAGGAAATGCTTTTTTGGTTGTTTTGTTGTGTTTGTTTTTTTTTTTTTCTTCCCTGTTTTATTGCCTTGTAGCTTGCAAATGAAAAACAAAGAGAGGCTGGCAGTCGTTGTGAGATATTCACTCCAGGCGTTCCAGAACTGGATTTGATGTTCACTGTGATTTGCAGCCTCCTCATTAACATGGATTCATCTGCAATCCAGAAATGCTTGAGCAGCAATGGCTCGAGCCCAGGGCAAACCCAAGGCTGTTCTCATCTCTGCGTTATGATGTGGCAGGGCAGTGAGTCACAGCAATCCCGGCTCAGCCCTTGGGGCAGGGGCTCCACACTCAACTGCCCGGCTCTCCTCCCTCTCCTTGCCCCTCAGATCTGCTCTCTTTGGCCCTTTGAGCTCCCTCTCCGACCTGCATCTGCCAGTCTTCATTGGGAGGGTCGGATGCTGCTGCCACAGGCTGTGGTAAATCTCAGCAGGCAGAGCCTGCCTTGGGTTAAAGCCCACGGAAAGCTCCTTTCACAAGCTGTCACCACACTCTTTCCCTCTTTTCATTGGGATATTTTGTGGTGTTGGTGGGTTGAGACGGTCTTAAATTTGAACACCTCATACACAACCTGCACCACACACCCCGACGAAGGTGCCTGCAATGCCAGGGGAGGGAGCAGCACCCACTGCCTGTCAGACACGGTTCTCAGCCACAGAAGACGATGGTATCACGTCTCCAGAGGCCCCTGCTGCCTTCCCCCGGTTGGTTTCACAAGCAGGTACAGCTCCTGCGAGCCGCATGTCTGGGAAGGGCGCGGCTGCGCTGCGCTCCCTGCGGGAGAGCCGCGCTTGATGAAAGCGCCTAATTATACGGGGTAGGTTCTTTTTCCCCACTTGTTCCCATTGAGACAAGGAGCTCCCATCCAAGTGGAGGAGGGTGGTAGGAGAAACAGCAAGTCAGGACGAAGATCCTCTACAAAAGGGCTCTGGCTTTCCTGCGAGGAAAATAAACTACTCCGGGCTCAGGCTGTGCCTTCTGTTTTGTAGCTGAGCTACCTGATGGAAAGAGCCAGGAGAAGTCCGGGGTGTTGGGATAGATCTGGGCTAAAACAGTTATTAAAATAAGTGGGAAATTGCTTGTTTTTTTCCCCACATAGAGGATTCTTTTTGTCACCCAGCACCCAAACCAGTTTGTTTCCCAGCAAGTAAAATTCTCTATGGAAGCCTCAAAAATCTAAAGGCAAAACATGCCGTTTCCTGGTCTGGGCTGAACACTGACAGTTTTAGGTATTGCACAAAGCAACTTACGTGGTTTTTTGAGAAGAGACTTAGCAAGAACAAAATTTAAAGAAAAAAAAAGCTACCCCCAAAGTATTTTACATGTAATTTTTTTCCTGCACCTTCTCTGAGGAAACCTTTATCAAGGAGAATATCTAATTAGCACATTTACAGTGAGTCTTCAGCTCATTGTCAGAGGATTTAGGAGGTTTCAGCTTCTGCCAACAGACACAAGCTGCAGTAGGTCCCTGCTTGGTGACTCACCTCAAACACCCTGTGGCATTGAAGAACACCTCTGGGTCAATAATTTCTCTTGTCCTATTGCAGCTGCCGTCAGACCAGCCAGAGAAAGGGATGATAACACAGTCTGTGAGGACGGGGAGGGCCTCCTGTATCAATTCTTCTTTTAATTCATCGGTGGAGGACAGGTTCCAGAGCAATCCTAGGATGGAGGTGGGAGACAAGCTCAAGCAGAGGGTCACTGTGCACTGGAAGCTTTCTTTAGGGCAGAGTGCACTAGACACTTTCTTCAGGGCAGAGTGAATTCCAGCACCAAAGTCCTGCCTTGCTCCACCCCTCTTTGAGCTAAGGGTGCAGAGGCTGCCCTAAACCCAGGCTCTGTCCCTCCCTATGGGAGACAGGCAGGACAGGCCCCACGTGGAGATGGGCATCTAAGCACCCTCCCTCCTCCCAAAATTGGTGTTTATGGCCATTAGGTTGCAGGGGGAGGGCATCTCTCCAGGGATCTCATAAAGGCTTGCACATGAGACCTCAGACAGAGCTGAGGGTGATCTGCACCCAAAAACTCACATCAATCCCTCAAGGAAAGGTGAGACATGAGTTAGAGAACCTGCCCAACCATGCTGGGATTCTCAGCACCCTTGACTTTCCCCAGCTCAGTGGCCAGGGGTGCAGGAAGGCATGGGAATGGCAGGGTGACCACAACTGTGGGGGAAACCTGGGGCAGGGGCTTTCTCAGGGGGCACTTTTGAAGTGAGGAACCCTTGTGGGACACTGAAGGGCCAGGACCACCTCTGCCTTCTGATTTAGGTCACCATTTGGTGCAACAGGAACATAAACCACCCTCTTTGTGGTACGGCAGCCCCTTGGCTGTGGGGCTGGAGCGACATGGGCCACCAGCAGCGGGGAGCTCGGTGCTGCTGAGGGCTGGGCTCTCGTGGGTACCTGTCAGCTGCTTCTGGATTTCGGTGTTCCCCGTCCTCCGCAGGAGGCTCACACACTCCCTTTTCCCGTTCTGCCGCCGGGTTTCGATCTTGTTGGTGGGATTCTTGAAGACCAGGTTGCGGAGGGCGCCGGCTGCTGCCCGCTGCACGTTCTGGTTGGTGCTGCGGAGCAGCTCCACGAGCTTGGCGATGCCCCCCAGCCGATAGACCTGCACCAGGAGACACAGGGTGCCATCAGCTCGGGGTGCTGGGGCAGGGACACCCGGGGCTGACACAGCAGCACAGGGAGTCACGGGGCACGTACTCAGGGCAGCTGGACAAGCAGAGCTGGCAAGGAGGGATGGCCAGAGGTGGAATGTCACAGACTCACAGGATCACAGAATGTGCTGAGTTGGAAGGACCCACTAGGATCAGCGAGTGCAGCTCTTGGTCCTGCCCAGGATCATCCCCAAGAGTCACCCCCTGTGCCCCAGAGCATCACCCAAACCCTCCTGCAGCTCTGGCAGCCTTGGGGCTGTGCCCACTGCCC
>JAWWEE010000069.1:392171-403352 GCA_035221455.1 Xenops minutus | reverse complement strand
CCCCAGAGCAGAGATCAGTGCCTGCCCCTCCTCTGCCCCTGCCCAGGAAGGTGTCCCTGCAATGAGCTCTCCCCTCAATCTCCTCTTCTCCAGCTGGACACCCCAAGTGCCCTCAGTGTCCTCACACCCTTCCCCTCCAGGCCCTTCCCCATCCTCGTTGACCTCCTTTGGACACTCTCTAGTGGTTTCATATCTTACATTGAGGTGCCCCAAACTGCCCCAGTATTGCAGGTGAGGCCACCCCAGTGCAGAGCAGAGGAGGACAATCCCCTCCCTCATCCAGCTGGTGGTGCTTTGCCTGATGCCCCCCAGGGCACGTGGTTCAGGCCATAGGTCATGAGCACAAAGCTGCTGGCCTGGAGATTGGAGATTAAAGCTTAAATTCTAGAAGTGGATGTCTCTGAGCAATGGCCACAGATTGAGTCCTTTGGTGATGTAAATGTGTTCCCACAAACTTTCACCAATCAGGTGAAAATGTTGCTCTGCCCATCTGCAGAAGCCATTTATAGCTGTCTAATGACACACTGTGGTAATTTATCTGCATTCTGGAATCCGGGGCTGAGCTCAGAGGGATGGCCATGGCACACAGTCACCACCCTGGAGCTCAGCCTCTCCAGCTGTGAGCCCAGACCTGCAGGACACCACACACGTGACAGGGAGCTTTGGAGGCAAGTTCCTCCAGCTGAGCTCTCCAAAATGATGAGTATTCCTGCTGCAGGACCAGGACATGATCCCGCCTGGAGCCCCTCCTGGCACAAACCAACCCCATTGACAATAGATAATGAACACAAGTGTGTGCTCAGGTGAGTCACAGACCTGCTCTGACACATCTTTCTGGGAAGCCCTGGGACAAGCCAGTGCTCAGAGAGTGTTCTCAACGGGAATGAAGGGTGTGGCCACCCCACAAATAACCACCCTAATGTGGGCTGGGGTACCTGCACTCCATTCAGACACAGCAAGGGCACAGGGGCACAGCCCCACATGTGCCAGCACATCCAGCTCTGCTGCTGTGCCAGGAAATGGGCAACCACCTCTGTAGGGCTGGCATCCCAATAAACCCATGTTTGCATGACTGCAGACACACCAGGCTGGGGATAAACTTCGGTGGCAGCCTTGCTGCAGCAGATCCATCCTGCAGGCTGCCTCCTTTCCTACATGTTGGCAAAGTAATTGAAGAATAAAAGCATAAGAAAAATAATTTGTGCTGTAAGAAGGATGTCTGTTTGATCAAGTATCATAGAATGCTGGAATGGTTTGGGTTGAAGGAACCACAAAGCTCATGTGATTCCACCCCCTGTCATGGGCAGGGACACCTTCCACTACTAGCCCAGGTTGCTCCAAGCCCTGTCCAACCTGGCCTTGGACACTTCCAGGCATGGGGCAGCCACCACTGCAGATGTGCAAAATACCTTGTACACAATCACTAATTAATCCATTGGCTCAGGTGACTGAAAATGGCTGGCAATGGCTGCAGAGTCACTGAGAATGCCCAGGGAAAATCACAGTGGCATTTAGGGAAATTTTGTCACTGCAGCTCTGAGACAGCAAAAGATTTGTGTGAAACTGGGAGCAATTGCACCCAGAGGAGGACAATGGATGTTTCTGTATTGTGAGATCCCACCAACCCGTGCCACAGCAGCTCATGGTGATAACGGGAACACAATCCCCCTGCAGCCCTTGCTGAAATCCTGTCGTGAGAAAGTGGCCAGTAATAGTTGAAAAATCTACTTAATTAATTCCTGAGTGTGACTAATGAGGTATAAAGCTCCTTGTGGGTCCCTTCCAGCTCAGAACACTCTGTGATTCTGAGATTCCTGGAAGTCAAGGGAACATGGGAATTCTTGGTACCGAGGGAAACCAGTCCCACCCATCTCCTGTGCCATCATATCCAGCAGAGCTCAGGAGGAGTTTGCTCACCTCTTGCTTGGCAGACTCATCCTGGAAGCAGGTGTGCTGGAGGTAGTAAGCACCCATGGCCTGGTACTTGTCATCAGAGGAGCACAGGAGTTGTATGGCTTTCTGGATGGTCATTGTCCCAGCGTCTATCTCATCACCACAGATCCTGTGTTGAAGAGGAATACGGCACTGGTTGAATGCTCAGCCAAGAGAGCTACAGCACTACTGGGAATTATTAGGGAGGAATCGATGATAAAATGTAAACTATTATCCCATTGCCACATAAAGCACACAGAGCATTTCTCAGTCTCAAAAAAAAGGAAATGGGAAATACACAGTGAAGGGCACTGAGGCTAATAAATGACAGATCCAGTCTATCCAGAAGCAGAGGAGACAGAAAATGAAAGCTCAGTTGTGGTGCTGGGTGTCTAGTCATGTCTAAAGTGGCAGGTTTAATGAACAGAACCAGCTTTCACTGTTCCTCAAATAAAAGAATGAGTGGACACGAGCAAAACCATCAGCCAGGTTATTAGGCCAGTGTAACACAGGCAGCTGATTTTCCCACAGTGTGTGATCCTTTGAAGTGAGATGTGGTGGAAGCAAAAATGGGAGAGCAGTTGCTGGGCTTGGGAGGCCTGAGCAGATCCCTTAGGAAAAGGCAACAGGCATATCTGGAGTGATGGGATGGACAACTACTGAAATATGAGACATTATGAAATAGTAATAACAGCACTGAGACATCCTGCTCCCAGGCTATGTTCACATTGGCTGTCTCCAAGCTCTTCCATAAAATTGACCACTGCCACCACCCCCTGTTAGAGGTAAAGAAAGTGCCTACAGACTCCAGAGGAAGGATATGATGCCTCTGGCTTGGGCAGAGGAAGAAATACAAACACTGAAAGGTTTGTCTACTTGTTTAGAAACATGAAGGTTCTGCTCTTTTTGGCTTGTACTTATTTAGCATCATCTGTGATTTTTTAACCACATAAAATTGGAAAAGGGTATAAACTTTCAGACTGACGAAGGGGGTCTGAACTGCAAAGCTTGTCTGTGTTTCCAACTATAGAAATTAATCTAATTAAGAGCTCTCACCTGCAGCAGGATCTCCACTCATGGGCAAGGATTTCTGCATTAATTTGCACCACAATAAACAGCCCCACAAAGTTCAGGACTGAGAAGAGCCAAAACCCAGCCTCCTGTTGGGTTGTGACTGTCAGCAGTGACGGGACACAAGTGGGAAATGCTTCATTCCCAATGCAGGAAATCCAAGTGGGAAGGCTTTGCTAGGCCAGCGAGGTTATGGCTGGGCCTGCCTGATGTTATTCCTTGTGCAGTTCCAGTTGGGAGTGATGGGGAGTCAGTTTTACCTGGAGTTTGGGGAACCAGTTCCTGGTGGAGCCATACAATTTTTGCTCCATGTGAGAGAGGGTGTAGAGGCACTGATCATCTCCAGATAACCCAACAAACTAACAAAACAGTGAGCTTGAGTAAGTTCTTTGAATGAACCTGTAACATTTGAAGTATCAGATATCACTACGAGGGAGTAGCACTTCTAGTCATGGGATGTAGAGTCACTATGCCAAAAAAGGGGTAAGAATAAAGGTCTCGAAAGGACACCCAAGCACGGTCACCACCAGCCCCAGCAGGTTACAATAAAATATTGTATCCTTGAAAATCCAAAGTTCCCTCCCAAACAGCACAGCCCAGTGAAAAAGATCCACAGTTCCAGAGCAAATTTCACACAAAATATCAAAAGCCAACAATTAGACTGTGGCATGGGAAGGCAGCTAAAGGACTCATGCCCACTGCCCTCACTGGCATAAAGCTGCACCCAGTTTTCATTACTCCTTTAAAATCCTGTGGAGTCAATGGAGAGAAACAGGGGCTTCCAAAAACCAATTTGCCTTTGTACTGGGGACATTGTTCCTAAGACAGGCAGACCTGCCCTCTGGAGGTATCTCTGCCTCTCTTGGAATGCAGGAGTGATAGGATTGGACCTTAAGCATTCAATGTCTAAGGCTGGATGAACCTCATTCCATTTTTATTGCTACACTGACAGTAAAACCTCACTTCATCACAGGGCTCTTCATCAGTTTAACCTCTATGAAAACTTGGCACCAAGAAACTTCCATTGAACCTTCAACAAGGAAACATGAAAGTGGAGAGACAAAGCTTAATCTAGAAATTATGGAGGCTCAGAAAGCTTTGGTTTGGATCCAGGATGTTGTGATTTTCACCTAGGTTTTTGAGACACGATGGAGTTGAGGTACTGATGGATCCTGCACCAGAGGGACTTCTCTTTTGAGGGTTGGGGCCTGGGCTAGCAGTGGTGGAGGGAGGCAGATTAGTGAAAATACCAGGCCAGTAGCCATGTAACCATGGGGATTTTTTTCCCTTTATAATTTTTAAATCAGATGCATTTTATTTTGTGAGAAAGAATGATGTCTACTTGGTCCAGCTACTCAAGGAAAGCAATTTTCTTCACCCCCACTTCATAAGAGGGCCAAGCCCTTCTTCAGCAGGAAAAAACTAGGGATCCAGGTGTGGGAAAAGATGGAGAAGGTTCCTTTTTCCCTGCTGGCAGATCAGCAGGAGAAGTTCCAGCAGGTGAGCAGCCAGCTCAGTCGTGCCATTCAAGAGGCAGTGATTTCTCCCAGCTGAGAATATTATCCCCCTGGCAAAGCCCAGCTAATGGATGTTGTTCATCAGCCAGTCAGGGATATTCCTGACCAGATCTACATCATGGGAACAACATCCTGCCCAAGACAAATTCTTGGGCTGTGGCCATCTCCAACCTGGGCCAATGTGCCTGGTAGGAAGAGCTCCAAAGGCTGTTCTTCTTCCACAAGAAAGAAGCAATCAGAATAGGGAGAGCCCTCAATTAGAAATGATTCAACAGAGACAAAGAAGATGATCAAACTCCGGAATGGAAGATAAACAAATACTGAAGAGGATCAGTATCACAGAAAGGCAAATTCCCTCACGTTGCACTGGCAGATTGGTTTGTGTTAATCCAATCTACGTCTCCATCCTGGTTGTGGAGGCTACACATTCCAGAAGGGGAGAAAGCCAGAAAACTCATAACAAATTCCATTGTTCATTAACAAAATCAGAGTGAAGACACTCAAAGCAGAGTGTTCAGCACATCCAAGCCTTCCAGAGTCAAGCTGCACTGGGGGCAAACCCAAGCTCCATGCTCCAAGTGAAGCAGCCATGCCCATCTCTGGGACATGGCACTGAGGTTCTGGCACCACTGAAAGCTCTCTGGAGCTTCCCCTCAGGTTTTGCTCCACGGGGAGGCATCAGGGGACATGGGCACAGAGTGACACTGGGCTGGGCACGAGGGATCCTCCCCATGAGCAGTGAGGGGACCCTGCCAGGACAGCATCACACATCTCCTCAGCAGCTGCTTTGGGTGTAAACACAGCACAGACAAGTTCACATCACATGGAACCAGACTGTGAAATGGTCGTTTTTAGAGGTATTTTGTCCCAGATATGAACAAACCAAAACAAAGGTGCCTTTCATCGTGCTGTGTTCTGCCCTCAAAAATTAATGTTTTGATACTGATCACCTTTATTTTTCCCCAGAGACAGGAGATTGATCAGAAAACACCTTCAGTACCTTTTCTGCCTGTTTCAATAAGCTCAGCATGTTTTCACTATTTACAGTATTTGCAGGGAGGCTGAGCTCAGCCGAGGATGGACGGGTTGTGGGACACAGTTATTGTCCCTGAACCTCAGCCTTGGAGCACAGAGGCTGCTGGGGCCAAATCGGTGTCACCACAGACAGATACAGGTATAAGAAATCCCAAAGGGTTCCCCCAGCCTTTCCTGCCTCCTCCAGAGCTGCCAGCCAAGGCATGCAAGACCTTTAAATGACTGTAAGCAGGTAGCTTGGTGACAGATCACCAAATTCAACCCCACTGAATCTCTGCAAGGGCACCAAGGCCCTCAGCTCAGATACAGCACCAAGATATCCCATATTTCCATGTGCCTTGAGAGGCACTTGCTTTTACATGATCTCTAAGGAGGTGTTTTAGTCTCTTTCTCCCCTACACAGAGAACGCCAAAAGGAAACGTATCCACATCTCAAAAGGAGGCCAAAGGTGCTTGTGGGATTGTAGGTGTCCATTAATGGCTCCTGATCTGTATCAGCAACCCTCAAGCTGGGGAATGTCTGCAGACACCCCAGCTCACCTCTTCATCCTCCCCAGCGAGAACACCCTGAATCCTCTCCAGGGCTGGCATTGGTCTGGTGTCTCAGGAGTGTCTCCATCTCAGACACCTGGGCTTCCCCTCAAGTCAACAAGGGCACTGACTTTGTTAGGGAGTGACTTGGTGACTGACCTCCAAATTCAGCACCACTGAATCTCTGTCTGAATCTCTGCAAGGGCACCAAGACCCTCAGCTCAGATTAAGGATGTCCTAAAGTGCTGGAATCAGCTGATCCCTGCAGGGCCACAACCTCCACAGCCAGTCCAGGGCTGTCAGTCCCATGGGGCACCTCAAGCACAACGTGCAGCACATCCCCAAACAGGACCAATGCAATGGCAGCTGGTGGCAGACACAGGGTTTTTGTACCTCAGGTTTCAGCTGGAGCAGGACAAAGACTCCAAAGTTTCTAGGAGGCATTAACCACCACGTCCTTTGTTACCTCTTCTCCTTATCGGTACCTGCTGACCAAGCAAGATGTAGACATTTTTTTTTTTCCTGACTGGGCATAAATGACATAAATAACATTGCAACATGTTATTTAGCTAAAAGCTGCCGAGCTCAGGGTGACACCCTGTCCACCCAGTACCACCCAGCAGAGGAAGTGGTTAAAAATGAGCAAATATGGGTGGTCTTCACCAGCTGCTGAAATCACTGCTGCTGAGAGTTTCCAGATCTGAGGGATGTCACAAGAACCCAGAAAGGAGGAGGGTTCTGGGGGAATGAGGGAGCCCTGGGCACTGAGAAGACTCTTTCCAGCTCCATCCCTGAGTGGTCACAGAGAAGTATGTCTGGAATCACAGAATCATGGAATCATTTAGGCTGGAAAAGACCTCTGAGATCATTGAGTCCAACCTGTGTCCAGCACCCACCTTGTTCCCCAGCCCAGAGCACTGAGTGCCACATCCAGTTGTTCCTTGGACACCTCCAGGGATGGGGACTCCCAACACCTCCCTGGGCAGCCCCTTCCAATGTTTAACAAACCTTCCCATGAAGAAATTCAAGGAAAGGACATCAGAATAGGTCCCTCTCTGCTCATTGAGGCAGGATCATAACAATAGGGCTGGTGGAAGACAATCTACTTCAGGAGGAGTTTTCTCCAGGCAAGTCAATAGAGCTCAACCTCCTGATGTGGCAAACAGTGCAAAACTCAGATTTCATCACCAGAGCCAATGCTCTGGGATGAGGAAAACTCTGTGTCATGGTTTGGTTTATCAGAGAATCAGAGAATGGCTTTTCCTGAAAAACATTTAGGTGTTAAACTACTCATCAGCCAGCTAGAGGAAAGGTGCCTTCCTCAGAGTCAGTGCTGCAAGAGGAAGGACTCTAAGAGATAGTTATCAAAAAAACAGCTCTTCCATGTCTCACACAGCCAAAGCCTGCTCAATAAACTGCAGCAATCACACAATCCAGCATAGTTCCTGAAATGAAATAACACTGTGACCAAATGCAGAGGCACGCTCAGTATTCCTGCATCTCACCACCTGAGAACACCCAATCACCCATTTTTCATCTCACACCGTCCAAGGAGATCCACAGCAGAGGACACCTGAGAGGCACCACTCTTGAACCAGCAGTTCTGTATGGCACACAGACCCAGGGGATCACAGGTGCCACCAAAATCCCCCTCACAGCCATGGAAATCACCCCGTGGATCCCCTCAGAAAGCACGGGAAGCACCCAGCCCTTCCCTGGCTCATGCAGGTGGTTTGCAAACCTGCAGTCAAGACATCCACCCACACCAGAGATCTAAAGCATGAAAACTGAACACGAAATGATCCCTGTTACAAAGGCACAAACTCCACCTGGAGAATGACTGGAAGAGAAGGACAGAGCCCCAAACTGCTGTGACCCAGCTGAGCCCTCTCCACCATGCACAGGTTAATAACGGGGTATCTACAAGCAAACCTCTCCCTGCTCAAAGATCAGGTGACCCAATTGAGATCTCCAAGTGGAGAATCCTCCAGACACAACCTTCCCACACAGCAAAGAGAGCCCACACATGGTCCTAACCCACCTCTGAAGGCCCCTTCTCAACCAAAGCACACTGCAGAGCAAAGCTATTAGTCTCCAAATGAGTAATTTTTCCAAAGAGTATGACTCCTTCCTGTATTTCCAAAGCTTTAAGGACAACTGCTGCCACTCTTGTGTCCTTTGAGCAGAAATCCTTCTGCTGCCCAGCTGCCCTCAGCACTTGTCCAGCTCTGCAGAGTCTCAGGTGGAGCGAGGGGTGTGCCCCAGCCAGATCAGATTTACTCAGGGGACACAGCCCCAGCTGAGCCTACACCACTTGAAGCTGCCATTTCCACATCAGAACCAGTTCTGCCAGATGGGCCATGCCCCAAGCCAGGAGAAGGATAGAAATGGGGCCACTCCCTAACCAAGGAGCATCCAGCACTGGAGAAGGTTCCTCTCCCAACAGCACTTCTCCTCCTCAGAAAATGCCATCACTCTTCCAGTGACCTTTCCAGAGCAATGACCAAGCCCACAACAGTGAGCACAGTGCAGAGCAGGGCTCGATTTGGACAGAGCCTCTGTGACTACTCAAAAGGCAGCTGCAGCCCTGTCTTTAGTCATCCTGCCATCCCTCCCACTACCCTTTCATGCTCTTTAGTCATAAATTCCCCAGAACAAGTTATTTCCAGTTTATGGAATGTCTCTGTTTCCTGTTCCAGGGGATTTGCAAAGCTGCTGACAGCAGTGAGTCGATGCCCCCAGTGCTCTGGGTTGGCCAGGGCTAACTTTGCACGTGTCAAACAAGAAGTAACTGGGCACATGGGCAGCCAAGGTTTCATGATAACATGCTAATGGGTGAGTGATGTTCTTGGCACACACGCTGTGGGACACACTTCTACTCAGTACAAACCCAGGGAGGCTTAGACAGAGAAATCTGCAACATTCAGATGTGGAAAAGGGCCTGATTTTGCTGACAAACTGTGGACTGGGAGGGTATTTCCTCAGTATCTACATCACTCCATTTCTGGCCTTTGGTGGGAGTTATGACAAAGCCTGTGAGTCCTGTTGAGTAGTCTCACACTTATGCTGCAATGTGCAAATTCTCTCTGGGACCAGGGACCACCAGGAATGAGCTTGACAACTTCTAAGGTTTGTGTGACAAGCTGCCACATCTGCCTGGGAGTGGTGACACTTCTGGGGTGGTGCAGAGCAAGCCCTGTGTGCTGGTGATGCAGCACAGGCAGTGCAGCATCCCCTGCAAAGGCTTGTTGGAAGCTGCAGACCCTCTTTCTCCAGCCCAACAGAACAACCTTGCAGTGTTTTGCAGCTCAAAACATGCAAACCGTAGTTACCCAAGATTCCCAAGAATTCCAAGACTATGGTTTATGCAGACCAAGTCTCTTCCAAGAGGGACAGCAGCAGGACATGGTTGGTGCTCCAAAAGTGGAGGCAACTCAGCCATCAGCACTGGGGCAGCTTTTAACCAACATCCCTGTAACACCACCCAAAAAAGGCTGATTTTTAGTGGGAACTCTGGTGCATTGCACAGGCACATCCTTGGGAGTGTCTGAGCTCACTGGACTCTTTCACCTGCTGTGTTGTTGTACGCAAAAAGAAGGGATCTGATGCTGAGACATGATGGACCATCCTCCCCCCTTACATACTTCCTAACCCAAATGGGACTGTGCTCTGGACAGGAAGGAATTAACTGCTTCCACTGACTTCTCTTTCCTGGCTAGGCAAATTATTCCAGTTAGGATATTTATTTCCATTTTTGGCTCAGTTTTTTTCTGGAACCCAAATCAGACCTTTTGGGTGGATGGAGCACAGGCAGGGTGGAAAGCAAAGAGGTAAATTCCACCACTCAGGAGGTTCTCAGCTCTGCTGAGTCAGATCCTCAGCAACTAACTCCTTCAAAAAGGGTTGATTTTTTTAGGTATGTTTTCTGCCAAACTGAAGCAGCCTGAGAGTCGGGAGAGGCACCCAGACTGCACACCAGGCTTTCTGTTCTTCACCCCTCCACCCTCATCCTGCAAAGGATGACGGTCTGTCAATGCCAACACAGACACTGAGATCATCTCGCCCAACATCACAGAGCTACAGCAGAGCCAGTCATATTGCTTTCCCAGTCATGTTGGTTTCCCAGTCATATTGGTTTCCCAGTATTGGTTTCCCAGTCATATTGGTTTCCCTCCACAGCCCAGGAAGAGAAATAAACCCTCCAAGACGTGACTCATCTGACCCACTTTGCCGCCGGATGCGGGGTGCTCTGCTGAGACATCTCCAGTGCCTGTGGAGCAGCTCAGGTGGCTGCTCTGATGGACAGACCTCCCCACCACATCCACACTCCCTCAGACCGCAGCCAACTTACTTGGAGCCGGACTGAGCCTGCCCATACACCGCGTCCTGCTTGCAGCTCATCATGGGCTGGGCATACACCACGTCGGGCTTGTTGCTGGAGGGGCAGGAGAGGGCCCGTGCTGGCATTTTTTTACTTGTCCTGGTAGTGCCCTGCTGGGTGCTGCAGCTGCTGTAGATGCTCTGGCGGTTCAAGGTTGTCTTGTGCTCTGCCCGGCCCCCGACCTGGCTCTTCCTGAGCGTGCCCCGGGGGGGTTCACAGTAGAGGTCGGGCTCGCTGCGGCTGCTCTTGATGTTCTGCACGAAGCAGTAGTCGCTGCCGGCCCTGGGGCTGCACACAGCCTTGCCATAGTGTTTGCTGCCCCAGCCCTCCATCTGGCTGTAGGAGCTGTAGCGCCTGTTCTCCACGTCCCGCTTCAGCGTCCCGTTGTACAGCTGGACAAGGACAAAACGGGACACGAAAGGCGTTAGGAGAGGGCTGGGGGTGTGGGTCGCCAAGCCCACTGCTGTGCGAGGGTGTTGGGGTTCCCAAATCATTGTGACTCTTGGGTGGTTTTGTGGCTCAGGGTTTATGGGGATTGTCCCACCTGCAGCTCGAGCAAAGGTGTCAAACCCTACCTTGGTATTTCATAGAATCACAGAATGTGCTGAGTTGGAGGGGACCCACAAGGACCATCGAGTCCAACTCCTGGCCATGCACAGGACCAGCCCCAAGAGTCACCCCCTGTGCCCCAGAGCATCATCCAAACCCTCCTGC